>OZ018324.1:113388139-113710639 GCA_963969495.1 Ceratothoa steindachneri | reverse complement strand
TGAGGCGCGCTTAAAAGTCTGTGGCTGCCACCTGCATACTCACATTGCCTGCCCGCCCACCCGCCTGCCTGCCCACCCGCCCACCCGCTTGCTCGCCCTGCCGCACTACTGTAATGTGAAAATCGTTCTCTGTTAGTCTTTCATGATGCACTACTCCATTAATTAAAATTAAAATAAACCTTATATTTTATACCTACTAAGTTTTAATTGAATAATTTAACTCAAGCAGAGAATTTAATTTGTTCAAGATAGTTTTTTATGCCCAGATAACACCGGGTATTTTTGCTAGTATTTTATATTATTACATACAGAGCACTCACTAAATAATTGAAGAAAAATCTAAATGACGTCTTCAAAATAACTGAATTTGAACTACGAGACTGACCCTTAGTAACATCTGCCAGGAAGGAAATTGTGTAACAGGGAGTTTAGTACTATCAAGTACCTACTTGTTTTTTTTACACCACAGCTGCTTAAAGTAAAAAAATAGGGAGATGGATTAATGCAACTCGCAAACCAAATTTTCATCTTTACCTACAAGCCTAGCAATTTATTTAGGGAGTTTAGAAGTTGAACTAAATTTTAGACTAATTTTGGGATTTGAAATGTCTTCGTATAGTTTATTTTGTATTAAAAAATAAAACATAAAGCAATTATGCATTTCTTACTGTTTTTGAAACTTGGTTCAGAAAGGAAATAAAGTTAGGGAAAATGAAAATGTATGGAAGATATGGTAGTCGGGTAAAATTCATGCTAGGACGTTAGTAAACATAAATTATACATATAAGGATTACTATTTACTAGTAGAATTACTACCTCTGCAAATATGTCTTTAAATCTACTTGTTTTGTTTTTTTAAACAGAGGGAAAATAAATGCAATATTTATTTTATCTTAGTATTACATTTATAATATTCAGATCCAAAAAGGTCAATATAAAATTAATTTGTATTTTAGACAAAAGAAAACAAATATTAAAAATATTTACCTTTTAAAAAAATGGAAATCGGAGAATGATGTACAAATATGTGGTCAGGGAAGTCAATGTTAGCATTAACAGAGGAATTCACAATACGAAATTTGCTCGGTCCAATTTAACTATCTTGAGAGGAGGTTGAATCCATGAGGCAATTTTATTAAAATGGAAAATATGAATAAGAAGGCAAATGAAGAGCTTCGCAAGGATGTACTGTCCCCACCTTGCATAGCTGCAGGATGCTCGCCTGGAAAAGGAAGGACGCGTTGGTTAGAGCCTAGGATTAAAGAAAAAATAAAACAACTTTTAAGCTCTTGCTAGCCGAGTGGATACGGCGTTGGGGCCCCTAACCCCGCGGTACTGGGTTCGATCCCGGCAGGAGCGGACACAAAGGCCAGTGCACGGAGAGATCTGGCTACCAATTTGTGGACGCGCTGTGCTCAGCCCTGTATTCGGGTGGGTAGATCTTACACTTCTCATCGCACACATAGCCAATTACAACACTGCTTTCTTTCCTTTCCCGTCTTCGTAGCACAAAATGCACACTCTCTCTGTTCCAAAGAATCGTGCCGATGAGTATTTATATCCACATACCTCTGACGCGGAACAAGTCCCTCTGCCCCGGGTCGACGAAAGCTTCCATTTGAACGCTGTTTGGTGTCAAAAATATAATACTTCCTGGTACCTCTCCCCAAAGATGACCGGCCCCTGGTGCCCTCATGCTTACCAGCGATTGTCATACTGACCTTTATGTCTATTTCATTATCGGGTCGGTGAAAGACAGGTTGGCGAACTCCTTCCTGCTGCTACTACTACTACTCACAACTTTCGTTTCTACTCTCAGTTTTCGGTCTTTTCCTTTTCTTCCTTTGGAACATATTTCTGTCGTTGATTTCTAATTACCGTTTTCATTTTGCCAACTTCAAGGTTTGCCCCACTTAAATTAATTTATTATTATTTTTTGGAAGCGGTTTTGCACCCTCTTTCGCCAGGAGTTGGGTCAAACAGGTGGGGGAGGGGTAGAATTGCAGGACTAACCTAGAGAAGGCTACCCCCCCCACCCCTAGAGGCAATTGAAAACGATTAAGGATGAAAAGGACCTCTACCGCAAACCTATTTAGCTCCAAATGCTGGGGACGGAAGTTTGAATTTAAAGTGGGTCGGGGGTACTGTATTTATTATTATTATTATTAGAGAATTATGACGGCTGATTGAGGCTAGTTAGCACGCCCCACTCAATCCTGTGAAGGAACAGAAAGATGGACGAGGAAGTCAGGGGACAGAGGAAAAGGTCTAAGGCGATGTCGAACAGTCTGAAGTGGGTGCAAGGAAGACTCGCAGCAGGTTTAGGAGGGTTCAAGGGCTGTTCGGGAAGGGCTCGGAGAATGGTAAGAGATGGCTCAATAGATGTTCAGGGAGGATGCATACTAGAGTGGGCGCTGACGAACACACGATTTCGGTCAAAACAGTGCTTTGGTTCAAGGATGGCTTAGTTGGTGTTCGGGGTTGGACTTAATGGGTGTTGAGGGATGGCTTAATATGTGTGTTCAGGAAGGGATCATTAGGTGTTCAGGTAAGGCTCAATGGGTGTTCAGGGATGGCTCAATGGGTGTTCAGGAAGGAATCATTGGGTGTTCAGGTAAGGCTCAATGGGTGTTCAGGGATGGCTCAATGGGTGTTCAGGAAGGGATCATTGGGTGTTCAGGTAAGGCTCAATGGGTGTTCAGGGATGGCTTAATATGTGTGTTCAGTAAGGGATCATAGGGTGTTCAGGTAAGGCTCAATGGGTGTTCAGGGATGGCTTAATATGTGTGTTCAGTAAGGGATCATAGGGTGTTCAGGTAAGGCTCAATGGGTGTTCAGGGATGGCTCAATGGGTGTTCAGGAAGGGATCATTGGGTGTTCAGGTAAGGCTCAATGGGTGTTCAGGTAAGGCTCAATGGGTGTTCAGGGATGGCTCAATGGGTGTTCACGAAGAGATCATTGGGTGTTCAGGTAAGGCTCAATGTGTGTTCAGGGATGGCTCAATGGGTGTTCAAGAAGGGATCATTGGGTGTTCAGGTAAGGCTCAATGGCTGTTCAGGGATGGCTCAATGGGTGTTCAGGAAGGGATCATTGGGTGTTCAGGTAAGGCTCAATGGGTGTTCAGGGATGGCTCAATGAGTGTACAAGAGGGATCAATGGGTGTTCGGGTAGGGTTGAGTGAAATTCCCAATAGGGCCGACACTACAGAGGGCAATGGGTCTTCGCATGCTCTCCACCAAAGCAGTGATTGGGTTCGAATAGGGTTTAATGATTGTTTCAGTATCATGGAAGAGGTCAATGGGTAGGATGAAAGGGCTCACATGGAAATTAGGGAGGGTTCAACATGAGTTTGAGGAGGGCTCAATGAGTATAAGAAATGAAGCGAACGCTCAAGCGGTGATGCGGAAGGGCCAATAGGCGATACGGGAGGGCTCAATGGGTATTACTGGATTGCAGGGTCACTCACTTTGTGCTATGGGAATAAGGGGCGTTCAATGGGTACTCCAGGATAGCTCAATGGGTATTACGGGAGGGTCCATTGGGTATTATGGTACAGATTAAAAATGCCCGAGCTGCACTACGCCACTGTCTGGAGGCTTCAGACGGAGTTACGGAAAGGCTCAACGCGTGCTACTGGACCGGTTATTGGGCGCTAGGTGACAGCCTAAAGGGTGTCATTTTCTGCTCAAACATATCAAAAGGTGTAACGTAAGGTCTCAATGGGTAATACTGTGGGGGCCGATGGGTGTCAGGGCCTCGATGAAGCATGCTAGAGCTCGACCACTTCGCTAGTGGGAGGGTTCCGAGGGTGTTAGGGCAGGGGTCAATTGGAGAGACGATAGGGGGTCATTCGGTATTGCGGTCGGGGCGATACATGATACGGGGTGATACATCACCGGGGCGATACATGACACGGGGTGATAAAAGAGGTTGCAGAATCAGAGGGATCAAAAGGTGTTAAGTGATAGATCGATGGGTGATTAGGGGAGGATAAATGAGTTTTAAGGAATGACTCAATGATTAATCCGTGAGGATCCAGTGGGTGTTCAGTGAGGGCCAAATGGGCACAAAGTGAGGAGGAAGTAAAGGAGTGTTCAGCAAGAGCATCGATGCGAGAAAGTTTGGGAGGAAAGTGGTGAATATAGAGCAAGTGAAAATATAGGGTGATATTTAGCTGCATATTAACATACGGACCATTGGGTAGGGAGGGGATACAATCCTCCAGATGTTAGCTGTAGCATGGTCAGCCATGCTAAAACCGACTCACTTTTGCAAAGATCAGGGTAAGATAAAAGTCCACTTAGTGTCACTTGAGATGGCAGCCCAGAAAGACCAGTTGAGGAGTTGGGAAGGATATAAGTACTCACACACACACAGATATATATATATATATATATATATATATATATATATATATATATATATATATATATATATATATATATATATATATATATATATATATATATATATAAGGGTGACCCACAAAAAGTTAACTGAAAAATTTGAATAGAATTTCTTAAAATCTATTAGAGATGTTTTGTCCTGTAAAATTTGTTTCGTCAACCAACTATTTATCTTTCGATTGTGAAATTTTCATTTATTTTATACAATATCAATACACAAATGGTTTTAGTGGAGGCGAAATTTTTTTTTCCGCAAGGAAGTGAAATAATGAAAATCCGAAGTTGAAAATTAACAAATTTACCAGAAGGAAAAAAATCGACATGTAGCACTGTATATTGAAAAAATTATAATTCTAAATTTAAACCAATATATGTAAATAATTTAATTGGTTAAACCTAAGGTATTGGGTATAAAAATATATACCAACCACTAAACTCCTAGGTCTGGGCGGCCTTCAAATAAAAGGCTCTAATTGGTGGGCGAAATAGTCCTTCCTGGAGTTAGGGTTTTGAGGACTTTGAGTCTTTTCCTCATATAGTGCCCCCCCCCCCCTTAAGAACCTCCACTGCTTCATAATTAAATAACTATCAAAATTATCTCCATCAATTTAGACAGAAAAATACCTATTTACTTTATATATATATATATATATATATATATATATATATATATATAATTTTCTTAACACTAGAAGGGCCAGACTTTTTAACTACCTCTAAGGACCAAGGCACGTCAATTGACGCAAACAGACTATTTTTAATTTCAAAGGAGAAAAAAAAGAAAGCTGTGGATAAAAATTTATTTAACACGTTCAAGGCCACACCCACGACTCAGCTTTTCCTTGAAATACCAGAGACACTTTCCCCCAAACGCTCAGTAGCGTTCCTGCAAAACCCGAGATTTTTTTTTTAATAAAAGGTATTTCAGTTATCAAACTCTTTCCTTCCATCCATATTTTTAGTTTCTGAAAATATACAAAATATATTTAAATTTGAAATAATGTATGTAAAAATTGTGAAATGTACCACTTGTTACCATGTGGCATTTGAAAAGAATTATGTCTGTACCACCGGTGGCGCATGTGGCCTTGAACGTGTATTAAGGAACAAATAAAACATATTTTATTGATATTTAGATAAAGCCATTAATTGTTTCCTTTTAAAAAAATAAAGGTCTTTATATATCCCCCCAAAATGAGATTTAAAATGTATGAACTACATTCCTCACAGAATCTTATCGCACACTTGCCACATAATGTTTTTTTGCAGACTCCGCACATTTCAGTGGTTCTGTTTCGACACTTACCACTGGCACATGTACATCTAAACTTATTTGTAGGAGTACTAGTGTAATCAACTGGCAATTTCCTAGTATTTGAGCGACTATGCGGAGAATCACCACAAATTTCCTCAGCAACATTTTGAACATATTCCCTCGGGCTAATGTCTGATTTACAAACACTTTTGTATATTACCCAACTGTTGATAAAAGCCAGGTCCAAAATATTATTAAAAAAACATGCATGGGCCATCGCCTGCTGCCGGCTCTGACCGAATACTGCCTTGCAATTTGGTCAATCACATCCACTCCTAACTTATTTTTGTTATGAAAAGTATGGTTTCAGGCTTCTTTTGGGGGTTATTTTCAGAAGGAATTTCTACATCTTGATGTAATGTGCTCAAAATAACCACAGACTTTGATCCTTTGCAGTGGTATGGTGTAAGTGTGACCGTAGACTTCTCTGTAGATTTCAAAACCAGAGTTTCATGGATTGGTTTTACCTTTCTTACCACTTCTGGTAGTTCTCTTCTGTTCTGGTGAATTGTTCCAACGATGCTGTGAAGATAGGCCTAAAGAGGTAAAATAATTATCACAAGAACATTATAGCCTCTTTTGAATAGAGGAGTCATCAGTTTTAGGACTACACTTTTAGGCACACTGACATCGTTACTTCTTCCATCATCTCTTCCCACATATGGAATTCCGCTGAACAAATACTAGTTTTCAACATCGACGGCCATCTAGAATTTCAAGCCAGATTTGTCTAGTTTATTTGGCATATACAGTATTAATTTGCAACGTGCTTTGCATGGTAGTAATTGTTCATCAACTGTCATATATACTGCAGGAATAAATGCTTCCTGACAGTCTTGAATGAATGGATCCCATATTGGTGATGCTAAGCAAAACTTATCTTGAACCAAATTCATTTTCCTCTCACACTTTTTATCAAAGCGGATATATCTCATTATTTCTAGAAGTCCATCACGGGGCATAGTTTTACTGAACCAAGGGCATCCCCAAGAGTAATTCCACATACTTTTGATAGGTAAGTATCTTCCCACAATAACGCCACGAACATTTATAAGACCAATAAATTTTTCTAATTCATCTAAACTAACAGACAAGTCTTTGTTGCCAGAGACTCTTTGACCCTCATCAATTTTAGAGTTCTGAATATTTCTAAGTATTGGCTCATTGAATAAAATTCTAAAGGAAGAAAGATGACTATCTCTGATTACTCGTGTTGTAGCGTATGTGGTAGGGTCCGACTGAAATGTTAGCACATTATGTTGCGGGAAACGGCCACATGCATGCTGAGATGGAACATCAAACTGCCAAGAAGAACCATCCTTACCTATCAAACATCGAGAAACATTTGCTATTCTATCATTGCTGCTACGTTGTTCATTGTTTAGAATAATTTTAAAAAGGAACTCTAAACTAAATTTCCCCCCTTTCAAAATACCACGTTGCTAAATTCACAAAATTTCGATACTTATATTTATTTCTGAACTTCACCATCTTGTTTTTTGATATTATAAAATAATTTTTAGAAATAAACTTAATAAAAAAACATAAGTCATAACCAAACTAAGATGAAATTATTATTTAAATACTCAAAAAAATCCCCATCTTAAATTATAGAGTTAGTGGTGATGATGATGATGATAAGCAACTTGGAGATATTTGCCTTTTAGATGAAAATTATAAAAAATCAAAGTTCTTTTGGAAAATTGGTAAAATTGTAGAATTACATCCTGATGAAGATGGTACTATTTGCAATGTTACCATAAAACTGCCAATAGTCATCTTTCTAAACGTCATCCATAACCCTATATTTTAAGAACGAGATTTTTTGAAGGTTTGAATAAGATTTTTTCTTTTAGTTCGGTTGTCACCTAAGTAGATTTAATTTTTTTATCAAAGTTATTTCTAATAATTCCTTTATAATATAAAAAAAATAAAATGGTAAAGTTCAGAAATAAATATAAGTATCGAATTTTTGTGACTTTTTTAAAACTAAAATAATTACAAATGGTGAAGTTCAGAAAATTTATTAAAATTTTGGCATGGAAATTATTATAGTAAATTTAGATAGAGAAAAGAAAAAAGAATCATCATAGGCCGTAGGACACAGATCGAAGAAGAAGAAGAAGAAGAAGAAGAAGAAGAAGAAGAAGAAGAAGATAAGATGAAGAAGATGGAGATGATGATGATAATGATGATGATGAAGATGAAGATGAAGATGAAGATGAAGAAGATGATGATGAAGATGAAGATGAAAAAGATGTTCAGGGTGTTAAAATAAAGAGTCTATAAAGGGGATTAAAAAAGGCGGTTAAGATTAGCAAATAATGCCGTAGGCCACACCCCGCAGGGGTGCCTGTGTAACCAAGCTCTTCCTGTTAAGGAAGAGAACAGCGGCTTGTATCTATAGGTTATATCCTTTAGAAATTTCTGACTCCATCTTCAGAGCAACCTAATCTAAAGAGGTAGAGGGACATTCGAGCGCACAAACATCTCGTCCTTCACGTCAAGCTGCTCTAAGTTTCGAGGAGAGCTCCAAAAGAAAATCTTAGCTGGGGTGGTTTAACTATGTATTAAAATTATGTTAATAATGTATATAAAATCATTCGGTTAATGAAGACGCATTGTCATTTCATTTTCATTGGAAGGAACTTTGTTAACAGAATACACCATTTTGTTTATTCTTTTGGGGGAGCATTTAAAAATTTATAATTCTAAATTTAAACCAATATATGTAAATAATTTAATTGGTTAAACCTAAGGTAAAGGGTATAAAAATATATACCAACCACTAAACTCCTAGGCCGGGGCGGCCTTCAAATAAAAGGCTCTAATTGGTGGGTGAAATAGTCCTTCCTGGAGTTAGGGTTTTGGGGCTTTGAGTCTTTTCCTCATATAGTGGCGCCCCTTAAGAACCTCCACTACTTCATAATTAAATAACTTGTCAAAATTATCTCCGTCAATTTAGACATAAAAATACCTATTTACTTTACCTATTATTTTGTAATTAACTTTATATATATATATATATATATATATATATATATATATATATATATATATATATATATATATATATATATATATATATATATATATAATTTACTTAATACTGTATAATTCTATTTTATTTTTCAATTAGCTTTGGTACCACTGGAATGCATATATAGTACGTTGTATTCAGTGGTATATCAAATCGCTTCTACGAATTCTCCTTTAATCATGCAGTTATCAAAAGTCAACGTGTATTTGTTATCATAAATTTGATTAGGACTGGCAGTATTAAACAAGTACAAGATTTATTCGAGCATCGCTTTTCTGATAGGAATCAACCAAGCAAACATGCTATTTGGGAAAATGTCCTGAAGTACCAAGAAAAAGGAACATGCTTAAATTTAACCAAAGGTCATTCGGTCGTAGGAAAATCATAAGAACAACAGAAAATATTAAATATTTTCTGATGGCACTTCTTCAAAGTCCAAACGTATCAATCAGAAAGAAGAATGGCTTGTAATTAGCAAGGTCAACATTTAACCGTATTGTTAAACACGACTTAAAATGGCATCCATATAAGATGAATACAAGGCACAAACTTCTTTAAACTGATTTTCCTCTTCGTAGACAATTTGTAGAATGGCTTCTCCATAAACCTCTTCCTTTCTTGGACAACATTATGATTGGTGACAAGACGGCCTTTTTCATGAATGGAAAGGTAAGTTGCTATAATATCCGACAGTATGCGCTGCCGAGCTATTCCCCAGAATCATGCCCGTAGCCACGTGATTTATGGGTGGGCTTATCCCCCCCCCATCTCATTAGCCCCCCAAATATTTTTGCATAAACTACTAATATGATTTCAGTTACATACAGGGGAGAACATTACACAATAAGCATGTACATCTACTCCCAGATATATTCTGGAGGATGTTATTTTGCCTATGGCACCAGCTTCATATTACCATTGTGATTTTGTGAACTGCCTAGTTACTTACCAGTTCGAAGAACTGACTGCATAGTAAAGCTCTGAAATTGCATTTTGCCCCTGGCCATTCCATAAGTTAAAATACACTAAAACCTTTTAAGAATTTATCGCCAATTCTGGAAATTACTTCCAATAATTGTGTAGCAAACATCTTCACAAAAGTGCAATCCTCAAATCACGGTAATCCATTTGCAATTGTATTTCCCAAATTGACTATATTAAATATGATTTTATGATAAAAATAAAATTGTATGTATGTATTATCCTAAATAATATACTATCACTCAAAAAACTACAATCATAATAATGCTACTCGCTGGTACTTGTAAGTGGCTTTTTCTTATCATTCCATTTCCAACGTTAGATATATGTAATTATGGCGAACCGAACCTTTGTATATCAAGATGGAATTTTTTATATGTGTGGATAAAATGAAAATTCATTCAATCTCACGAGTTATCACTCTTATGGGAAGTTTTACAAATGTTATTGTTTTGATTTCTGGTCCTAAACTTCTCTTTAAATTTTTACTTTACAACCCAATTAGGGGTAAGTAAAGAATAGATATTATACAATGGGCGGTCAATAAGTTTTGTGAATCGGTAGGACAAAACAGAGGAAGGGGGGTGGCTGTTTGTGTGTATGGGGGGGGGGGGGGTTAGGACAAGTTATGACAAGTCAGGAACTGCAGCCGCACGGTCCTGCCTCGTCTATTTAAGAAGCAGTAGCTGATCGCGGATCGTCAGTCACAAATATTTCAACAATGGAGAAGGTTGAGCACCGCGCAGTGATCAAATTTTTGACCAAGGAAGGCAAGAATGCAAAGGAGATCCATGAACGCATGGTTACAGTGTACACTGACACCTCCCTTTCTATGCAACCATTCCTCGCTAGAATAGGGAGTTCCGCCATGGTCGTGAGTCCCTTGAAGATGACCCCTGTCCAGGACGCCTGTCAGACGTGACCAACGAGGATAATGTGGCCGTGTGGAGAGGATCATCCTCAAAAATCGACAGGTGAAAGTCGAAGAAATCGAGCGAGAACTTGGAATATCACATGGAAGTATTATGAACATCATCCACGACAATTTGGCCATGACCAAGGTCTCTGCCCGTTGGGTCTCTAGAAACCTCACGCCCCATGATCGATTTCAACGTCGTCAAAGTCTACAAGGCCAGAGTTGCACAAGCTGCCCTGCACAAGTCCAGGTTCGATGCGCTCAACTATCCCCCCTATAGTCCAGATCTGGCCCCTAGCGACTACTTTTTATTCCGCCAGCTCAAGGCTGCACTGCGTGGACGCTAGTTTGGGGACGATGAAGATGTCTAGCTCGCCGTCCAGGAGTGAAGTGAATAGCAGTCGGGAGATTTTTGGTTGTCGGTAATTCGAAGCCTCAGGGACAAGTGGCGCAAGTACATTAAAGTCCAGGGTAGTTATATTTAAAAATAATAAAACACTGTTCCTCATATCTCGTTTCCTTATATCTGAATTGCAAAACTTATTGACCACCTCTCGTAGTAAGTCCAATGTATTTAAAAGTCTTTCAACTCATACATACAATGAGTGAAACATTATATGTTATAGTGAAAAGACCGAAAAGTGGAGTAGCAGAAGAACATGAAATGAATATAAGAGTCCTACTGTATTGTTAAATATTTTGATGTTGATTTACATTTAAACAATCTAAGATCCTAATTTAAAAGAAAAAGGATGAAAAGAGCCACAGTTTCATCTGATGAGGCTGTCTCAGCGATAGTGAGTGCAACTGATTCTCCCTCTTTACAACATCATGATTGCTCTTCAAACAAGCTTTCGTTTAACATTGATTCTGGTGGCATCTCTCACCATCAGCCTCCTTCCGATGTTGGTGATCATAATCCTACTCAACCTCGTGTACTGAGCCCACCGAAGACTGTTTGGAAAAAGTAGCTTGTTCCAAAACAAATGGTATTCTGACTGGTCTTAGCTGGAATATTCTGTGGAAAAAGACTCGTACTTCTGCTTTCCTTGCCACAAGTATCTTGCTGGTAACGATCGAGATAAGGAGTAAACCACGGAAGGTTTCAAAAACTGGAAAAATGCAACAGAGAGGGAAAAAGGGTTTTCCAAATATACTTGGCTCGTCTAATGGAACATCGCTGCAGTGGGCATTTCAAGACCACTAACACTATTGTGGAAAACTACAACATTATCATCAACACTGGATTTCTTTCATGAGGGTGGTCCCATTAACCTGTTGGTGACTGCTATCGGGTTGAAAAGGCTCTTATACTGAGAGGTTTGTATTCTCAGGTACTGTCATGTGTGAAGTACTTGATGCATAAAAGACAGTGGATAAGATGATGCAAGTTAGGAAGGGCTCCGTCATCAATGGTTACCAAATTGTTAGTGAAACAGTTTATATAATACGCAACAAGCGAACTAAAGAGAAGTTTTCAGAGTTTCTAGAAGCATGCTAGCTTAAATGCTCTGGAGATGTTGAGGGACATGAAACAGCTCCACAGGACAAGAGGAAGAGTAACCACTCAGCTCTGTATATTTTAAAATACTAGATTCAGTGACCAATGAGTTAGAAAGGCGCTTCTCGGAGTGCAACAGCAAGTTGGCGGCATCTATTTCTACTTTGCTATCATGCTCTGAGATGTTTCTTGACTTTGGACAATTGCAATCACTTACTGATTTGGTAAAAAATCAGGAGCGGCTATTGACTTATGTCTGCTTCGACATGAGGTGGAGGGTGTTTGAAACATATTTCAGAAGCAGCTCTGGACAGAGACATGTCAGGAGAGCGGGACTGCCCTCAACAAGTTTCTGGAATGGTTAGACGGAATGGAGTTCCAAACACCTTTCTTAAAATTACACACATTGTTCTGTGCTGCCTTGACTATTGGAGCATCTTCAGCTACATGTAAAGCAATATTTTCAATGGTGGCAAGACTGCTAACTCCATACAGAAGATACATGACCCATCAGCAGAAATGCCAGCTCGCCCTCTAGGGCGAATATTTGAGTGAAAACTTGAATAAATATGATAATATAGAGCAGAGAAATTTACAAGTAATAGAATTATTTTTGGCATTTCTTACATTTGAAAACCTTATTTGAATTATACATTAAGAGCTATAATTTATTCAAATAAATTATCTTTCGTTGAATACCTTTACAACGATGGATTGAGTATTTGAATATGCGTATGCGCCTACTAATGATTACCATTTAACATTATGCAGTTAACTATTAGGTTGAGGAATAAGTTCTTGCGTTTTTTTTAATGGTGCATTGATTTAAGTTTTGTTGACGTTATTTGTGCACATATTAAGAAAATAATAAATAATGAGAGCAAAATTTGGAAAGGTTAGACTACGTCTCTTAACAGCGTAGACTATTAGGCTTTTGCTTAGGCTACGTCTTGAAGTTGAGTAATAAGTCATTGCGGTTTATTTAAAAGTTGTGTTAATTTAATATTTTTGTTCTGTACCCTTAAAGTGGAATGTAAAGTTGAAGAAAGGCGCATTTTCGACATTTGTTGTTATTCATTTTCAATGGAGACGTGAACAATGCAAACGCAATCAAAGCTCGTCGCGATATTTGTGCTGTGTACGGAGAAAATGCTTTATCAGAAAAGACAGCTCAATGGTGGTTTTCACGTTTCAAAAACGGTCATTTCAATATTAATGACGAAGAACGTTCTGGTCGCCCCATTAAGATGGATGAAGATCGATTGAACGAACTTCTTCATGAAATTCCTCGTCAATCGACTAGAGAATTAGCTGTACAATTGACGTGTGATCAGAAAACTATAGTGAATCACCTTCATTCGATGGGGAAAGTTCAAAAACTCGGTGCATGGGTTCCGCACGCTTTGAGCGAAAGCAACAAGCTTCAACGCTCCACGATTGCCGCAGGTTTGATTGCTCGTCACAAGGCTACTCGTAGATATAAGGACAGATTTCTTCTCTGCATCATCACTGGCGACGAAAAGTGCTGTGTTTATGTCAACATGAACCATCGAAAATAATGGGTAGCCCCAATAAAAAAACCACTACCGCGATTAAACAAGGACTTCATCCACGAAAGACGATGCTGTGTGTGTGGTGGGATTGTGAAGGCATCATTCTTTATGAGCTCCTTGCGAACAACGAGATTGTCAATGCAGAACTCTACGTTCAACATATGTATCGACTCGCCGAAGGTATTCTTGAAAAGCGACCTCTTTGACATTATGGAGTCCTTCTGCAACACGACAATGCTCATCCTCACATTGACAATATGACAAAAGACGCCATCCAAACGCTTAATTGGAAAATCCTGCCGCATCCTCTATGTTCGCCAGACTTGCCTCCATTGGATTTCCATCTGTTCCAATCGCTCTCCAACAATTTGCGCGGCGTTTCGTTCAATACTGATGTGGAATTAAGAACCTGGTTAGACGAATTCTTCGAGTCAAAATCCAGAGATTTTCATTGCAGAGGCATCGAAAACTAGTTGAACGTTGGGAAGAAGAAGTAAATAACAACGGAGATACATTATTGAATAAATTTGCTATTGTTATCAATTAAAAATGAAGTTTTTCTAAAATTGTTAATGGTAATGAATAAATTTGCTAAAACTGCAAGAACTTATTCCTCAACCCAATAATTATAATTCTTGACATATATGCCTCTTCTTTCTTGCAATGTTCAATCAGTACATATCTCGCTTCGTTAATCGCCAGTCTGGGCGTTATATTGTTTATTACGAAGCGAGCAAAGTGTCCCCTAAAATAGAAATAGCCCCCCCCCAAAAAAAAAATAAAAAATCACGGACTGGCTACGGGGTCACCCAGAATATAGCGTTGAGGGGCTTATTTGTCGGCCGAAAGTGTCTGTGGATCGGGATATGCAGGAATGGACATCTCGTAGTTCCATTGTTGTACGACAATAAATTCACAAAGCTGCCTACCTGACCATGATCAACGAACGGATCATCCCAGTGCCCTCCGTATTTGCGATAATGAATTCAATAATAGACTTTAGCGGATTCAGGGCGGAGGCCCAGCTAATAGACTGCCTACTGTAATAGAAAGACGGAGATGTTTTTTAACAGTCCTATTGTCGCCCTAAATCATGCAAATGAATGGCTCCCAAGATCCCCGGATTTAATACCAGGCGATTTATTTTTATGGGGACATCTTGAGAGTAAAGTGTATTTTACTCCCTCTGAAAAAATAAACCAGTTAAAAGATAGTATCAAACGTGAAGTCAATTTACCTAAGGAAAATCAACAGTTGGTGAAAAGAGTTGTACAATCAATGCGATCAACGTGCAAGTGTGCGTGAAAGGAAATTTAAGACATGAAAGAAAACGGCGTTTAGAAAATAAACAAGGTCAGCTGACCAAAAGTCGCGTGCTCTCAATTATTCTGATTTAAGACCTTTTGACTTTCAAAACTTTCAATAATTTCGGACTAACCTTGGTAGGACCTCGGTAATTATAACATTCGAAAGAGAATGTAAAACAAAACAAGGGTTTCCAATTTCGTTAGAATTGGCTTAATAGTTACGATGTTATTGTCAAATAATTCCTTGGATAACCTTGGGAGAACTTCGGCAATTATATTATTCGAAAGAGAATGTAAAACAACACAAGAGTTTCAAATTTTGTTAGAATCGGCCTAATGGTTCGGATGTTATTGCCAAAACAAGAAAAATCCCGGGATAACCTTGGGAGGACTTTGCACTTATATCGTTCAAAAGAAAGCCTAAAACAACATAAGGGTTTCAAATTTTGTTAGAATCGGCCGAATAGTTATGATATTGCCAAAACAAAATAATTCCCGGCCTAACCTGGGAAAGACTTTGGCAATTGTATTATTTGAAAGAGAATGTATAACAATACAAGGCCTTCAAATTTCGTTAGAATCGGCCGAATAGTTATGATGTTATTGCCAAAACTAAATAATTCCAGGTCTAACCTTGGGAGGACTTTGGCAATTATATCATTCGAAAGAAAATGTAAAACAACATAATAGTTTTAAATTTCGTTAGAATCGGCCCAATAGTTATGATGCTATTGTCAAAACAGAAAAATTCCAGGGCTAACCTTGGGAAGACCTTGGAAATTATATCATTCGAAAGATAATGTAAAACAACATAAGGGTTTCAAATTTCGTTAGAATCGGCGATAATTACAATATTATTACAAAAACAATAAAAGCAAATCGGGGATCGACCAACTGACCGACTGACATAGTGAGATGTAGAGTCGCTCACGACTAGCCTCACACGCCATTAAAAAAACAAAAACATTTGGGATCTTTTCTTTTATTATGGCGCAAGTTTGTCTTCTCAGCCAGCGTCTCCTTAGCCAGATGGCTGATCGACCGGTTATTCGAGTCAGTAGCCTCTCATATCTATACTGTTACGATATTCTTTGTTGTTTTTTAGAAGCATAAGTAAACGACTTAGTTGCTCAAATTTTCAAAGACATTGTAAAGTTTTATCCATTAAATAATGTTAATCTTTTATTTTCCTTAGCTTTTTTTTTATTTTACTTTCCCTTTATTCGCCCCCCTCAACCCGCCAAATAAATATAACAGGAATGATCTAATCCCTCCATTCTCGCGCATGAGAAAGGCAAGCGTCCTCAAGCTGGCCTTTCAGTCATCTGGCTGAGGAGACGAAGTTGCGCCATAATAAGAGAAAATATCCTACATATGTATTATCCATATGCTAAGGTGTTTCGTTATTAATGGAGTGATAAATTTATTAATTTTAAACTTCAGATTTTCATTATTTCACTTCCCTGCAAAAACAATTTTTTTTCCTCCACCAAAACTATTTGTTTATCAATAATGTTAAAGGATGTTAAATGAAATTTTCACAATCGAAAGATAAATCGTTAGTAGACAGGACCAAAACATCTTTACTAGTCTTTGAGTAGTATTAACTTAAATTTCAGTTAATTTTTTGTTGGTCACCCTGTATATATATATTTATATATATATATATATATATATATATATATATATATATATATATATATATATATATATATAAATATATATAAATATATATATATATGTATATATAAATATATATATATATATAAATATATATATATATATATATATATATATATATATATATATATATATATATATATATATATATATATATATTAATATATATATAAATATATATATATATATATATATATATATATATATATAAATATATATATATATAAATATATATATATAAATATATATATATATATATATATATATATATATATATATATATATATATATATATATATATATATATATATATATATATATATATATATATATATATATATATATATATATATATATATATATATATATATATATTCAATATATATATATATATTAAGCAGCATATCCTAAATTGAACTATTCAATTTTAGTATTTTATGAAAATTAGATATTTTAACCCTTTAATATCTTAGTTTCTTAGTGCTGATGATAAGGCTAAGTCCTCGAAACGTTCAAACTCAGACAAATAAAGATACTTTTATCAATAGCGTGCTTGGTTTTCCCCTGTATTATATAAGTATCTTTATTTGTCTGAGTTTGAACGTTTCGAGGACTTAGCCTTATCATCAGCACTAAGAAACTAAGATATTAAAGGGTTAAAATATCTAATTTTCATAAAATACTAAAATTGAATAGTTCAATTTAGGATATGCTGCTTAATACAAGAATGAAATTTTAAATAATTCGGGATCAAACCTGGGCACTAAACCGTTAATCATAAATTAACGAAGTTAACATTTCCGTTAACTATTTAATTTTTAAGTTAATTTTGGAAATCATTATCGGACTAATTAACTTCCGTTACATTTAACTTCCGTTAACTCAAGACCGCTAACCCCCCAAATTCATAAAAACCGGTAAAAGTTTAAAAGTTTCTATTATTTTCAGATTTTAAATACAGATGTAGGGTCAACATATTTAATAATGTATGCATCATCCTTTCAACCTCGATATAACGCCACTTATTATTATAAATAACTTTTCAATCAAACTTCGAATTGTGAATTCAAAATTATATTTTATGTATTCGATATTTAAGCGCTATAAAATAAAAGGAAGTGCCGGTAGAAAGAGGCTTCATTTCACTCTGGAGAGCTATTACGGTTAAAATGTGAGTATGTTATTATAGCGATACCATTAGTGTTAATTGAAAGAAAATAAATTTCAAGTTTTATTATTATAATATATTAAACATTTGCATACATTCATTTGATATTCTAGTATTTGCATAGCCAAATTATATTTTTTATATTCTAAGATCCGGTTTGTTAATTAATAATTACTAATTAGCCACATGTTATATAATAGTTTCAAATATTTATATGGTTTAAGATTTTAGACTTTAGTTGATGATATAGCTTAATATCCATATAATATTTATGTTGATTAATGATTCATAGAATATATATTGGCCCGGGTATACCTTTAAAATTAAAATTCAGTGCTTATCTATATTAATATAATTACGTATTACACAACAAATATTACAAATATTATAATGCTACTATTGTCAGCAGGATGGCTACAATCTCCTGCACTTGTTTACTTTTCTACTCCGATGTTTTGTATGTCCATATTCATTTAATAAACCTCTTTCCATAGATAGTTAATTTAAGTTCTTATAAATAAATAAATAGAACGGAAAACCATTACAAAACCTATCACTTAATCTTTCACAGACACTTGTGTGATTTTGAATTTTCTATTATTTTAAGATTTTTAATTCAGACACTAGTGTGATTTTCAATTTTATAAGTCATCATGGCATCTCAAGAACTTGAATATGTTGAGTCAACAGATGCTGAATTTGTTGATGTCAACGTTGTTGACATCGTCGAGGTTGAAACTGCCAGTGCCCAGAACCCCTGGTCCCACCTGGACGACTACTTCTTGATCAAGTCAAGGGAAGAAGACAGGTTGATTTTCGACTGCAAGCTGTTCCTGCCCAGGAATGTGCCAATCAAGGGGCACATGTCAAGCCTCAACAACCTCAAGCAGCACATCAAGAGGTCTCACTCAGCCAAGTTCATGCAGTTTGAGAAGGTCAAAGCAGGTTCATCTCGTGGAAAAGCCAAGAAGAGGTTTTGATATGGTTCCAACAGCGGCAGCAGCACTTCGGAATTATCTAGTCTGTTTTCACCTCTTTCTGGCAAGAAAGCACGCCAGCAAGCCTTTGCGGAATCCTTTGGCATCTCTGCTACTGGCAGTGGCATACCCCAGGCTGCTGTGGATCAAACGATTGTGGACCTGTTCGTAGCCAACATGCTGCAACTCCAGGTTGTAGAGTCTGACACGTTTGAGAGACTGATCAAGACGCTGAAACCCCAGCAAGAGCTCCATGTTGAGGAGGACACTGGGCGGGCAAATCGTTGATTTGCATACTGACTTGAAGCAGTACTTGATCAGGTAATTGACTAATTGACATAATTTTATCTTTTTTATACTTGAGTAAATTTATATTCCCAATATTTAAATTTTAACTTAGAAATTTAAAATTTGAAACTGATATTTTTTCAAATTTCAGAGTTCTTGGCGATGTAAGTGGGTGGCCACCACAGCTGACTGCTAGGCTGCCCACAAGAAAAGCTACCTAGGCTGGGCATGACTGTCCACTGGTTGGAACCCACCGCCGGGGAGAGGCAGATGCAGAAATCAGTGCTCGCGTGCATCAGGCTGATAGGCCATCATAACTATGATGTGCTTGAACAGGCCATGGTCAACGTCCACTATGAATTCCACATTGAGAAAAAAGTCACCAGGTTAGATAGTTGATAGTATATTAATATTACCCTTTAGACTATTAGTCTATTAGTTCTATTAACAATTTGTATAATAAAGATTTTTTTCACATAAATTGTAGATTATTTTTATTTATATACTCAATTCAATTGTAATTTTTAATGACTGTAATTTTCTAAAGAAAACTTAGACTGTCTTTCTATTCCCGGACTACCCCAGACAATGGTAGCAACTTTGTAAAGGCCTTTGTCCAGTTTGGGAAAGAGGATGACATATTGCCAGACCTGCCAGTGATTCAGAATGTGGACACCGACCTTGATGATACAGCTGAGACTACTCTGTTGGCTGGATCCGTGGATGAGCAAGAGTTGGAGTATGTCTCCCTGGAAGACTCCCTAGTGGCCAGCAAGGATGCAGATGCTGCACTGCAGAGTGCAGTGTTCAAAAAACCCTACATGGCTGCCATTGCCGAGCCACGTGCCCTCTGGAATCACCAGGATCGCAGCACTGTGGCAGCAGACAACATCTACGCTGAGGTGGGGAGGGGACTGGTTGTCCCCAACACGACCCAGTTGAAATCCACCGATGACTCTGAGGTGGACCTTAATACCACCCTGGAGACTAACAAGCCTGTTCTCCACAAAGTCATGACCCAGTTGAAATTCAGCATCTTTAACGACGAGGATGTCAACTTAATGAAGGAGTATGCCAAAGTAATAAATAAATAATAAATAATATTATATATTATTATTTTTAATTTCTAAAATTTACTAATTCTCCATTGTTTTATTTCCAGGTCATGTCAACCATGGCCAAAGCACTCGACAAGACTTCTAAAGTTTTTGAGTATTAGCTATGGTGTAGTCATTATTGGTAAGTTCGGATAGGATGGGTACTAGGAATTTTGATATACCATAGGAGGGTGTATTACATGCGGAGAAAATGGGGTGGAGTGTAACTCCTTCCTTATGGGTTTTAGGTTTTCCATAGAGTATGCCAGGAACGGAGCTCGATCCGTGCAACTTGTTATATATTTCGTTAGATATATATTTGCCCGTCTTCAATTTGGATAAGAATCTATTGATAAGATCTTCTGTATGAATCAAAGTTTGAATAATGGGATCTTTTACATTTGGAATTTACTTTTGTCTGAAATTGTGACCATATATATATATATATATATATATATATATATATATATATATATATATATATATATATATATATATATATGTATATAACACGAAGTGGAGATATGTTTAATAATTTTGAGAGCACAATGCTATTTTACTTAATGCTTAGAATAAAACGAAAAATTATATGCTGTTCAGAATTCCCTGAAAATATTATTAAAATAAAAGAAAAGCCCGGAAGAGCTTTGTTTCAGTGTGTCGGGGCTTTTTGGACAAACACAAGGCTAACAATTATGAGGAACTCGTTGAGAACCTAGTGAAGAGCTATGGCCAAATGTGCTGCAGTATGTCCCTGAAGGTGCACATCCTTGATGTTCATCTATACAAGTTCAATGAGAATATGGAACTATACTCAAGAGAAGCAAAGGGACCGTTTCCATCAATATATACTTTACTTTGAACATATATACAGAGGAGTATACATGAAAACATGATGGGAGACTACATTTGGGGCATTGCACGGAAAAGTGATTGACCTTAAAAAACGGAAATCGAGGAAAAGTATTCACTTCTAACTATTTTTTACTCGTTTTAATATATTCTTGTGGAAGTTTCAATAAAATTGTATAAATTTCACTGTGTTTTTGTTTTTAACCCTATAATGGATGAATAAGCCTAAGTGTGCCTATTTTTATTAAATATTCATTATACAAGCTACAAAAGACAAAGTTTAAGACAAATAATATCTATTTCTTTTCGGCAATAAAAAAAGTTGGGAAAATAACATTTACTGGCGAGGAAAAAATATTGTGATACATAATTAATGCATTCATGGCATTATTATGGCAATCTATATTTCTTTTTGCATTGGGCTACAAATGGGACCTTATCAAATTAAATTTTATGCGATAAGGTAAGACAATAGGAAAATGCAATTCAAACTAAAACCTCCTGTCTATTTTTCTTCTCTGAAATAACTTTAAGAAAACGGAAATTCAACTCGAATGAATTCCCCAAAGTTCAATTAAAAAAAAATATAATTATTATCCGTTATCTTCCAAGGACTTTCAATAAAAGAGTGGTTTACACGCAGCAATGCTATTTCGGCGTGACTGGACGGCCTTTATTGCAGCCATTCAATGCTGCCATTGCATATTTGGTCTACGGGACAAACCGATCGGGTTGTGTAGTTCCTTAGGCCAGCTAAGTCAATTTCTACGAAATATGCCGGAGGGTGGGAATGCTATTTTTCTTGTTACACATGCAGATAATTATTATTATTTATTTAAATTACCCCTCAATTAATTATTGAAATATTATGGTTTCCTAATGCAATTTTTCCTGTGGTTTAAGAAAACGTCTTTTTTATA
The DNA here is from genome assembly GCA_963969495.1 of Ceratothoa steindachneri. NCBI lineage: Eukaryota > Metazoa > Arthropoda > Malacostraca > Isopoda > Cymothoidae > Ceratothoa > Ceratothoa steindachneri. The sequence goes on along the minus strand of OZ018324.1, from coordinate 113,688,638 downwards.
CTGAATTTTGGTAAATATATGATATAATCATTGGTATGGCGTATAAGCCAATTCAGGAAATATAAATAATTACATGAGATATAAGTAAGTTATGATATATAAACCATTGTATACGATATAAACACTTGTATGAGATATAAAAAAATTTAGGTGATATAAATAATTATATGAGGTATGCCAATTGTATGAGATATAGTCAATAATTATTTGAGATATAAGCTATTTTTAATATATTAGTTATTAAATTAGATATAAGTAATTCTATGAGATATTAGTCATTGTACGAGTATGAGATATGTCATTGAATGAGATATAAACATTTTTAGGATATAAGCAATTGTATGAAATATAAGTAATTTTCTGAGATTTATTCAACTGTTTGAGATAGAAAATCTATATGTACTTTAATTCAAAATGATCTACTGGCGACCACCACAGAGGGCATGTCGCAGAAAACTTCTTTAGTTTAATACTTAGGCTATGTATAAAACAAATATAAAAAAAACAAGGCGAAAAAATAAACAACTGGAACACAAATCCTCCAAACTAAAGAATTCTCCGGCGCCCAAAAATGCAGCCAAACCTCAATAACGCTGTCCAGTGGAAGAGGCTTTTGTCTCCTCGAAAATTAAAAAATGCCCCAATCAGGTGTGTACGAACTCGTCCCGAAGATAAGAAACCACCGCTAGCGACTCGGCTCGTTTGGGTACTCAGTCTGGTAGCATGTGCGTAGATACACTAGACAGGACAATAGACAAGACTGTACGGTAGGGTGTTTCATGACAGAGGGTTGGAATATAGAAGTGTAAGGAAGTTTTATCCTCATTGATTATCCTGTTCCATTGGCTCAGAAAACAAGTCTGAACAAGTTTCAGCCTGATTGGAACATATTTAGAGGTCCCGAGAAATTACATTCTGTCAGCTTGTCATGCGCTTAGTCTGGTTGTAAGCTTTACAGCGAGAGGTTAGTGTGTGTGTGTGTGTTCTATAACAGTATATATATATATATATATATATATATATATATATATATATATATATATATATATATATATAAATATATATATATATATATATATATATATATATATATATATATATATATATATATATATATATATATATATATATATATGTGTGTATATATATATATATATATATATATATATATATATATATATATATATATATATATATATATATATATATATATATATATATATATATATATATAAGATTGATAGGCTATATACATACCCATTGGGTATGTATATAGCTTTTTACGCACATGCAAAAGCACGACCATAGAATTGATTTTAACCATGCAAAAATCATTTATAAATCAAACAATTATATTGAGAGGAGAATTGCGGAATCCATCATCATCAACAAAGTTGATAATTTCAATTCATCTGAAGGGCAATGAAAATTTAACAAATATATATCGAATAGAGTGGCCAATCGTATTTATAAGCACCCGGGCGCAATGCGTCTCGGGGATTAGCAACTCTCCAGATTGTTTCCGGTTCCATTTCACTTTATTTAGCTTGTCATTCACGCCAGATTCACTCGAGTTTTTTTCCCAGATTGTTTCCTGCTGTTTCATTTTGTTTAGGATGTGTCTTACCTTATATATACTGTGTTCCTTGCCTAGTTCCTTCATTATTAGTTGAAAATGGCATATTGTCGAAACTAGTCCGATAGTTATAAATAAAATCTTGATTCAAATATTGTGGTTTACCATTATCTTTCACTGATATACATCACGAATGTGATATCTTCCATTCTCTCTCTCTCTCTCTTTCATAACGAAAATAGAGGGAGAGGTGACGCCCACTTGTCGCGGGAAGAGAGCTTGTGTGGACCTTGGACTTTTCGAGCTATGTCGGCGGGGGTACCTCTTCTGGGTACCCCTGGTAGGCCTTCCCTTATCGATTTGGTGGGAAACGAGGTTCCAGACTAAGTGCGTCATTCCTTCCTTTTTCTACTCTATCCCTCTCCTTTTTTACTTTTATCCTATCTCCCACTTATACAAAAAGAAAAAAAACAACAAAAAAAGCCTAGTCCTATCGTGTCACTCTTTCCCTTTCTTCCTCTATCTACCTATAAGGACCTGGCAGCTACCTCATGCGTCAGAAGAGAGGCTTTGGAACCTCTATAAACAACGCCAATCGACGCTCACTGGTTGCGAGAGACTAGGACTAGAGGTGTCCTAGGCGTTGGGGCACGATGAATGGGATGAGGGTAGTGCCCCGTTAACCCCTTCCCTGGCGCGTAATTATTGACCGTTCCCAGTGCCCGTTGACGTGTGCCTATGGTAGCATTGGTCCGAGGTGACGGCCCTTTGTTCCCATGTTGGTTGCCAGGCCAATAAAAAGCCTTGGGTCGAGTTCCTTGGTGTGGCGGGATATCCATTGAACGCTACTCCGAGATCCTGGCCGTTGTGAAGGGAACTAGTAGGAGTTTAGTAAGGGGCGTGCTTCGTTGTTGTTCACCTGGTGACAAATCGAGGGCCCCTTCGGGGACCGTCAGTGCTGCTTGGTTGGGAGCCACGGCACGCCGAGGTTTGACGACTCGGTCGGACGAACAGCAGCACATGGAGCGTGCCTTCTGAAAGATCCGAAACCTCTCCGATCGATAGGCGGGAGCGACTCACGCGGGGAAAACTCACCCCCCCCCCTTTTATCATTGATTGGTCACGAGTTTTCAGAGAGAGAGAAAGCGCTCAAAATAACCCGTTCGTCTCAAACACAACTGTGCAATATGCCAGTTAGAAAAGTGGTGCGTTGACTTTCCGGAGGGCTGCTACTCAAAATGTAGCCCTGAAAGTATCTGCACTACTTGCATATTGACGCGAGACGTGGAAAAATGAAAAGACCTCTATAGAGCCTCAGAGGAGAGAGCTAAGGTCCTTGAGGGAAAGTTGGAGAAGCTCGAAGCCCTTAACGTACCTCAGGTTCGATGCCTAGAAGAGGCGCCGCCCACTGACGTGTCGGAATCCCCTGGTAACCAAGCGGACATTCCGGCATCATCTGAGGCTAAGCTAGCTAAGGCGAGAGATGAGAAAAAGAAGAAAGGAGAAACGAAGAAAAAAAAGAAAAAGAATAAAGTTGAAACAAAAGTAGAACCAAAAATAGAAGAAAAACAGATAAACAAGAAGAAAAAGAAAGATAAGAATGTGGAGAGTAAAGAGGAAAAGGGGAGGCCTCTTCCACAAGGGAAGACCCCGTCTTCAGAGACCAAGTGTCCGAAGGTCATCTCATTGGTGACTCGCAAACACGGGATCTGCAGCCGCTGCTAGCGCCCCGCCTTCACACTAGCGTGAAGGTAAGCTGTCTGTCAGGACGAGGTAACCACAACATCAGAGTAGAGGCAGAGAAAGCTCAGATTTCTGAGAATTCAGTTGTTGCTTTGATGGTGAGTGGCAACGACCTCTACCTAAGAGGGGGTAAGGTTGGCCTCAGTGGTAAGACCATCCAAACGGTGATGGGAGCCGTGGACGACATAGGGCTTAACACCCGCAAACGTGTGGTGGTTGGAAAGCTTCCGAGAAGAGGTCCATCCCGAACCGCTCACGAAAGAAACGTTGCAGTGAACAGAAGGTTGGCGGATTTCTGCACGGCAGAAGGAGTCTTCTTCGTGGACCCCTATCGTACCTTTATCGGTAGAGACGACCTCTACTAAAGGGACAGGGTACATCTCTCATTTAAAGGGAAGGCCTTTCTCGCCAACCTAATTCAAGATGTCGTGGAACGCACCCAAAGGAGCGTTCGAAACAGAGCGAAAGCGGACGTGCGCCAGCATGCCCATGTCACTCCTGGAACGACCTTCTCGGAGGTCGTCAAAAAGGGTGTGACCACGAAAACAGAGAAGCCGGGAAAAGGAAGAGCGTAGGGAGTCCTACACTAGGGGACTCCCTCAAAGTTCTTCTGTTCAATGCGAGGTCAATCAGGAATAAGTTTCTTGAGCTCCATGGCCTCGTAGTAACAGAGGAGCCTGAGATGGTGGCCATAACGGAGTCGTGGATAAAAACCTCAAGCCGAGATTTTGAAGGTGAATTCACGATTCCAGGTTACTAGCTCTTCCTGAAAGATAGGCCAGACAGAGAGGGTGGCGATGTGATGTTGTATGTCAAGGATACTCTCAACTCGACGGATTGCAACATCGTATCCGACCATGAACTACTAGGTGTTGACCTAGAGATAGGTCCTGCCAAATACAGGACCCTGGTGCTTTATAGACCTCCTGCCCAACTCGTTGAAAAGGACAGAGATATGTACCAGCTACTAGGAGAGCTTGTCGATGACAGAGTGTGTATCGTCATGGGTGATTTCAACACACAAGTTTACTGGGAAACCAGAGAACCCTGTGGCGAGAACGCACTACTCCTGGAGTTCGTGAACAACGAGTTCCTCACTCAATGGGTTAGAGAGCCAACGAGAGGAAACAATATCCTCGACTTGGTTTTCACCTCTGAGGATGACATCGTTGAGGACCTCTCTGTTGATGAACAGTTCGGTGGCAGCGACCACCGACTAATTAGATTTGTAGTCAAGGTTGCGAAGGCAGGGCCTGCAGCTAGTTAATCGAAGAAACTCGATTTGAAAAGAGCAGACTTTGCAGGTCTTCGTGCTGGACTGACCGACGCGAGGCTAGAAGTTTGCGATGTTGTTGAAGACTTGTGGAACAGTTTCAAAACCACATTCATGAGTCTTCAATCGCGTTTCATCCCTCTGAAATGTCCCCGTCGGTCTTCTGTTCAACCAAAGTAGTTTAATCGAGAAATCGGCCAACTGCTTAGGAAGAAGAGAACTGTGTACCGGCAATCAAAGATCTTGGGTGACTTTGACGAATACCGTAGGCTAGCCAGGAGAGTAAAGTCCAGCATAAGGGCGGCTAAGCGGTCTGAGGAACTCCGAGTGGCGAGACTCTGTAAAGAGAATCCAAAGGAGTTTTTTGGATATGTGAACAGCCGTAAACCAATCCGTCGAACGATTAGCCCTTTGAGGAATGAGGAGGGGACATTAAAGCATTCAGATGCAGAAAATGCTAACCTCCTCAACGACTACTTCTCTTCAGTGTTTACTGAAGAGTGTGGTCCCATTCCCCAGCCAACGGATTCCTACTCAGGGGAAAAGCTGGAGGCAATGGACTTCACCGAAGGAGAAATAAAGAAAAAGATCGCTGACCTAAAGACGACGAATAAGTCCCCTGGACCCGACGGGTTTCTACCTAAAGTGTTGAAGGAAGTGTGCGATGAAGTATCACGACATCTGTGCGCTATCTTTAACATGTCAATCCGGACCAAATGCGTTCCTAGAGACTGGCGTAAGGTGGAGGTGACTCCTATCTTCAAGAAAGGAGACCGTAACCAACCGTCGAACTACCGACCTATCAGTCTGACTTCGATAGTCGGTAAACTCATGGAAAGCATTATGGTGGACAAAGTGACGTCGTATTTAGAGTCGAACCTGCTACTGAGGAGTTCCCAGCACGGCTTCCGAAGGCAACGGTCATGCCTGACGAACCTTGCGGAATTCTTCCACTTCGTTTTCAGTGAGCACGATCGGGACAAGGCAGTATATGTGGTGTACTTAGACTTTCAAAAAGCCTTTGATAAGGTACCACACCACCGCTTTCTCCGGAAAGTGCGAGCGCTTGGCATAGACGGAAAGGTAGCCAGCTGGATCGAGAACTGGCTAAGTGGCAGACGGCAACGGGTGGTGGTGAATGGACAGTCTTTTGAGTGGGTGCCCGTTACTAGCGGGGTGCCTCAAGGTTCTGTCCTGGGACCACTACTATTCATCATCTACGTCAACGACATGGATGGTGATATGGTTGCCAAGATTTCCAAATTTGCCGACGATACCAAGCTTGGTATGAACGTTGCAAAGGATGGAAATACTGCCCGTCTGCAGGAAGATCTTGGGAAGATTGGGGAGTGGTCGGACACGTGGCAAATGCCTTTTAACGTGGGAAATGCAAAGTGATGCATATCGGCCACAGAAACCCCCAATCTCAGTATATCCTTAAGGACACTGCTATGGAATCCACCGGCACTGAGAAGGACTTGGGTGTAACAATCACTAGTGACCTCAAGTTCTCGAAACAGTGCATTGAGGCGGAGAAAAAGGCCCAAAGGATGCTAGGCTATATTAAGCGCCAGTTTGGTTATCGGAACCAGGAGATTGTACTGTGCCTGTACAACTCACTTGTCTGACCGCACCTGGAGTATGCCGTACAATTTTGGAGTCCTTCATTGCGAAAGGACATCGCAAGATTGGAACGCCTACAAGCTAGGGCAACCAAACTGATTCCCTCTATCTGACATAAAAGTTATGAGGATAGACTAAGGGAGTTAGATCTGTTCTCGCTGGAAACCCGTAGACTGCGTAGTCAGCTCATCGAAGTCTTCAAAATACTTCGAGGGTTCGACAATGTTGACTACCGGGATATTTTCACACTGAGTGAGAACAGAACGCGCAATCACGGCTTCAAACTTGAACTGAAGCGTTACAACCGCAATCTGGGTGGAAACTTTTTCACCTATAGTATCTGTGGTAAGTGGAACGCACTTCCAGTGGAAGTTGTCAACAGTGAATCTGTTGACCAGTTCAAGTCAAGACTAGACAAAGTCTTGAAAAGTGGCCGTTTAGGGACGCAAAACAATTGAGCAGCCATGTGCCCGCTCGATTGCTAGTCCAAAGGTACCCTCTTTGAATGGACCGTAAGGTCTCCTAGGGTACTTACTTTCCTTGTTACTCCTTGTAACTCTCTCTCTCTCTTTCTCTCTCTCTCTCTCTCTATCTCTCTCTCTCTCTCTCTCTCTCTCTCTCTCTCTATATATATATATATATATATATATATATATATATATATATATATATCTTGTTGGATTTCACGATTCACGATGTTGAAATTAAATTCTGGACAGTTAATGTTAAATATTTTTTTCTAATTTTATCTCTTTTAGTGCTAGGGATTGTTTTTTTCTGGTAATTTTTCAATTTTTTCATGTAAATATTCGACTCCTACATACAATTTCTTGTCAGGGATGAAGTAAAAGTAAAGTATTGTTGGCTTTCTATATATCTAGTAAGAGTATTTAATGATTAACAATAATATAAAAAGAATTTGGTTAAGAAATGTTTGAAAATTCATGCCAGATGAAAGAATCACCATTGCATATTTGTTTTTTCCAATAATCAATCATTTTTCCCATTGCGGGTGTGCTTAACACTTGATTATGGCAACTCGAAGCACGAACAAAATCTGGCTCATTGGCCAGCCAAATAAGGATATCCTAGGTAGCCATCTGCCAACCAAGCTGAGTGTCATGAAGAAGTACTTCTTTCATCAAAACAAGGAAAGAAAGGATACCTTTGGACTAACAGTCGAGCGGGCACATCTCTGCTCAAATGCTTTACGTCCTTAAACGGCCATTTTTCAAGACCCTGTCTAGTTTTGACTTGAACTGATCAATAGATTCACTGTTGACAATTTCCACTGGAAGTGCGTTCCAACTACCGCAGGTACTGTAGGTGAAATTTTTCCACACAGATTGCGGTTGTAACGCTTCAGTTCAAGTTTAAAGCCGTGATTTCTTGTTCTGCTCTCAACAAGTGTGAAAATATCCCTGTAGTCAACATTGTCGAACCCTTGAAGTATTTTGAAAACGAGAACAGATCTAATTCCCTTAATCTATCTTCATAACTTTTATGTCTGATAGAGGGAATCAGTTCGGTTGCCCTGTGTCCCTGTGTTTCTGTGTCCGATATGCATCACTTTGCATTTGTTCAGGTTAAAAGGCATTTTGCATCGTGTCCGACCACTCCCCAATCTTCCCAAGATCTTCCTGAAGGCGGGCAGTATTTCCATCCTTTGCAACGTTCATACCAAGCTTGGTTTTGTCGGCAAAATTGGAAATCTTGGCAACCATGACACCATCCATTTCGTTGACGTAGATGATGAATAGTAGTGGTCCCAGGACAGAACCTTGAGGCACCCCGCTAGTAAGCAGGAACAGCTAGGACGTAGAAAGTCTGTGAATCTCTGTTTGGATGATATAATGCCCTTTTGGGAGAATGCTAGGATTCCTACTGTGAGGAGAGACAACGCCATTCGGAAAATAGAATCTCTCCTCAAGCGTTATGACACACTAGTCAAAAATAAGAAACGATCAGAGGAGAGCTGACGTGTTGCTGAAGAAATTTTCATGAAAGAAATTAGAAATGAAATCCTTGATATTGGTCATTACAGAGCCCTTTGTATGATGATAAAAGAGGAAGACAAGAGTTTCTACATTATTCAGTAGGATGACCCAGCACAGAGCAATATGGGATCAGTAGACATGAAGATGGCCAAAATAGAGAGTAGGAAAGGACATTGAAAGGAAAGGCAGGCTGAGATGCAAGACCGGGAGATTCATCAGTCCAAGATATTAATAGAGACTGCAATTTTGGGAAGACAGTTCCTAATCCTCAGATGAGCAGTGTGATCCTTCCTTGGATGCATCTACCTCTATTTTATGTCCTAAAAAAAAGCGATCAAAGAACTTCATAAATCAAGATGTGGTTGTTACTTATGACCAGATTAACATTAGTATCCGTGATTCAGCAATGTCCTACAGTGTAGCCGCCCAATTCTTAGGGAAAATTTGGATGAGATTTCCATCTCTGCTTCCACAATGTACCGTGTTCGTCAGTCGATTCGGAAGCAAGTAGCAGTGGCGTATCAAGGGGAAGAGTTATGTCCTGGTGAACCATTAGTGTTGCATTAGAATGGAAAAATGCTGCCTACAATCACAGGTAACATATCTGAGGATCGAATTGCCATTCTAGTTTCCGGGAAAGGTCAAGAGAAGCTGCTTGGGATTCCAGAAATTCCAGCTGCTACAGGAGCGGAGATAGCACGTGTATGCATTGAATGAGTACGGGAACACCACCTGACAGATAGAATCAAGGGGTTATCATTTGACACAACAGCATCGAACACTAGCATTCATGTAGGTGCCTGCACCAAGATTGAGGACACTCTTGAGAAACAACTTCTATACCTAGCATACAGGAATCATATTTATGAAATTTTTCTAGCCAAATCCTTCCACCTCTCAATGGGCCTTACCACTGGGCCTAATATTAAAATCTTTAAAAGACTCCAGATTCAGTGGAATGCAATCGATAGATCCCTGAAAACAAGCTGCACCATTGCCGAACCTCTTCAGGGTCTCAAAGACAGAACTATTCCTATTGTGAGGAAATCTCTTGCTGTCTACCAGCAGCGCGATGACTATAAAGAACTTCTTCAGTTTGTTATTCTCTTTATTGGTAAATAGAACACTGCCAATGTGCCTTTGCGGAAGCCAGGAGCATATCACAATGCACAGTGGATGGAAAAAGCTATCTATGCATTAAAGATATACCTTTTACAAGACCAGTTCAAGATGACAGAGTGGAAAATTAAAGGAGTCACAGAAATCTGCATTTTTGTTGCCCTGGCCAATGCAAAGGCTTGGTGTCGTGCATCAAGAGCAGAGCAGGCTCCAAGTGTTGATCTCGAGTTCTTGCAAGACATTGAAACATTAAAAGAAGAATCAGTGATCATCATTGTTGCCAAGGAATCGCAAACAGCCATGAAACGACACTCGTGGTACCTCTCAGAGGCACTGGTTGGCTTGGCATTCTTTGATAAAGAACTTAACCAAGAGGAGAAAAGAAGGATGCAAGATAACCTATCAAAACCAGCATTGAAGAAAGTAGCAAAGCGTATTGAGGGAAAAAGCATCCTTGGCTCATTTAAAAGAAAAACGTTATCCGATTTTGTAACCTCGAGGACGATGGATCTGTTCACCACTCTCGACATTGATGATGCCTTTACTCAAAATCCTCTTGCGTCTTGGGAAAGTGACTCAAAGTACCTTGAAGGTCAAGCCAGGGTCGAATCACCTGGCTGTGGTTAATGATTCGGCTGAATGGGGGATAGCTCTTATCAAAAAGTTCAATTCCACATTAACCACAAAGGAAGAAGACAAACAGTTCTTATTGAAAGCAGTTTTTAAGCACAGGAAAGAATTTCCAAAGAAGCAAAAGGCAGAATAAATGATGTAACTATATGTGACTGCTTTTTTGCTCATTTTTGTACTTTATGTATTTTCTCTGGCCAATTATTCTTTTGTTATAGAAAATAAAGCAGCAATGATTTCTAAAAAAAAATTTTTTTGTCGGAGGAGGGTAGATTTGGGAGATGGGTGATATTTTGGTAAGAGGAACTCAGGCATGTATGAGGAACAAATATCTGATATGGTCTGATTTTATGAAACACCCTACTGCACGGGTAGTCCTGAGAAAACTTAATCAAATAGTGATGCGTCCTGAGAATGTACCCAATACGGAGATAGTATAAGGGAAACGGCAGCCGTCGGAGAATTGGAGGTTAAGATAGAAGGAACAGTCGTGGCGCGATGGTGTCCAACCTTAGGTTTCCTTCTGCCGTCTCTCATATTCTCTATCATGTATCCAATGTGGGCAAGAGCCAAATTCAGCCCGCACGAACTTGATGCCTACATCAGCGCAATCTTAATATGTCCAGGGACACAACAGAAAACACTCTAGATATTCTTCTGGCTCGCGGTAGTCGTGGTCTCACGGATACTGCCAACCAGTGGTGTGTGGTGATCCCAATTCACCGAGAGTATTCAGCGCATTTTGTGAGTCACTTCAAATCACAATTTCGTCCCTGAACAAGACAGGGTGCATAAATTCAACTACAGAGTGGCGTATTGCACCCAGCTCAGTCGTCTAGATAGACGCAGAGGTCGGGTGCCTTTGGCGATTCACTAGGGGACGTGCGTAAATTAGCGGCCGCTAAACGGAAATAGGTTTGGTGGATCGCGCCCACCTTCAGTAATTCATCCTCTGCTGCGGATGCATAAAACTCCCATCCACAATCGAGTTTTGAACGAATAAAGGAATGGTAACAAAGCATAGTGGTACCACTATTAGCACCCCAGGTGCTGAACGTCATAAAACAAAGCATGTCCATAGCCCGTGTACGGGAGACCCTAAGGCAGTGGCGGAGTAGGAAGTGGCTTTGGGGGCTTAACCCTGGAATGTTTTTTCAAAAGCCCCGAATCATTTTTAGATTGATTTTCTTTTTCAATCTTTTTGTAGGCTGGAAAAGCATTCTCATCAATTACAATATGTGCAAAACGTAACCAAAACTACCCCTGAACTTCTAGTCTGTTTTAATACTGTTCTCTAGTATTTTTGGTTACACTACACCAATTAAAATATTATTATTTTTTATTTACAGTTGTAAATAAGGATTAAATGTGCAATTAATCTTATACATAGATGGCATACAGCACCCAATTCTGTACCTTGATTAACATGGGTGACACCAAGACTGAAATTTAACATTAGTGTTTATCCATTACTACATTAAAATTAGAACATATTAATAAAGTATTAATAATATATACCACACTGATAAATTAAATAATTTATTACTTTTTTGATGTACCAAATCACCCTTGTAATGGCGAATTATTTTATGGGCTAATCCCCCAATGATGAGAGTGTTTAGCTCCGCCTCTGCCCTAAGGCTGCGAATATAGGTTCCTAGGTGAGAAGTCGGTCGAAAACAAGACCCTCTGCTGTGATACGGTGTGATTCTACCATTTACAGGCGAGTCACGCTTAGGAAAGGTCCGGATCGGAGTGGAGCTGTGGATGACAACATAGGTAACCCAACTCAGTTTTAACCAAGGAAAACTGAAGAGAATAACGAGATCTTTCGGTGCCATGGAGGTGGTACTATTGATGCCCTATGGCAAAGATTATCATACTGAGGTAATTTCCCTGGATGACGTACTAAACTTTTTATATTGAACATAGGGAAGCTCCCGCCGCTTACATGTGAAATCGACGATCACACAGATAGTTCAATTTGGAAATTGGGAGGCTTGCCCTCATCCCAATAACGGGTTTTGTAACAGTTCTGTTACACTCGTTTTTTTTTATCTTTCGAGAAGATTTCGACTGTGATATAAAAACTTCCGTCTAAAAAAATTTAAAGTTCTACTTTACCATATGTGTCATTAAAACCTCTTTTCTATTGTGTGCAGGTGTCTCGAGATGGAAGTGAAAAGAATCAAGATCTCTGCTCTCCTGCCAGCGGCACACAACGAGCCCGGCATTGCTACCGGGCTTAACATCAGCCGGATGACCTTCCACAGAGTCGCAGAGCGGCTAAAAAACCGGGAAACCCCCAAGGATCAACCTCATTCAGGTATACCGCAAATTTTCAACCATTTGGTTATGAGAAAGGCCTTCGAAAGTGCTCAAAAGGTCAAAATGACAGTGCTAGTGAAAAAGAAGAACATCTTGTTTGCCAAGGTGTCCAGAGCCGTCAAGGAATAAGACGGCAAGAGTGTGAGGTACTTGGCAGGCCTCTGTTCACCGGCCACATTCGAGAACAACGTTGGCAGTGCTGCCGTTGCCTTTTCATTAAAGACTCGAAGTGTCATCGAAATTGAATTCTCATTTCTTCTAATGAAAACACTTCACGGTCGATACATTCTTCAACAATCAAAACGATCGCATGATAAGCTTTAACGAGAACATCTCCGAGGTCCTAAACGTTTTCACGACCAAGCACTCGCCTCTCGTGATGATGCTCGGTATCATGGCTTTGAATGGCGAGAAGATGCCGCTAGTGTGATTCGCACCCGTTTACAAGTTCATCGCGGCCAATTACAGGGGTACTTTGGCCACAAAAGTGCTGCAATCGATGAAAAGGATCACAAAGAAGGCGGAATACTTTTTCAGCAGGATGGTGCCCCGGCCCACCGCCAAGACCGTTAAGAGTGGTTGGGGTCAAAAGTGAACTTCTGGTCGAAGGATTTTTAGCCGCTCCAGTCGCCCGACCTCAATCCCTCGACTACAGCGTGTGGGCGCATGTCGAGGGCAATGCATGCAAGGTCCGCCACAGAAACGATGTCGAGTTGAAGTCCTTTGTCAACCACGTGTGGGCTAGCATAAAGAAGGACTTCGTCTGCAACATGTGCGTGGCCTCCAGATCTCACCTGAAGCGCGTGTTCGCCGCCGATGGAGGCCACATGAATTAGTAGAACAATATTAAAACAAATTTATATGTCATAACAATAAAAAACATAACTAACTGCACCAAACTATCATCGTGTCCTTTGTTGAGAGCGTCGTAACGAGTAGTTTGAAGGGCTTCCATCATACTGTATTGCCATGCGGTATCATAAGCCTTCTCCAGATTGAAAAACACCGTCGCGAATTGCTGTTTACAAAGAAAGGCCTAGCTGTCAGCATTTTCCAGCTAGAGCAAAGCATCCAACGTGGAGTGGAACTTGCAGAAGCTGCACTCTGTACGAGACTGGTGGTCTCTGCTGCCCAGGAAAAAAGGTTAATTTGACATTTACCAATTCCTCCATAAACTTACACACATAATATGTTATGGAAATAGGGCAGAAACTGGCCAGGGTATAGTGATCCGTCCTCTGCTTGCGAAACGCAAGCACGGTAGCTATTTGCCAGGAGTCTAGGAAGATACTCTCAGTTCAGATAATGTTGAACAAATCTAACATAAATGCCATGCTTCGCTCACCCAGGCATCGTATCATATCGTACGGGATATTTTCCGGCCCAGGGGCACTATCCGCGCATGCAGCGAGGGCCGAACTTTGCTCGTTGGCCTAAAAAGATCGTTGAAGAGTTCCCTGCATCTGGAGGTTAGGTCCATTCGGCTGCGTTCAGCGAATCTACAACTTACAATAAGTGCTAGCGGAGCAGCACCCCTGCTCGAGAGTATGGATAAGCCAGCCGCGAAGGACTCCGTCACGGAAGCAGGTCCGAGATTACGGTCCCATCATCCTAGGGGACGGGAGGAAGAGTACTGCAAGAACTTACCTCGAGTCCTTTTGACACGCCTCCACACCTCTGCAAGAAGTGTCTTCCCATTTAATGAAGGCAAGAAGACTCGCCAAGAAGAACAGCGGTTAATTTTTGAAGCATACCGGCCCCTAGCCTTGCTCGGGAAAACTTACCTACGGTGAAAGCTTTCGGGCAGCGCTTTTGCCCATATAAGTGTGTCGCTTCTCTCTGAAAGCAAGCTTACACTCGACCGACCACCAAGAAAGCGAGCAGCGTGCAAAACAGCCGCAATTTTATGAGATATAAGCAATTTAAGGCGATATAGGCCTTTGTATCAGGTATAGGCAATTTTTTGAAATATAAGCAATTGTATGGGATCTAAACAATGTTGGTTTATGGAAAGCAGACAAATATTATAGATAACATAAATTTTGTTTTAAATCTACTAACCTAACCTACATAAGAAAAACATATAAATAGCCTAGTTCAATTAAAGTCATTGAGGCTTATACAACATGCTTTGATTGCATTGATTAATATTTTAGTATTGCAATTGTTTGCACCTATTGAATAGTTTGGTGTGGTTGTATGAACCTGTTTTGATGTTACTTCATAACCATTGTGCAAACTTATAAGAAAGCAGATGGATGCTTATTGTCCAAAACCAATTCTTGGATTCCAATCCTTCGCTCTACCAAAATTTTCTGGCGCCTTACCGGACGGCTTACTCCCTACATTAGGAATTACTGGGTTAGTGCCTTTAATTCAAAAGTAACGTTATTCTATTACATTTTTCCTTCTTCACATAGAAATACATGTAATTTTATGGAATTTACCTAATTTTGACAAATACCTAACATTACCTTTTTATTAAACTAAGTATATCCAAGAAAAATGGATGTTGTTTTCTTAGAGCAAGAAAAATTGCATAGAAAAACACGAATCTTAAATAAAAATTTGAGTGGTAACTAAAATTCATTAGTGCCATTATTATTATATGAATAAGTGGTAGATAATGATACTTAAACGTATAGTCACTTTCGAAAATTTGGGGACCCTGCAACATCGGAAGGTAACTCACCATTTAGGATGTAAACGCTGACGGAGGAAGAGGTTGCGTCTGCTGGAGCGCAGGTGTAGTTGCCGGAATCCTCAGGTGAGGCGCGTGTGATCAACAAACGCGAAGTCCTTAATCGCTTGTCTGTGATGACACTGATGCCGCCCCGACTGCTGTAATTGACGAGAGTCTTTCCGAGGTACCAGAAGATATAACGGGGAGGGTCTGGGGTCCCGGTCACTCGGCAACTCAGATTTATGTTTCCTTTGCTCCTCATGTGGATTTCCGAGGGTCCTTCGATGTGGGCTCGAGGCTCTGATGGTAAACCAAAGGCGGGGCGAGAAGTGAATTACGATTTCATATCTAAAGTATTTGTAACCTAGGGGTGGGGCGCAAAAAGAGGCGAGGGTGAAAGGGAAGTGGGTTTCTAGTGATTATTTTAAAGAATAAAAATTGTCAATTTAGATATACAAAGGACATGTTGATTCAAGTTGTGAAGATGTTTCCACCAAAACTGACGGAGGCAGAGCTATAATAATGGAAGTTCAACTTATGTATAGAATTAAGAAAATGAGTTCACTATTATTTTTATTTCTATATTTAATTACGCGACCTCCCTTTTTAAATTGTGGACGGGATCCCTTGACCCGATAATAAAATTTACAGAGATCAGAATGACTATCTGGCATGGCTGAGGGAAACAGGAACCGGTTCTCATTGGGTAAAGGTACAAGAAGAGCGGTAGTATTGCGCTCCCTTTAGAGCTAGCAGGGCTTCCTGCTTGCTCCAAGGGATGACCATCAATTGCAGGTCAGGGGGTATTGTATGTGGAGACTCCTTCGGCAAGTTCCAGAAATATGGCTCAATTTTGTCCCTTATCAAGCAGTTAACTTTCACCACGTCTTTTTAAAAATTTAAAGTGAAAGGATTTTAATGACAAAAGTTTTGAATGCAGTATCCAACTGCAAAGAAACTCGGCAGTAAAATATACTTATAATGTGTTTTTGCCACATTACCTCAGGAGGATAATGTACCAATATGAACAAGAAGGTTCAAGTGATCCTTAATATACAGGAAAAACGTAGTAGAGTTTATAACAAATGTGTTAAGTACTTGATCAGTAGTCAGCGCATTTACTAAACTTTAGTGTGTGAATGGAATTTATTGATACAAGTTGCAAAGTGGCTAGGTGTTGAGAAAACTATGGAATTTGTTTCTGAAAATCAAGGGTTTTGATCCGCAACTTGATTCAGTTCACTTGATGAGTTCATTTGCGATGCGAAGTACGTCGACAAAAAGGACGTTGGATTCAGTTTCCAATGATAAACTTCTGCAAAGACCTTAGAAAGCACTGGATAATAGGGAGCCTATTGCATTCGATCGACAACTGGCTGGTAAACCGTAGACTGGTGATAAATGGAGAATCATCTGATTGGGCTAAAGTCACTAGCAGTGTGCACCAGGGGTCAGTTTTGGGTCTTGCAAAATAATAGATGCTATCTTCGTAAAAGACTTAGAGTGAAAATTACGAAGCAAGATTGCCAAGTTCGCGGACAATGCTAAACTACGTCATATACTCGTAGCGGAGTACGACTCAGATTGAGTGAAAATACATCTAAACAAGATATTAAATTGGTCTGTTACATGTCAGGTGAATTTTAATCTTAAAAAGGGCAAACTAATATACATCGGTTCTCGAAAGGGAGACTTTGATCACACTTTAGTCAGTCATGAATAGAAAACGTGCATAATAACGTTATCTCGGTGTATTAATTTCAAATGACTTCAAATTTTTAAAACACTGAAAAAATAGTCAATTTGGCCAATAGAACACTTGGTTTTATTGCGAGAAATTTTGAAAATAAATGTAGAGAAATCGTTTTCATCGCTTAAATCAGTCGACTACTACAGCTAGAATATGCAGGGTTGTTTAGGTCCCCTCATCTAGAAAAAGATATCGCGATATTGGAAAGAGTACAGCAATGGGCGACGAAAGCTCATTCTGCAGCTGCAAAACAAATCGTCGCGTGTCTTAAGTGATTTAGCCTAAATCACTTCTGGGAACGGGGATCACGATCGAATCTCGGCGACTTCCAATACGTATCTAAGTCGCTCAAAGTAACTCTAGTGCGTTTAAGTTATTAATTAGGCCATGAATAGCTGAAATGGATGGCATGCAAAAATGGCCAAATTTGACCAAGCGTTTTTGACGTGAGCCCAAATGGGGCATTTAATTTTTTTTCCACAAAAGTGATGTAAATTACTGTTCTTTTCAATATTTTGGGTGTTTAGGTGGTCTTACTTCGACTTTACTGTTTACGACTTTTTTGAGGAGAAAACTTTAGTAGAGGTATATTATTTTCCAAAGGCATCTTGTGAAACATCTGTTCTTAAAGATCTAGTGCAATACCCTTTCCTTATCTCTGAGCGTTGAGACCTGAACACTGGAATCGGCTCGTTTCTTTGCCCGGCAGAACGAGAATATGCAATCGTTTGTCGTCTAACTTTAAAATTAGAGGGAGGGAAAGCTTCCCCAGAGAACCCACTTTTTGGGAAGCCCTGATCCACAAGATCACTGCATTTTTCTTCCCTAGCTTGAGGAGGCTAAATTTACTAAGGCAATAGTTATAGTTTAAGGTTTTATCTCGGGGTATTTAACTTGCCCGATATATAGATAGAAGAAAATTTTCGAGCTGAAACGGAATTTTCCCGACAATTTTGAGGATGGAAGGCGAGTAAATTAGAACCTCTCAAAGCAACTTCGTTACGTCCATATAATAGATGTTATTAAGAGTATATTGGTCTTTATTTTATTCTACTTAAACAATTAGGAGGGTTACTGGCCCTAGTGGAAGGGGATCCTCCTTTGGAGGTTAAAAACAAAACTCGGTTCCTTATCAAACTGCCTCCTAAAAAAATAATGGGAATGAAATACTCGAAAAAAATAAAGTTGAGCGATCAACTAAAAAATATAGCGGCTAAAAGGTGCTTAAAAATATTTTAAGGTGCATTTCTTAGAAAGTCATTCTAGCCTGTCCTAACTGCTATTCAAAGGTGGCAATATCGTCGTCCTGCCGCTATTCTTAGCCGGCCCAGCGGCAATCAAATTTTAGGGCAAATTTTCTTTGAGATAAAAGGGCAATAATGACTATTATGTTATAGAACAATAATTAAAGTATTAATTTCCGTCTACCTGAAGCGGCAAATATAGTCTTGATCCGTTTTCGGGTTTTGAAGATATGGTTTCAAATATCTATCTTTTCGCATGATCTCGCCCAATCAGTCTAATGGCAGCGCATTAAGTTATTTAATAAGACAGATAGAAATTAAGAGCTTATATCTAAAACCATAAACCAGATCACGATCGGAGTGCAGGTTTTGGGAAAAAACTCAAACCTTCTCCAAACGGCCAATTTTCGGGCCCGAGCTGTGGTTAAGGGACAATAACTCCTTAATCTCCAAAAAAGTGCTTTATATATACCATAAAGAGGTATGGATTACCTACTTAATAGTGTATGAGATTATGCAATATTTTTATATTAACTGGAGCAAAGGACATAAAATTGGGGTGAGGCCCGTTTTCGCCCGAAATTGGTGAATTAGGGTGACCCGATCCTATTTAAGAGGCCGAACCTTTGAGGGAGGTCAAAAATCAATCATCCATCGGAAAAAGGCATAAAATTTTGTATCCTGATTTGTGCTGCAGAATGTGAGTAGTTTGAGAAAAAGGGGTGCCATAGGGAGCCCCAGAAAAGGCCCGATTTTTGGCAGTGCGGTAACAATTAAGCGACAATAACTGTAAATATTAAAACATACAAGAAAACAATGATATGATCAAAGAGTGCGTCAGATCTCTATTCCAATGATATACGTAGATTTCCATTCAGGTCCCCATTAGCGCGTTAATCTTGTGGGACACCATCGCAGCTTAGCGTCAATAAAAACGTAGCACTAAGAGATAAGGTATATTCAGAAAAATCTTCGTAAGAATTTATTTACCTATTATATAATATATAAAATCCATATTTAAATAATACTTGAGGCTAGCAAATTTTCGCTGAATTTGGTAACAGTTAATGACAATGGGACCGTAATTCTTGAGGGAGGGAATTTTCGGGAACGGATTTGAAATGAGGATTAAATTTTAAACTTAGCTAAATGTAGCATCATTCATGGAGTTCCAGAATAACGAGGAAAAGGGAAAGAAATTTCTGGGCTTTCACATAATACAGAGCCATCTATTGCTAAAATAAATAATGAACTTTCACGACCTGTTTTTTTGTTGGTGGTTGAAAATATATAGTTTATAATCTTATTTATGAATATAGTTTATATTCCATTATAATATAATCTAGTTGCAAAATGCACATAATCCTGACTCGCTAGAATTCAGATTCGGAATCAGCATACTTGATTTGGTTTAAAACATTATTTTGCCCAATTCGCAAAATCTTTGTTGTCCAGTATTATCAGTGGAAAATATTTAGACAAGTTATAAGTCATTAGTATTTAGTGTGGAGGGTATTATTGTTGATGATGTTTTGTCATCTCTGGTACACGAACGAACCAACTGTTGATACTCTTGCGCAGTATTCTTGCTTCATTCATCCTCAAGAATTTCTCAGTTCTTGAACTGTTTTCTGATTTCTCGCTTTCAACCTCTCTCCGACTGGTTTCCAAACATTTTCAATGGGATTCAGGCTCTTATTCTGTGAAGGCCAGTTCTTCACAGAACTGGCCTTCTGGACTGAGGGGGAGATGGTTGAGCTCCTCGAATCCGGACTCGCGCAGGGCAGCTTGTGCAACTCTGAGCTTGTAGACTTTGACGACGTTGAAATCGATCATGGGGCGTGAGGTTTCTAGGGACCCAACGGGCAGAGACCTTGGCCATGGCCAAATTGTCGTGGATGATGTTCATAACACTTCCATGTGATATTCAAAGTTCTCGCTCGATTTCTTCGACCTTTACCCGTCGATTTTCGAGGATTATCCTCTCCACACGGGCCACATTATCCTCGTTGGTCACGTCTGACGGGCGTCCTGGACGGGGGCCATCTTCAAGGGATTCACGACCATGGCGTAATTTCCTATTCCAGCGAGCAATGGTTGCATAGGAAGGGGCGGTGTCGGTGTACACTGCAACCATTAGTTCATGGATCTCTTTTGCATTCTTGCCTTCCTTGGTAAAAAGTTTGATCACTGCGCGGTCCTCAACCTTCCCCATTGTTGAAAAATTTGTGACTGACGATGTGCGATCAGCTACTGCTTCTTAAATAGCCGAGGCAGGAGCGTGCGGCTGCAGGTCCTGACTTGTCATAACTTGTCCTAACATCCCCCACAAACAGCCATCCCCCTTCCTCTGATTTGACCTACCGATTCGCAAAACTTATTGACCGCCCCTCGTATTTAATATCTTATATGAACAATGTAGATCATTTTAAAGTAAATACTGGGATAATCGGTAGAGAATCTTTAAGGCGCGATATTTGTCCCCAAGCGGCTATTTTGAATCTCAAAACAATTATTAATATTTTAGGGTATTTATTTCAACTTTTCGTTATTCCGTTTCGTTCAGAATCATAGTTCTCAAGATATAAAGAAAAAATGAAAAAAATTGTAATTTGACTACGAACATTTTATTATTGTGATTATTGGCTTCAATCGATTGGTACTAACGGTGAAAACACGTATAAAATGCATAATTGCTTCAAGAGTTATTAAATAAACGTCCGCTTTCTTTTCTGTCTAAAGCTATACACACACACACATAAACATATATATATATATATATATATATATATATATATATATATATATATATATATATATATATATATATATATATATATATATATATATATATAACCGTACAATCCACCAGGCCAGTTTTCGCTAGTTACTGCTAAACTACTTATCTCACGGGAAAAACATATTAAAGTTTTTCAATAGAACTTAATATCTCGCATCTTTTAGTGACTCTAAAAGCACAATCTATTATATCGCTATTTAAAAAAGGATATATTTCCTATTTAATCGTGTAAAGCTGGCTATTGCATGCTGTCAACGACATTCAACA
Source organism: Ceratothoa steindachneri (assembly GCA_963969495.1). Taxonomy (NCBI): domain Eukaryota; kingdom Metazoa; phylum Arthropoda; class Malacostraca; order Isopoda; family Cymothoidae; genus Ceratothoa; species Ceratothoa steindachneri. The sequence goes on along the minus strand of OZ018324.1, from coordinate 113,667,605 downwards.
CCATTAATGACGGAGGAAAATTTTATTATTAAAAAGAAAAAATGAGAAGAATGCTAGTGATGCCCTAACACCAGGGTAAACTTGAAACCATTATTACACCTTTATAAACCTACCACACAATTCATCACTTTCACTAATTAATTAAAAAAAAAATTAAGGCATGCATTTCATCAGTATTTACAAAAGAGAAACTAAATAGTCCTATGTATAGTACTCATAGGTCAGGAAAAGAGGTGTTTACTAACATTTGTGTGGATCGGAGGATGATAAAAGGACTAATAGGTGATTTAGATACTACCAAGGCCTCCGGCCCTGATAATATCCATTCTAGGATACTTAAAGAAGGGGTAGAAAGTATCTCAATAGCTCTGGACAAGTTATATACTAGGTCATTGGAATATGGAGAAATACCCGATGATTGGAAGAGAGCGAATGTAGTCCCCATTTTCAAGAAGGGTAGTAAAGAGGATCCAAATAACTTTAGACCGGTTAGCCTAACTCCTATAGTCTGTAAAATTCTTGAGAAAATAGTTAAAAAAGGCATTTGCCAACATCTAGAGAGGGAGGGGTTAATCAGCGATGCTCAGCATGGGTTTAGATCAGGTAGATCATGTTTGACTAACTTACTAGACTTTCTGGAGTTTGTAACAGATCAAGTAGATAAGGGAGAGAATGTAGATATAATTTACTTAGATTTTAGTAAAGCATTTGATAAGGTACCACACAGGAGACTAGTTCATAAATTAAAAATGATTGGGATATGTGGGGGTGTTTCAAATTGGATAGCTGAGTGGCTGAAAGACAGGAAGCAAAGGGTAGTGCTAAATGGTGTAAAGTCAGAGTGGAGGGATGTTATCAGTGGGGTTCCTCAGGGATCAGTTCTCGGTCCATTATTATTTGTCATCTATATAAACGATCTTGGGGAGGCAGTTAATAATAAAGTGTCAATTTTTGCGGATGATACCAAATTAGCAGCTGTAGTTAAAGATATTGATGATAATTTTAAAGTGCAGGGGGACTTAAATAAATTGTTATCCTGGGCACATAAGTGGCAAATGACTTTCAACCTTGATAAGTGCAAAGTTATTAACATGGGAAAAGATAATAGAGAATTTAACTATGAAATGGATGGGCATTGGCTGAGCTCAGTAGAAGATGAGAAAGATCTAGGAGTAGTAATAGATAAGTCATTAAGGTTTTCTAAGCAGTGTATTGAAGCAAGAAATAGGGCAAATAGAGTGCTGGGTTTTATTAAGAGAAATGTCAGTTACAAAAGTAAGGAGGTTATTCTTAAACTCTATAACTCTTATGTTAGGCCACATCTAGAGTACTGTATACAGGCATGGTCCCCACATTTTAGACACGATATTAACCTTCTTGAGTCAGTGCAACGGAGGGCAACAAAGATTATTCCTTCCCTGAGGCACCTTGAATATGAAGATAGACTGAGGGTATTAAATATGTTCTCGTTCGAAAGGAGGTGTGTGAGAGGGGATATGATTGAGCTCTTTAAAAATTTTTCCGGGATAGATAAATTGGATGTTAGCAAGTTTTTTGAGTTAGATGATGGAAATCGGACTAGAGGTCACCACTTGAAAATTAAAAAGCAAGGGTATAGGTTGGATTTAAGAAAATATTTTTTCACCAATAGAATGGTAGACTTCTGGAACTAATTGCCGCAGAGGGTAGTAGGTAGTCCAAATCTAAATGTATTTAAGAGTAGGTTGGATGAGTTTATGGGAAGGGAAGGTTGTGATGGTTCCTAAGTTTTGTATATATTAATATTGTTTGTATATATCTATAGCTGCATGATTTAGTTCTTGACAAGCCTTGATTGGTGATACCCTTGTTTCTGGATGCAATCCTCTGGATGTAGTTTTCCTGGGAGTTTGGGTGCCTTGAAAAAGAGGCCGCTTGACTCGGATGACCTATGATGAGCCCTTGTGGCTTTTGTCATCCGTTATATTATATTGTGGGGGACTTTGATTTTGTCTTCCCCTGGTGATGGTGCTTTTTGTGGGTGGGTTTTGACGGAGGCGGATGACCTTTGATAGGCCCTTGTGGCTTTTGTCATCCGTGTAATTATGTTATGTTATGTTATGTTATGCATTAGCCGTTCGAAGCGTGTGCCTTTTGAATTTCCACATCAGTTGTGATATTTTCTTCGATAACAATTGATTGTACACAATTTAACTTAAAAAATATTAAAAACCATATAAAAGTTGAGGTAGTTAATAAGGAGAGATGCGCTCAAATTAATTGGCTATGGTTTAAGCCGTCAAGATTAAGAACCATTTCGACGAAACTATTCAGAAGAGCACGAGTTATAAATCGTTCAAGAGTGGATTAAACTTTCCCCCTAACCATATAGAGCATAAGTCGGCGAAGATCAAATTAATTGAGTTATAAGCGTCGGTTTTAAAAACTACCAGTAGTTCTCCTTAAGAGCCTAGGGCGCCTTCAACTGAGCGCGCGAGGGTACCAGCCGATCGGAGGCCTACTTACCTTACATCGCTTAGAACCGATGCAGCCGAAAATTACAGTTAATTAATAATGTCAGAGAAATTAATGGGCAGAGCTATCTAACATAGGAGGTGTGGGAAACAAATTTTGCAGGGGCGCTTAAATTTAGGTCGACCCCGTGACAGCGTGACAGTCAAGCGTCAATTGCCTGAGTTGTAATTGACTTGACTTAACTTAACTTGACTTGACTTAAGGGCGCAGGTCATAACGACCCCTTGCTCTGCGTCTGCCTGCTGTCCTTCCCCCGTCCACTCTGTCCGAACCAGTTGTTCACACTCGTTCAAAGGCAGCCCAACATCCACAGGAATCTGGTTCCCCAATCTCTTGAGTGATCTACGTCTCGGTATCCTACCTTGAAAGCTGCTTGTATAGGCTTATCGTACATTGCTTTCTTGCGGTCTTCTAATAACATGTCCAAACCACTTGATTCCTTTCCTTCTGCTTACATCCGTAATGGTCTCCTCCATATTCAACTCTTCTCTAACACTAACATTTGTCCTTCTATGTCTCCAGTTGGTACCGATGAATCTCGTCAGGCACCTCATTTCAAAGGCATTCATTCAGTCTCCTCTGATCTTTAGCGAGCAGAGTCCAGGCTTCCGAGGCATAGATGGCAATGGGAACTATTAAACATTTATATAATCCTATCTTTAACTTCTGTGGTATATCTCTTGTCGGGTTATTATCTTTTATACATTACTATTTAAAGTGAAATAAAGTTGATTATTCTGAGGGGCCCGTTAACCGAGCTTTGGCGCTCGTATCGTGTACCAGTTAAATTTTCACAGCGGTTAAGTGACATTTTCTCCGATGCTAATTATCTGAGAGCAATGTAACCCAAACCAAATTAAAGAACATACAGTTACCTATCTGACGGTAAAAGCTCTGTTTAGTAAAGCCCCTAGTAATCGTGGCAGAGTCACTCGAATTGTTAAAACTCTTCAAAAATACTTGGCTAAACTTCATACCGTTAATGTTAAGACACAATTGAGACGAGATTATTCGAATGGACCAGGGAAGTAATATATTATTTTAAAATAGATTATTAAGTTTTCCATCTAAGTCTGTAAAACAATTATTCGGGGCTCTAATTAATTGACTTATAAGCGCGCAACTTTTCCAAACGAGGAATTTTTTTTAAAAGAAGTTTTTCCATTTTCATTGCATATTTATCCTTTTTTCCCCTTTTTTCTTTATAATTTTCTTTTAGCGGGTATGAAAGCCTATCAGAAACAAAAGTTAACGGCTCTCCACCCCTTGTAGCTTCGGAAAGAATAACATAAAACTGCGTAAAGGCCTATCAAAAATATTATTATATTGTTATTGGTATTATTATTCATATGATCGCCAAACGACGCATATAATTTTGAAGAGGGCACAGTTCCGCATCTATCGATGTATAACAAAGTAGAGCGAGCCGTCTACTACAACGAAAGTTAATATTTAAAAAGTAAACAAATATAATATCTAATAAGATAAAAGGAGTTATATATAGGCCCATTAGACGCCCAATGGGCGCTTGAATCGTCAGCCCGTTGAATTTCCACTGTGGTTATGTGACAATCTCTTCAATATTAATTGTCTGGGCGCCATACAACCTATATCATATTACCTAAATATTATTACATATATAATAGTATAAAACTCGTTATAATAAGGTGCATACTAAAAGGCGTATAGTCGGTCGAACTAGTTAAAAATCCTAGCATATGCTAATCTCCCTCACAGTTAAGCGCAAATTACAACGATACTAGCCAAATTATATAGAACATTTTAAAGAACTTTAAATTTCCCATTTAATGATTTAAAGTGGGAACCGCAACCTTGGCACTTAACTGAGTCATAGGCGAAAGTTATTTGCAAAAGGGGTTAAATTAAAATGATTTGTGTCTGTGGGTAAAAATGGAATGTTTCTATTTTTCCGATATTTGATTTTATAGCGAGGATGAGACGATTCGATATCGGTACCACCGCACTGAACCAATTAGGTACCTTGTACGCGGGAGGGGCTCCCACTCCAATTATCGGAAAAAAATAAGGATATGTGCATATGTAGGTTTTCTAAAATTACTTATAGGGTACCCCGCGGTAGGGGGCGCTGAGACGAATCGAACGGTATATAGTAGAACCTCATAGAATCGTATCTTTCCTCCCTTTTGTGGGAGTTGGCGGACGGGGAATATGGCGCTTTGAGATTAAGCGAAATTATGGCGAAAATATCTACCGGAGCGGATTTTAGGAGAGAAGCTTTTCGAAAGAGGAAACATTTTCCCTCTAATAACTTAAGCGATCTATCCATAAAGTGGTAAGTAACTGGCGCATGGACCAAAGAACGTACAAATAATGAGGGGGAGGGATGGGGGTTCGAAATAGCGACGGATCTATGACGTATTTCGAAATGGACTACGTTAGCCCGTAGGTAGAGGAACGGATCTTCTACCTTGAACCACAAATCGCTTCTCTTTACCTCTTTTTGGTGGCGAGATTTTTTATAGAACATCGACAAAGTGGATTGTCCACAATTCTGGTAAAAGGTTTATGGGGAAGAAATTATTTGATTGACTTCAAAATCGTCGAGAATCTTAAAATAGGTCCATTAGGTCGCTCAAGCGTATGGAATACTTACTTAAGCCCTATAGGGAAAAGTCAACTTTTTCAAAATTTTCATCTTTGAGGAAATCACGAGAGAGGGGACATTGGGGTGAATCCATATATATATATATATATATATATATATATATATATATATATATATATATATATATATATATATATATATATATATATATATATAATCTACATAGGGAGCCGTATCTTCTCCTCCCCTTAGACGGTGAACTTTAAGGAAATCGGCTAATTTGGGGATGTTCCAAAAGTTCGCGTGTACCTGCGGTTGGATTCACTTTTTGTGTATGAGAGGGGATAAAAATATCAAGAGGGTTATTTAGATACCCCTAAGCCCATTGTAGAAAGCCTTCCCTACTTTATTTTGTTTTTTTTATCTACCGATCTATCGTTCGTAGGCTTTCGAAAGTGCATTAAAGGATTCAGCGTGGTCGAAAACTCTCATAAGAACTGTTTCTATAAATCGACCACCCACCCGATATAAATAGGGTTCAATCGGGGTTTTATCCTCTCCCCCACAAATTAGGGTTGGAACATGGCCGGGGAACCCAAGTGATGCGCACTTGGGTCACCCTTTTCTCATTGGGAGGTAAAATTCATGTCTCTTTTCTCTATAGGAATTTAAAAAGTATATAGAAAGTCAGTTGAGACCATTGAGAGGTTTTCCTGAGAAATTTCCACAGGGGAACTTCCGACCGTATAAAGAGTGACTTGAAGATTAAAATTGCTCGCGTGAAGATAGACGCCGTCGCGACCAATTGCTAGAAATTTTCAAGATTCTGACAGGCTACAATAATTTAATGTTTGATTCACTATTTGAAAACAGCAAGCGAACAAATGGTCCTAAATGGAAATTAAATCGTTATGGACCAGTGGCCCCATGATGGCGAAACCTGACAACTCACGCCGTTCGAAGCCGAGTTGGTAACACTGAGAAGAGATTCGGACCATAGATCGTGTTTTCATCGCCTCGCTAGTCTCTCAACACCCCCTTGCTCGCTCCATGCCAATTGCCAGTTTTCACCCTCAGCCCCCAAGCTCTCTATTCACGCAAGTTGCAGCCACTTGACTTTAGGAATAAAAATGAATTCATATCGACATTGGTAATAATAAATAATTTATTACAGAATAGGACTGTGTTTGTAAAACTAACCACTCCAGTTATCAAGCAAATACCGTAGGGAACTTTTTCCCTTAGAAAATAGCTTCAACTTGAAACTCGCTTACTGCTAATGTATTTCAAAGTACGTCAATCAACATGATTAAAAATAAATCAGATAAGCATCTATTTATTTTTTTTTAAACCTATATTAAATCTTTTAATACTTACTATAGGTTAAGGTTCTACTGACTTGATATTTAGCCTAAGGGTCCTCCAAATACCTTCTTACTGTATCTTCTTTACTTTTTTATTACGACTAGACATAAAACAGATTTAAGAGTCTTTGCGTCTTAATTCTTCAATTCTATATTCATCATTGCTTTAAGTGTTCTCAGCTTCTGTTTTTTTTCTTCTTCTAGTGATCTCTCACTTATGTTTATATAATTGGTAAAACAAAATTTCCTTATCTGGGAATAAATGTCTTGAAAATCATATGATGCAGATTATATAAAGCAACAAACTAGATACGCCAAACAATACCGTATAAAAAGATCAAAACGCCTCTATTTATATTTCAACATCTTTCATAGCATTTGCCAGATAAAATTCAACGTATCCAAAATTGATGGAAGATAATGTACAGGTTTAAACTACGTATGGGTAAAGGTTAAGCAAATTTGGATGAATAAACCAAAGTTATCTTCAAATAAGTAATTTAATAAAAAAAATGGTGCCCAAAATGATCCGAACGGCAGGGGAAAATATTTGGGAATATAACGATTAAATTTTATTGGAAATATTTATACAAGTTATAATTAGTAATTAATGTGGAGGTCTTTATTCTTTGACATTTTTTGCTGCTGGAAGGAACCGATTGTTTAAATTAATGCGCAGTAATCTTAATGCGTTCATCTTGAAGAATTTTACAGTGTTCTTAAACTGTTTTCGAATTCTTCGCTTTAGACCTCTCTCTGAGTGTCTTCCGAACATTTTCAATAGGATTCAAGACCAGGCTCTGTGCAGATCAGTTTATAAGTGTGATGAGCTCTTCGTCCAGAAAGACCATCACCTACTTGGCCATGTGACAGGTAGCGTTGTCCTGAATGAAATTTGATAGTTGGGTTTCAGAGGCTTGCAGATGGTGCAAACCGCTGTTGGAGAAATTTCTAGTACACAAATTCATTCACTGTGCCCCATAAGTACGCCTGGGGCCCTGTTCCTTCTACCTAAATCACGTCACAGACTATGACACTTTCTCCGCCAAAGTTTTCATTCTTTTGGCGCAATTCACATACAATCTTTTGCTTGCTTTACGCGAACAAATTTTCTGTCATCAAATTCGAACAAATTAAACAAAGATTCGTCACTAAAGTAGCCTTGGCTTCATTAGTCATCCATCCATATAACTTGTTCAGTGGTGAATGCAAGACGACCTTTTTGTTCTTCAGACTGATCTATGGTTTGACCGCGTGTGTGTGAGCATAAAGATTGCTTTCCTCTATCCGGCGTGACGCAATTTGTATAGAGTCATTGATGGCATAAATCTCACTAATCTCTCAAGAAAGAGCTACAACCGTCTTGAAACGGCCTTTCTTCACAATTTGGTTAATGGCTCGTTCTTTCTTGGCCTAGTGATTGATTTAACAGCCTTACATAAACCTGATTTGTCAACCGTGGACTAGACTTAGGATGCGCTTCATTGCCTTTACTATGGCTCAAATTGAAAGACCATCTTGGTGGTGCAGTTTTACGATCAGCTAGCGGACAGCAAAAGGCGTGACAGATTTCTTCGGTATGTTACCTAGACAATTTCGGAAATCTTGGATTTTCTCTGGCAAATGTTATGTAGGTGGTGTTTGGATATAAATGCAGGAGTCATGATCATTTCGAACGTTTCTTTACTTTAGTAGTTGAGACCATTTAATAAACCTCCATTGATACAGACATTTACACTTACGCACATACACACATATATTCATAAATATAAATATCTGGAATTAATTTCTAACTAACGCAGGTACAACTATATAAGCTAAAAATCTATGCGGATGATTCCTCTCTTTAGATTTGAGTTGCTTTTCAAGAAGTCCTTAAAAACTCGATCTTTTAACATCCCACTTACCCACGACGAGCAAAGTAAACAACTTTGAGATTTTCGGTTCGGTTGAGATTTGACATTCATAGGTCCCTGAATCCGAGAGTTGAGTGAACGCGATGCGCAGCGTCCAATTAGTGGACTTCTCGGAATGTAGTGCCGTGAAGCGATCATCTGATGTGTACGTAAAAAGACCCACAGTAAGCACACGGACGTCTTTCCTTCTGATCCACGTAACCTAAAGAAAAGAGACAATGTTAATGCATTTTTGCTTTCATCGAAATTCTTCAACTTACCATGTTCAAATATGGAGGCCAAGGTATTTGTGGATTTTAATAGAGAGAGGGAAGGGGTGGGGATGCTTAAATCTCGAAATATCTTTTCTTTAAGAGGAAAAAGATCAAAGATAAAATCCCTGCACGTACATGGAAATTGATGTACCAAATTAGTTTGGGTACAAAATAATAGGCAGATATCACATCATGTTGATATGCCGCGCTTAAAATTATTGGTGATATAGTAGGAATAAAGGCAACTACTTAAATTAACCGGTAGTGTAGGTCAGTGGTGCTCAACGTTAGGATATATTTCCTCAGTAACCTGCGTCGTAATTTGAACAAAGTCTGCTGATCAAAAGTCGCGTGCTCTCACTTATTCTAAGTTATGACTCAACGACCTTCAAAACTTTCAATAATTCCTGGACTAACATTGGGAGGACATGGGCAGTATATCATTCGAGGAGAATGTAAAATAACCTAAGGGTTTCAAATTTCGTTAGAATTGGCCAAATAGTTATTATGTTATTATCAAAACCAAAAAATCTCTGGCTAACCTTAGGACGACCTTGGCACTTATATTATTCGAAAGAAAATATAAAACAACAAAAGGGTTTCAAATTTCGTTACAATCAGCAAAATAGTTACAATGTTATTACCCCAAAAAAGAAAGCAGAACGAGGACCAACTGACCGACATATTGAGATATAGAGTCGCCCGCGACTAAAAAAGAAGATGTATATTTTGAAGCATTATGATTACCTACTTTTACCTGAAGACGAAATATAACTTTGCCATAGTCTTCTCATCTGATTATTTAAGCAAACGTGATGTGGTTCAAACAGAAACACATTTCGGGCACTTCGCGATTTTTTTGGTCAACATAATCGACCAACCGAGTGCAGCAATTGGGAAAATTGTTCGTAAATTCAAACAAACGGGGTCGGTGGCAGATATGAAAACGCCATTGCGTGCTCGTTTACGACGTTCAGCTGAAAACATTGCTACAGTGCGTGAGAATGTAGCGCAACGTTAAATCGAACTTTGACAAAAGATTTGTCTCTACACACTTACAAAATTCAATTGACACAAGAAATGAAGACTGCTGACCATTTGAAGCTCAGTATATTCGTCAATTGGGTACACGAGCAAAGACAAGCCGATGATGATTTTTCGCAAAAAATCATCTTTAGTGATGAAGCCCATTTTCATCTTGGTGGATTCGTTAATAAGCAGAATTGTCGCATTTGGGCTGATGAAAATCCCAGGAAGATTGTTGAAAAGCCACTGCATCCACAAAAGGTCACAGTTTGGTGTGCATTTTTTGCTAGCGGAATCACTGGGCCGTATTTCTTCAAAAATGATGCCGGGAATTCTTTTACGGTGACAGGCGAACGATACTGTGCCATGATAACCAACTTTTTATGGCCTGAATTGAATTCTATGGATGTGGAAGATTTGTGGTTTCAACAGGACGGCGCCACATACCACACAACCAATGCAACAATGGCTTTATTGAATGAGAAGTTCCCAGGTCGCATCATCTCTCGAAACAGTGAGGTCATTTGGCTACCACGATCGTGTGACTTGACGCCTTTAGATTTCTTCCTTTCGGGTCATCTCAAAAGTAAGGTCTATGCCAACAAGCCAACAACAATTCAACAGCTGAAGGATAAGATAACAAGGAAAATTGGTGAGATCGAGGAGCAACTATGCAGAGAAGTCATCCCAAATTTTGACCATCGAGTGGAGGTGTGCCGCCGAAGCCTTGGCGGACATTTAGGGAATATTATTCTTCCAACATAATTGGCATGACTCAAATAACATGATCCAATAGTGAAATCAATAAATTTTCACTAATAACACTGTTTTATTTACTGCTAACTTCGATCCGTCTTAATGGAATACCCTTATATATATATATATATATATATATATATATATATATATATATATATATATATATATATATATATATATATATATATATATATATATCTCAAAGTAGCGCGCGAGAATGATGAAAATGAATCCATTAAACCACATTGAAAGAGAAAACGGAATAATTTTTCCTTGCAGTAATATTTTTATTACCTTTGTTCGAAAAAAATCCGTGCAGGAAAGCGATTCGAACCAGGCACACTGAGGCAGCGAGCACCGCTTTGATCACAGTTAAAAGTATGCCGTTAGTACACTATACTAGGCAGAGAACCAAAAAATTCTCTGAATAGAATAGCTTTTAAGGAGCACTTTCGCAAGCTCGAACGGAGACTATGAAAGTAATAGAAAATTAATTGGGAATTCAAAGAATAGTGACTGACAATTACGGATGTCTCCGTCGAAACCTGGCTTCTCATATAAAATTAGTCCTATTACTGTGGTTTTATCCCTATAGTTACACGCACGTACGCTACTGTACTTTTTTGGATATATATATATATATATATATATATATATATATATATATATATATATATATAGAGAGAGAGAGAGAGAGAGAGAGAGAGAGAGAGAGTGTACAGGAAGTTTCGAAGTTAATCGCCTCATCTTTCAGGTGTACAATAAAATATATGAAAATGAACAACTACGTAAGTAGGGCATAGTCTTTACACCTAACATTTATGTTTACACTTGATAATATGCATCCATGCACGTATCTTAAATGAGTATATAACATACATTTATTGGATGGTCCGAAAATCTTGTCATTCCCTACCAAAAAGTAATAAGAACAATAGGACAACAATATAATAATATCAAACACGTACTGAATTTAGTATATTCACTTTCATTGACATTTTCACACATCAAGAAGGTCTGTATGAACACCATAATTTTTGTGGCACAAAATGATGTGGAGCCTGTCAGAAACAGCTTATGTTTCAACGCAGTATTGTCGCCTTTGGAACGGCTACTCTGCCGAATCTTGCAGTAAAGTCATGTCGCACATCCTCCATGTTCTTGACAGAATGCAAGGATCATGTGGCCAAACACTTGCAATCAGCCTCTCTTCCAAGCTATAGGAGCTCGTGTCAGTTATCGAAATAGAAAATTAAAACAATATTTGAAAGAAAAAATGAAAACAATATTTACAGGAGTGGGAGAAACTTTCGGACCACCCTGTACACAGATCTGATGAAAAGTAAGTTTCTTATGTAAGGGCTAAATTTATAGTTCTCATTAGATAGTTGGAAAAGGACGAGGAAATTAATTAGACTGGATTCAATCTGATACTTACTTAAGGGAGACAGGATTAAATAGAGCATTGGATATACATACATATTACCAATGACATATCTTATTTGTGTTTATTTATGCTTATACATAAACTTAAGCCGGTTTGCGGAATATACTTTTTGCAATTTTTGCGATGTATGCAAAAAACACTGGTTGATATTTGGGAGTAGGGGCGATTTTGAATTAACTCGTTTTTTACTGTCCCAGTAAACTAAAGGCTATTTTAAAATTACTATTTTTTGAAAGGCTTTTTGAGTCTCCTAATTTTTCCTTGTAGGACGGGGCGATGTAGCGGGATGATGACCTCCCCCCACTCCTCTCATAAAATGTGAAGGTGGTTAGAGTGATGAAAATATTCGTTAACTGCTGCGATTTTTCTCTCATCAAGGAAAGAGGTAAGTTGAGGCACTCGTCCCTTACATCGTGGACGAGATACGACGCCTGGATAAAGAAATACGTATAAAAACCAAAATGAAAATAGCTAACCAGCCCCACGTCCCCATTCAATTTTATTAAGGAATGAAGAGATTTAAGTTGGGTGAAAAATTGACCAAACTTTGGTTTTCGGACTTGGATCAAAATAAATCCTCCATCTCCCTTATGGGGTTTTCATTCGATTTTTTAGATCATAATTTTGACTCAAATATTCTATAAAAAATAAAACCACACAGTTTTGGGGTGTCATTTTTGTCTGTCTACTGTCCTTCCGCTCTCACCATCTTCTGCGAAATCTCACTCTCCGTCTTTGCCTCTCTCATTTATTCGTTTTCTCAACTTATTTCTGGTTAATTCGTTTTTATTTGTTAATTCGGTTCTTCAAAATTATTTTTAAGGGCTTGAGAAGAAAGGTGAGCAGAGAAGTATCCAGGCTGCTAAAACTGTGTTTCTGTCCCTAATAATTGCTAACAATGTCATTAAGTAATAAGAGCACCCTGTGCCTGGAGACTATTTTCACACTATTCTTTTCAAGCAAATAATTAATTTTCCTGCCAAATTATTAGTATTCATATACTCGTTATATTTAACGGAAATTTCCTAATATACTGATATTTGAAATTAATAAATCTATACGAAATCCTGTATTTATAATTAATCAATATACGAGTATTTATTTATATTTCGCCAGTCGAGGTAATCAGATTCAATGTTTGATTCCAGATTTATTTTAAATTTTTGTACATTCTCCATTTATGCCAGGAGACTTTTAGGAAAGAGAGATAATAATAATAATTATATATTTTTGTTTGGCGTTCTTCAATAGATGAGTCCTTTAAAGAGCGTCTGTCTACTAAGAAATTACTTGAGATAAGAGATGGGTCTTAGAGGCACGCTTGAAAGTACCAAAGGAGCGAGGTAAGCACATAACCGCTGGGAGATCATTCCACATTCTAGGAGCAAAAATTGAGAGAGCACTATTATTTAAGTTTCACGGACGACTATAAGGATCAAGCAGTAAAGCTCCATAAAATATGATTCTTAGGGACAAGGGAAGTCAGGTTGGGCAGGGGCAGCGGTATTTTAGGATCTTATATGTAAGAATGATGACCTTGAAGGTGATTCTACTTCGAGTGGGGGGACGAACAAGAAAAATGCCCCCGGCAGAGAAGAGCACGGGCTGCAAAGTTTGGAACCAGTTGAAGGAGTCGAAGAATGGAAGTATTGGTTGGGGGAGTCAGCGAAAAAAAAGACCTACAGTAATTAAAACGAGAGAGAGAGTCACAAGGAGTGACAAGGAATAGTAGTACCTCAAAGGACATTGCTGACCATACCGTGGAGGTACTATTTTGGGAAAGCCCTAACCTATAGCATAAGAGAAAGTATAGCATAGATGAAGGCTCTTCCCGCCCACTTCTCCCACCCGCATTTGCGGGCCAGAAAGCTGAAACGATACCTGAATGTGCTGAAAAAAAGAACACAAACAGGAAATTTTTATAAAAAAGTTGAAACTTATCTACTTTACTCAGATCTATAATCTATGCTAAGGTGGTGCCATCTAGGTCAGAGTGTGGATTATCTTGTCAAGTGGAGATTTGAACTGTTCGACTGACGAACTGTTCACCACTTCTGGTGGTAGACGATTCCACGTTCCGCAGATTTTGTACGAGAAGAAGTTTCCGCAAATGCTAGTATGGAATTGCGGTAACTCCAGTTTGTAACCGTGGTTACGCGTAACATTTGCATTCAACGTGAACAACCTCCCGTGATCTACGTTTTCAACTCCTCGCATTATCTTAAAAGTTTCAATCTGCTGGCCTCTTAACCGGCGCATCTCCAAGGAGAAAATCCCAGTTCTCGTAACCTAATGCTGATAACTTTTATGTCTAAAGGAGGGGATCAATTTTGCGGCTCTGGCCTGTATCCTTTCCAGTCGTTCAATGTCCTTCCTCAGGGTTGGGGGACCAGAATTGTACGGCATATTCAAGGTGAGACCGGACTAGAGAGTTGTACAAGGCGAGAACAATCTGCTTATTTCGGAACCGAAAATGCATCTTTATGTACCCCAGCATTCGCTGTGCCCTCTTTTCTACCTGGAGGCACTGCTTGGAGAACTTTAGATCATTGCTGATTAGCACACCTAAATCTTTCTCAGAGCCAGTGGTATCTAGTTGTTTGCCTAGCAAGGAGTAGTTTTCTCGAGGGTTAGCATGGCCGATGTGCATTACCTTGCACTTGCCAAGGTTAAATGGCATCTGCCAACTTTTTGACCACTCGCCTATCCTGAGAAGGCTATTTTGCAGGCGTTCCACTCCTTCTCGCGAGCTCACACTACCTCCTAGCTTACTATCGTCGGCGAACTTGGCTATCGAGCATATTAGTCCTTCGTCTATATCATTGATGTAGACGATGAACAATAGAGGCCCAAGCACTGAGCCCTGGGGCACCCCGCTACGGGTTCAGTTTCGTTGCCCTGGCTTGCACCTTTTCCAAAGGATCGATGTCATTTTGATAGTGAGGAGACGAGAACTGAACCGCGTAGTAAAGTGAGGCCTGCTTCGAGAATTTGAGATCGCTGCTAATCAGCACACATACATAAGTCCTTCTGGACATCAGTTGACTCAACACGCTCGTATTCTGACCAGCAATTCGCATATCTGATGTGCATCACCTTGCACTTGTCTAAGTTGAAAGGCATCCGTCACTTGTCAGACCACTCGCCGATCATCCTTAGGTCCTCCTCCCTCAACCCCTCGACGTTTTCGGGAGTCACCACGTTCGCTCCAAGTTTTGTGTAGTCGGCAAATTTCGCGAGGCGGCTCACCAGTCCTTCATCTATGTCGTTGATGTAGATGATGAATAATACAGGCCTAACACGGAGTCCTGAGGGACTGCGCTCGTTACTGAAGACCACCGAGACGCGTGGCTGCCGATAGTATCTTCTGTCACCTGCCCGATAACTAACTTTCTAACCAGTTTGCGACATTTCCTCTAATTCCCAAGGCACGTACTTTCGCCATCAGTCGACGGTGGGGGACTTTATCGAAAGCCTTTTTTGAAATCCAAATAAAGTATGTCCACCGCTCGACTTCTGTCAAACTCGCTCATCATCTCGTGAAAGAATTCGGGCAAGTTCGTGAGGCACGAGCGCTTTCTTCGGAAGCTGTGCTGGGTGTCCCTCAACAGGTTGTGGGACTCTAAATGATCCGTTATTCCATCCGCTATGATGTCTTCGAGTACTTCACCCACTATTAAGGTTAGACCTATCGGTTGGTAGTTTCCAGTGGTAATACGGTCCACTTTTTTGTGGATTGGTGTGACGTTGGCCATACGATAGTCCGTAGGGAATTCACCATCATCGAGTAACGCGTCTAAGATGTCAAAAAGATGGATGCCCACCTGATCTTTCACTTCACGCAGCACTCTTGGCAGGAAGTCTCCAGGACCAGGGGATTAGTACGCATTTAATTGACAGAGCCTCCTGGCAATCTATTCTGCAGTTGTAATTATTTCTTCTATGCTTCTAATCCAACATATATCACTATCGGCGGTCTGGGTATCTCTTCGTCCCTTTCCCTCTTCAGCACCAAGGAAAAGTAGTCGTTGATTACGTTGGCTACTTCAAGTTCCGAATCATAGAGGACACCATCCACGCCCCCCAGACGTCTGATTCGTTGGTGCACTGGTTTTTGGCTCTTTACGTCCGCGAAGAACTACGTAGGGTTCTCCTTGGAGAGAGAGGCCACACGAATTTCTTCGTTCCGCTTAGCCGTGCGCACTATTGCCTTTACCCTTCTCCAATGAGTCACGCAAGCTACATGATGCACTGCATTTCTACTTCTCTTCCATATCCTGTGCGATGTCTTGCTACCTTTAATTCCAGTGGCGATTTCTTTAGTAAATCACCTTGGCTGGATGCTCGCTAATCTGACAGTCTTCGTGAGAACGAAATCAGCCTGTCGCTCCATCAAACGATTCTTGAATTCATTCCATTTGGAGTTCGTCCCGTCCTTGTTAGATGTTTGTATCTGCCCAAGTGCCGTCCGTAGTCCATCGAAGTCTGCACGTCTGGGATCCAACTTACGTGAACGTTCATTCGTACCTTGTGTACATTGGGCACGTACACCGAACCTGACCATGTTGTGGTTACTACCACCTAGGCACTCATCCACTAACACGTTATCTTAGGTGGTAAATACTATATCTAGAAAGTTGTCCCTAAGCGTAGGCTCGCAGACCCAATGAGTCAAGGTTGCTGTCAGCAAAGTCCACAAGCCGAGACGCATCTCCGTCACCGGTTCAGTCACTTCAGTCGACTCGGCAGTTGAAGTTACCTATCAGCAGCGATGGGGGACCGTCTAAGAGATCGAACAGTTTTTGGTACAGGTCCATATCTACCCTCACTGTCCAACGGGGAGGCCGGTAGGCCACTATGACCCTAGGTATCGTCGACCTTGATGTCGACTCCTAACACATACCCCGGAACAGCTCTGCACTCAACGGGAGAGAGATGGTCCCGTACATACGCAAGAACTCCGCACCCTTCCCGGTCAGCGCGATCCCTTTGGAAGGTCTCATAACCGGGTACTCCGAACTCGCCTATGAAGTCCCTGGTGTCTGCATGGATCCACGACTCCGTGATGGCCACTGTCGTAAAATGACCCTTGGTTTTGATCACTATACTTTTTGACACCCTTTTAGTATCGGTCTGCTTTAAGGGGTGTGAGTTACTTCTATGATGAAGTAGGCTTGGTTCTAAGAGTGCTAATTTTATGGTCTAGTTCTTAAGGAAGAGCTATTTTTAAACACATTAGGATATGAGGAAACACCAGAATCTACCAAAATAAACATGTATTTTAAATTAAAAACTTAAATATTACAAACCAACAGTAAACACATTTCTATCTTTGACCTCAAAGATCTTTCAATGACAAAACATAAACAAATAGGCTTCCCGTAAACATACCAATTGCCGATTAGTTTTTTTTTATCTCGACTCTATTTGATTAGCGTTAAACATTAAATTAACGTACTCTCGTCTACAAACACATATGACCTAGGTTCAAGAACAATGGTTTCTACTCTCCTTTAAAACTTGGGACGTACTAAACTTCTACTATCGCAATAGAGATATAAAAGTTATTTTTAACTTACAGGTTGGTATTAGGGATTGCCGGATGTCGCTGGAGGACTTATCTCTCGCTTTGAAGTGCTGAGGCCACTGGTTAAATTTTCGTCAAGAAGGTATTGCTTGTCGCCTGTGACGGGGGTTGATTCTTCCACGTAATTAAAGAACGGGAGCTCGTTGGGACTGGGTTCTTCTCCTCTCACTCTTACGGAGCTAGAGATGTGAGAGTCGCTCGAGTGTGAGCGGCTTTGCTTTTCTTCAGTCGGACTTCTTTGCAGACTGCAAAGGCTTCTTCGGTATGGCACCGATATAAAGCTTGACTATTTAGGTTAATACGGCCCGGAAAGGGGGGGATCGATTTTCTCAATCTGATGATATCGTTTCTCACGGAAATAGTCTTGTATGGCTGAAGGATCGATCTTCACGAACTAACCCTTCTTCAGGCGTATCGACTTTTAATCTCCTTATCTGGCTGAAAGATCGATCTTTACGGACTAATCTTTCTTCTGGCGAATCGACTTCTAATAATCTTCTTGTCTGGCCGATGGATCGATCTTCACGAACTAATCCTATTCTGGCGTATCGACTTCAGATAATCTTCTTCTCTTTCTTTGCGGGGCTTATTTATAGGCGGATTGCCGCCCCATCTAAAGGGGGAAGTGACCAGGCCACAGCGGCAAAGGGGGGGGGGGAGCGAATGGTGAGTTAGCATCTGGGGAGAGCGAGAATTCCTGAGGTGGCACTGGGGTGCCCAAGTCAGCTCGCAAATTATAGGCTCGCAACCGCACCGCTACTTGGCATGCCTTCTGACTCGCACCGCTTTTTTTTTTTCATAACCACGGGTTTATGGGTCTCGTAGGTAATTCGATCGTTAGAGCGTCGTTTAAGGACCTTAGGTGGTCACCTTCAAACAGATGTTAGCTCCAACTGCCCACAGCGGCGGGGAGATCACACATGGTAAGCATTTTCGCCGGCTACCTTTCCCACGCTTCTCCTCATAAGGGAGGGGGGGCTTTAATGTACCTATACTCCTCCAGGATGCTTAATGTAGCCATTTCTCCACATTTACCTCTCTCCTTAAGAAAATAACGGGGGGGAGGGTTCCAATTCGACGCTTACAATAATATACATGGGTAACTTACGGAACATTATATTATACAATAAATTCTAGTTCACTCGGGAATGCCTCGATAACATTTCACCTGACCTTACATTAATTCCTATATTACTGTGCCAACTTAGGATTTTCTTACCTACCACTAGGGGTTTACTCGCCCCTACTTACTTACAATTCTACTGATTTACACTTAACTTTTCTATAATACAATAGTTGGGCTGCTCCTTAATCGTCGACAGGGTTCCGACTTAACGAGTCGGCCATACAATTGTTGGACCCTTTTATATAGTGAATGGATACTGGTACTCCATCAAGAGTAAACTCCATCTCAGGAGTCTTCCATTCTTACACTTATTTTTACCTAAGTATGACAACGGTTTAAGGTCGCATTCCAACTTAAACTCGCGCCCTATTAGATAATATTTGAATTTACCTATGGACCATATTATGGCCAAAGCTTCGATTTCGATAGTAGCGTAGGCTTTTTCTCTACTCAACAGTTTCCTACTGACATAAGCTATGGGATAGGCTGTTTCGTCATCTTCGTATTGAAGCAATACTCCGCCTAACCCGTCCCGACTAGCGTCCGTGCGAAGGCCGAAGATCTTGTTGGGATTTGGTAAGCGAAGAATGGGCGCAGTTACAAGTTTTCCTTTTAGAACCTCCAACTGAGTTATTGCATGGGGGTTCCACGTGACAGGGTCTGACGCTGTCTTTTTTAACAAATCATTCAGTGGGGCCGCAATGGAAGCGAAGTGTGGTACAAAACGCCTATAGAACGAGGCCGCTCCCATAAACGATCGGAGTTGTTTCTTTGTTTTCGGCCGGGGCATCTTGACTATGGCGTCCACTTTTTCTTGCTGGGTAGTCAAGTGTTTTTGTCCTATTTTGAATCCCAGGTAGTCAATGGATTCATAGGCAAAATAACACTTGGTCGGCCCGGCGGTTAGACCTTGCTCCTTCAATTTCTCCAGCAATGAGCGTAAGGCGTGTAATTGTGACTCCCATGTACGGGTAGCTACGTACACGTTGTCGAAGTAAAACGACACGTCACTTAGTCCAGCGATAATTCGCCTCATCATCCTATTATAATTGCTACCGGCTGTAAGTAGTCCGAAGGGTAGCCTGGTAAACTGTAACAGACCTCTCTCGGTCGCAAAAGCCGTCAGTTTTTTGGACTCCTTAGCGAGAGGTATTTGATAGTACGCTTTACACAAATCCAATTCGGTGATGAATTTAGCGTCTTCAAATAAATGGAGATTTTGATCTATTAGTGGAATGGGCTCGGCGTCGAAAACGGTCACTGAATTCAATTTTCGGAAGTCCACGCACATCCGAAATGATTGATCAGGTTTCTTAACCATTACTATGGGGGAGCAATAATCGGACTCCGATGGCTCTAAAATTCCCAATTTTAGTAAATTCCGGACTTCCTTATTGAAGGCTTCTCGTAGGTGGATCGGTAAAGGATATGGTTTGCTCCGAACCACTGAATTAGTTTTTAGTTTTATTTCATGGATAAAATCCTTGGCACATCCGGGGTTTTCAGAAATGACTTCTGGGAATTCCATGAGCAAGTTCAACATGTCCTCTTTTTGTTGAATTTCTAAGTGGGGATTTATCTTTAAATACACCCGAGGGTCTTCCGGGGTCGATGAGAGCGAGGGAAGTTCGTATTCCTCGTCTTGTTCCACACACACGGTGTGTATGACTTGCAGGGGCGTACCCGGGTAAACGGCATCCATCGGTTCCTCTTCGTCTAGAAGGGTAATATTCTTTATGCACGCGCGGCGGTGATATTTTTTAGCATGTTTATGTGATAGGTTCTTCGCCCTGTTGGGGTATCTATCAAGTAATCGACTGGACCCCGTGCCTCGATTACTTCGAACGGTCCCTTCCACTGGGCCCATAACTTATTATTTTCGGTCGGGAGTAATAATAAGACTTCATCTCCTGCCTTTAATTTTCGAGCCTTTGCTTTCATATCGAAGTAGTCCCGATATTTGGCTAAATTTTTCTCGGCGTTCTCTCGAGCTAAGCCAGAGCAGTATTCTAGGCGCTCGCGCATATCCATCAAGTAGGCGTAAGACGATTTGATTTCTTGCTCGAGCTTCGCGTTGGAAAATAATTCCTTAAGAATACTCATAGGACCTCGCACATTTCTCCCGTATAATAGCTCAAAGGGCGAGAATCCCAACGTCCGATGAGGTATTTCTCGGCAGGCAAAAAGGGCTGCAGGCAGGTATCTGTGCGACTGTGTAGGGTTGTTTTGACACAACTTCTTCAATATATTTTTGAGAGTCCCGTTTAATTTCTCGCAGATTCCGTTAGCGGATGGATGAAATGGACTCGTAAAAATTGGCTTGACTAACAGTAGTTTATTAAAATACTCCATCAATTCTGAGGTGAATTGGCGCCCTCTATCCGATAGAATTTCTTTAGGCAGGCCTACTCGTGCAAAAATTGAAATTAATGCTTCCGCGAAGGAAATAGTGTCAATCTTCCGTAGGGCCACGGCATCTGGGAACCGGGTGGCACAATCCACTAGGGTGAGGATGTAGGAGTGTCCTCCACTTGAAGAGGGGTGAATTGGTCCCACCAAATCAATTGCCACTCGAAAGAATGGTTCGGTTATAACGGGCACCTTTTGTAAGGGAGCGGGAGGTACCCGTCCTCTGGAGGGATCCTTCTGACACACGTCGCATGATCGGCAATAGGCCACAATTTCCCTGGCGGCCTGGGGCCAATAAAAGTGTCGGAATATCTGCTGCGCCGTTTTGTTGTGCCCAAAGTGTCTGGCTAATATTCCATCATGAGCGGTATTCAAAATTCTTTGCGTGTATTCTTGAGGTACACACAGTGCTTTCTTGTTCTCCCTATCCTCCTCGCTGATAGTACGGTAGAGAAGTGAGTCTTCTACGATATACTGGATAGGCTTCTTTCCTTTCACTTGGAGAATTTCACCTTTAATAGCTTTCTCCCATAGAGGTTTAAGAGTGAAGCATTCCTTCTGAGCACTGGCGAAGGAAGTCAATTTGAACCCCTTGTCTTCGAGGGTAATCCTCGGGGTCAACTTAGCAGGTTGCTCTTTCCTCTGGGCTTCTTGTGCCCGGGTGACTACTTGTTGGGCCACTTCTTGCTGGGGAATTAGGGGGTTTTGTCCGATTAGTACTGCGCAGAACTTAATCGTGGCTACTACCACGTCCGTCCAACCGGTGAAATATCTGCATTGTATATGATATCTCACGATGGGGAATCGATTGTCGCGTCCTAAAAAGTCGTGGACGATTGCGAATTTCTTATGGTCAGGGTTTACTGGGGGCAGCAACTTGTCGGATACCACTATGCACGTACATCCTGTGTCTCTGACTAAAGTGGATACTCGGCACCCATTAACAGTGCCCTCTTCAAATTGTAGGCCGCCTGGCGAACTTTTGTTGAATAGAAAGTTTACCTGTTGCTGGGGCCCTTCGGATGTTGGCGCGGGGACGTAGGACGAATCAGCTTGTCCTGCTGGGATCGCGGCAGTCAGGTTTTGCACCTGTTGTCTCGAGGTCTCCCTCAGTCGGGAGTTCTGTGGGCACTGGAAACTCAGGTGACCTATTATCCCGCAGGTATAACAAGTGACGGGCTTCCTGGGATACGTGCCGGTATTAGGGTATGATCCTTGTGGAATCCTAACTTCTTTTTGATTTTTTTCTCCTCCAAAATTTGGTTTATAAGTTCCTTTTGCTGCTGAGAACTTAAAGGGCTTCTTCTGTAAATGCCTGGGTGGCGGCCCATTTTTCTTTGGGGAGGGAGCCTTCTCTTTCTTGTACTCCCTAGGATATAACCGATGATTTACCGCGTGGAGGTCAGCCTCGTCCAGACACTCGTTGAAGGTAGAAGCTTTTCGGTCCTTAACGAATGCACGGATTTCCTGGGGTAGTGTACTTAGTCTCTGATCTCTAAGCATGAAGTCGACGACCGCAGCGACTTCGTTCTCTATCCCTTCTGACTCCATCCAAAACTGTAGGCTTCGACGAAGCTCAAAGCCAAAATTTTTGTATGTTTGTCCAGGTCTTATACGAGACTGCCTGAACTTCATCCTATATTCTTTCGGGTTAAGGTTTGTTGCTGAGAGAAGTTCGGCTTTGAGAGTGGAATAGTCCACAGTCGCTTCTGAGGGTAAAGATACGAATATCTCTCTCATCCTACGATTGAGTAGCGGTAACAGTCAGGCGACCCCATCTTCTTCTAGGTCCCAATTATTGACTTCAAATATTTTCTCAAAATGGGATAGATATGAGCATAAATCTTCATCGTCCCTGTACTCCGGGAGTTTCATGCTGGCCGCTGGTGACACTCCTGTTCTGGATGACACTGACTGCACCTCTAACTCGTCTTTGCTAAGAGCTCTTTCGTGGTCCCTTATCTTCTCTCTTTCATCAGCTTCCATTTTCGTCTTTTCTCTTCTTTCATCAGCTTCCATTTTCGCCTTTTCTCTTCTTTCATCAGCTTCCATTTTCATTTTACGTTCCTCTCTTCTTTCTTCTCTTTCGTTTCTCTCTTTCTCCTGAATAAACGAGTTCAGCTCGGTTCCTTCCAGTCCGAGGCTTTGACCTTGCTTCCGATAAAGGTCAAACAATGCCATCGCGCTTATGTCAGTCATCTACCTTGTTTTTTAATCAAGCCTGACCTATTCCACCACCGAAACTTACCACTTGGCCTAACAATTTCCTTTAGATGGTATCCACCTCTAACTTTACCAATTTCCCACTCGTCAAATATTCTATTATTCCTGGTGTTCCTTTTGTGTGTTAGCTCTTCCTTAAATAGACACTGCTGGGTTCTTTCTAATATAAAACCTCTAGACCTGACACCACTTTTATAATATGTCGTAAAATGACCCTTGGTTTTGATCACTATACTTTTTGACACCCTTTTAGTATCGGTCTGCTTTAAGGGGTGTGAGTTACTTCTATGATGAAGTAGGCTTGGTTCTAAGAGTGCTAATTTAGTGGTCTAGTTCTTAAGGAAGAGCTATTTTTAAACACATAAGGATAAGAGGAAACACCAGAATCTACCAAAATAAACATGTATTTTAAATTAAAAACTTAAATATTACAAACCAACAGTAAACACATTTCTATCTTTGACCTCAAAGATCTTTCAATGACAAAACATAAACAAATAGGCTTCCCGTAAACATACCAATTGCCGATTAGTATTTTTTTATCTCGACTCTATTTGATTAGCGTTAAACATTAAATTAACGTACTCTCGTCTACAAACACATATGACCTAGGTTCAAGAACAATGGTTTCTACTCTCCTTTAAAACTTGGGACGTACTAAACTTCTACTATCGCAATAGAGATATAAAAGTTATTTTTAACTTACAGGTTGGTATTAGGGATTGCCGGATGTCGCTGGAGGACTTATCTCTCGCTTTGAAGTGTTGAGGTCACTGGTTAAATTTTCGTCAAGGAGGTATTGCTTGTCGCCTGTGACGGGGGTTGATTCTTCCACGTAATTAAAGAACGGGAGCTCGTTGGGACTGGGTTCTTCTCCTCTCACTCTTACGGAGCTAGAGATGTGAGAGTCGCTCGAGTGTGAGCGGCTTTGCTTTTCTTCAGTCGGACTTCTTTACAGACTGCAAAGGCTTCTTCGGTATGGCACCGATATAAAGCTTGACTATTTAGGTTAATACGGCCCGGAAAGGGGGGGATCGATTTTCTCAATCTGATGATATCGTTTCTCACGGAAATAGTCTTGTATGGCTGAAGGATCGATCTTCACGAACTAACCCTTCTTCAGGCGTATCGACTTTTAATTTTCTTGTCTGGCTGAAAGATCGATCTTTACGAACTAATCTTTCTTCTGGCGAATCGACTTCTAATAATCTTCTTGTCTGGCCGATGGATCGATCTTCACGAACTAATCCTATTCTGGCGTATCGACTTCAGATAGGCGGATTGCCGCCCCATCTAAAGGGGGAAGTGACCAGGCCACAGCGGCAAAGGGGGGGGGGGAGCGAATGGTGAGTTAGCATCTGGGGAGAGCGAGAATTCCTGAGGTGGCACTGGGGTTCCCAAGTCAGCTCGCAAATTATAGGCTCGCAACCGCACCGCTACTTGGCATGCCTTCTGACTCGCACCGCTTTTTTTTCATAACCACGGGTTTATGGGTCTCGTAGGTAATTCGATCGTTAGAGCGTCGTTTAAGGACCTTAGGTGGTCGCCTTCAAACAGATGTTAGCTCCAACTGCCCACAGCGGCGGGGAGATCACACATGGTAAGCATTTTCACCGGCTACCTTTCCCACGCTTCTCCTCATAAGGGAGGGGGGGGGCTTCAATGTACCTATACTCCTCCAGGATGCTTAATGTAGCCATTTCTCCACAGCCACTATGTCAAGCTTCTCGGGTAACATCAGTGTTCCAAGCTCGCAGAACTTGTTCTGTGAACTCTTAGATTCGGAGGGTCGCCATCGCTCATCTTCGCCCCCTTCCTCGTATCGACGGAAGGGGGTGTTCAACCTCGGCTGCCAAGGGCATTACTTCAGCAGAATCTCCGACCTAGGTTCAGGTCGGCTGTCCCCTACGACCGAACCTCTCCACTCAGTTAAAACCGCGGTGGATAAGCTCACGCAGCACTCCTCTTCTACGGACAGACAGGTGGGTATCGTCATTGGTGATCAGTCCGGACCGGCAGTAGAACTCGTCAAACTGGTTGACGAAACCTACGCTCATCACTGACAGGATCTTCTCGAGTCTCCAGTTGATATTTAGAACTTTGGTTGGCCACGGCACATCAAGAGCGACTCAGAATGATCCTAACGACGACTGCTATGGTTGACTTCTCCTTCACAGAGGTTGCTAAGGACTTCAGGTCCTCAATGATGCACTCAGTGAAGACTGCAGAACCTCCACGTAGGAACAGGTCGTTTCCGCTGGCTAGCGAGACTTCCGGTGTATAATGCCGTCTAAATCGTAGGCTGTTAACCTCCTCCCTAACATCTCGGGTCCGCTTTCCTGGGAGGCTACGTACGAGCCATATTTCCTTGGGCACCCCGTTTGGCCTCCTCGTCAGATCCCTCACTTGAGAGTCCCCAACCACGATTGCTGCCTCCCGGCCCGATTCGAGAGCTACAAATCTATTGGAAGTTGAAACTGGCGTCGACCTTGGAGATTTTCTGGGCCTCTCTGCTCCCCTTCTGACAAGGGTGAAGCCATCGTGGCACACCTCTTTGGCACCAGCGACGCTAGAACCCTCGACCTTCGGGGGTGGTGCATTATTATCCTTGTTTTTCTTCTTTCTCTTCTTCCTCTTCCTAACTTCGCCAATCAGCTGGTGTGGCACTGACGATGCTGTTTTCATTTCATGAGTGAAAGGCTCGTCGGCGGAACCACTCACGTCGGTGGGAGGTGCATCCAGGGCTCAAGTTGACTAGGTCTCTAATCTTGAAGACAACCCTGCAATCCTGTCCTCTAGACGGCGAATCTGACGCGCGTATTCCGATTTCAAGCTCTCTAATTTCCTCTTTCGTTTCCGAGATTTCTCCTTGGATGTTGTATACAGATCTTTGAGGTCCTTGCATTAAGCCAATGCTTCTTGGACTTCGCCTTTCGGGATGCAATGGGTGCAGATACTGCCCGGGTGTAATTTCGAATAACACCCCTCTGGGAAGTGACGCAACGCTTGTCCTTCTAGCATATCGCACAGGTGTACTTTAGGGCAGCTGGTCCTTTCTTTCCAGTCATGTTAAACACTTTATAAGCACTAATAACTTTGCGAGCTTTCAATAAGTAAAAAAGGGAGGTTGGTAAGTTCGCTCCCGCCTATCGGTCGGAGACGTTTCGGGTCTTTCAGAAGGCACGCTCCTTTTGCTGCTGTTCGTCCGGCGTGCCGTGGTTTCCAACTAAGCAGCACTGACGGCCTCCGAAGGCGGCCATCGATTTCGTACCAGGTGAACAGCGGAACATGCCCCCTACTAAACTCCTACTAGTTCCCTTCAGAGCAGCCAGGATCTCGGTTCAGCGTTCAATAGATTTCCCGCCACACCATGAGACTCGATTCAAGGCTTTTTGTTGGTCTGGCAGTCAACCTGGAAACAGGCCTGTCACCTGGACCGTTGCTATCAGAGGAGCCCTTCAACGGTCACTGGAAATTGTCAGTAATTACACGCCAGAGAAAGGGTTTCTTGGCAAATACCCTCATCACATTCATCGCGCCCCAGCGCCTAGGACCCCTCTAGTCCCAGTCTCTCGCAACCAGTGAGCGTCGATTAGCGTTGTTTTTAGAGGTTCCGGTCAATTCGACCAGGGTAATCTTACCAGGGGTGACACAAGGGGGGTGGGGACGGGGGTATAGACATTGACATTGACACCACGTGGTTGAGAGGTAATTAACTATCATAGATGACTCCCAGATTATTAACACTGTTAGAAAAAGGAACCGACCAACCAGGTAGGTTAAAGAGAGAAGCAATACGTAGCTTTACACACCTAGTATGAATAAACTGAGTACCAGATGATATATACGAACGGGACCACTTCCGTGTTGTTCTGGAGACACGATATTTTCAAGAAGGCGATGAAGAAGAACTGTATGGTCGATAGGAGTAAATACTGTCGAGAGATCAGGAAATAAGCAGAGTCGAAGGTCAGCCAACAACAGATGCACGGCTAAAGCGGTCCATTACAAGTAGGGGAGTGGAGTGGGTGCCTTCTTTTGTCTTGAAGCCGGGCTGGAAGATCTATTCAATGCTGGAGGAAGAGATGCGACCTAGAATCGGGGTGACACCAGCCTTTCAAGGTCTTAAAAACGAACGTGTGTTGAGGGAATATGCGGTGGCTTGCCACGTCTTGGGAGTTCAGGTTAGGTTTCTTAAGAACTGGGCGAACCTCAGCGTGTTTAAAATCAGATGGTGCCACACTGCTGAAAGATGGGGTGTAAGTAGAGATACCAATGAGCTAAGAGAGATGAACAGGGAGGAATAGAACTAGATACTTGGAGGCAAATAATCAAAAGGACAATGGGGCATTTAAAAACAAGCTCTGCTGACCAAAAGTTATGTCCTTAGGACTTTGGAAAACTTTCAATAATTCCTGGAGTAACCTTGATAGGACCTTGGCAATTCTATCATTCGAAAGAGAATGTAAACAACTTAAGGGCTTCAAATTTCGCTGGAATCGGCCGAATAGTTATGATGTTACTGCCAAAACAAAATAATTTCCTGGCGTAGCCTAGTATACCCTAGCCTAGTATAGACTTGCATATATAGCCTAGCATAGTATATATTAGAATAACCTAGCTTAGTATAGTCTACCTGAGCCTATCGCAGTGTATACTAGCCTAAGCTAGCCTAGCCTAGCTTATCAAAGTATAGCCCAGCCTGCCTATCAGAATATAACTTAGTCTAGCTTAGCGCAGCCTACAATTGTATATTAAAATTTAGTCTAGGCTAGCTTAGCTTACTATAGTCTAGTATAGCCTATCTTAGCCTAGTTTATTGGAGCCTAGCCTAGTATATTATATCCTATCCTAGTTAGTATATTCTAGCCTAGACTAGTATAGTATATCATAGCCTACCTTACCCCACCCTACCCTTGTTACTATAGTATAGTATATCATAGTATTGCCTAGCCTAGACTATTAGATATTAGCCTAGGGTTGCATAGCATGCATAACCTAACCTAACCAAACTAGCAAAGCCTCACTTATTCTAGCCTGGTATAACGAAGACCTAGCCTAGTGTAGCATGGCTTAGTATATCATAGCCTAACCTAGAATAACATAGCGTAGCCTAACCTAGTGTAACCTTTCATGCCCTGCCTAGCCTAGTATAGCTCAGCCTAGCCTAGCATAGCTTAACCTAGCATAGCATTAACTATACTAGAAATGTATAGCCTATACTATACTATTATGCCCTAATCAAGCATAGCTTATTATTTTCTATCCTAACATATGAATTATATGCTATCCTATCATAGCTTATTATAGCCTAAATTAGCATAGTATATTTTACCCTTGTACATTATACCTTAGTATAGCTTTGCATAGTATAGCCTAGCCTATAATATTCTACCATAACATAGCCTATTCTAGGCTTGCCTAGCAGAGTATAGCATATTATAGCCTAGTCTAGTCTAGCAGAGTATCGGCCGAAAAGTTATGATGTTACTGCCAAAACAAAATAATTCCCGGCACAGCTTTGATAGGACTGTGTCAATTATATAATTTGAAAGAGAATGTAAAAGAACATAATGGTTTTATATTTCGTTGGAATCGGCCGAATAGTTACAATGTTATTACAAAAACAAAAAAGCAAAACGGGGGACGGACCCACCAACCGACATAGTGAGATGTAGAGTCGCTCGCGACCTGACTCGCATGCGACTAAAAATACAACTACAGTGGAGATTAATTCCTCAGGGGATACTTTAGTGAACAAATGATTTCAGGTTCAGGTGCATGTGTAATTGCTCGGTGTCGAGGAACTAAGGCAAAATGAATCACATCACGGCCCTGAACTAACTTTTCAGAAAATAGGGGAGATAATTCAGCATGGGTTAGTGGGGTCGAAAGACAATGAGTCAGAGGAAAAAGAAAGACGAGTAAAAAGTTTGATCAGTGTGTGTGTGGATTGTTTTTTTATTGACAAGGATACCGTAGGTGTGAGCTGTAAGAACAGACGTCTGAAGTGCCGCGTAAGTGATGAGCAAGGGGGATAGATGGCTACAGGGGCTGTTGCCGTCTCCGTCTCCGTCTCCGCACCACGAGGGCGAGCAGCCCGAAAGTTGCCTCTCGTAGGTTCGTCTGTGTTTCTTTGCTTTCAAAATAGGGTTGGTGAATCTTCGACGAGAGGAGGTTGAGAGAAGGTTGAGGGGATATGGTTATTGGTATCAAGCTAGGGAGGGGGGGTAATCTTGGGAAAAGGGGATGAGAGAATCGTCTACCTCAGTAGTGGGAGGAGTGTGTCTGACGAGAGGAGCGTGGCAAGAACAATGATGATTGATGGAGAAGGACCAACGGTTGCAAAACTTACTGCTTGGGGGGTTGCGAGGATCCAACAAAGTATGCGATTCACTCGAAATTTGTAGTTTTTATAAATACAGAAATTACTCAAGTGATTACTTGCTGCATTGATGGTGACCTTAAAAATCTTTGTCACTAGAAACATGGGGCATTTTGGGGAACGGTTACTATAAAAAATTTCAAAAGTTTATCAAATTATTTAAAATATTAAACCTTATTTTTTACCCTTTTCTATAATAGAGGGCTAGACGCTCATCAACACGAATGCAGTATTGTGATTGCAAAAAATAACCGTTTTCACTGGTTTACCAGCCCAGCGCCCCCTATTCGGGAGGCCTCTTATGGCACGCGGTGCAATAGAGTATGAATATTCTCAAGCCCCCCGCCCCCCCCACGTCCTCGCAATCAAGCAGATTCATTTTCATATAATGTCATTAAAAATATGAACTTTCGATGACATCCTTTATCTGGTTTATCTTCGTAATATGCGCTGTGTGGGGAGAGAGGGGGCGGGGGCTTGCTAAATCTGCCAGAATCTCCACATTGCGAAGAAATGTGTGATAGTTTTCCATTTCAAACTGAGAGTGTATGTGCTGCTATGAGTAAGGATGTTCATTTCTCATATTGACACTTTTTGTTTATTTTTTCAAACGTTCACTTTTTAATTATTAGCAAGATGCGGACAGCATTGATCTATTGCTGATTCATTTGTTTTTATTCCTCGAATTTAAAGCGCAATAACAACGAGGCCGTACCAGGTAGAAAGTTTGTACGAAGAGATCGTTAGAGAAGATAGTGAAGATGGAGCAAGTGAAAAATGTGTAGAATATATATATATATATATATATATATATATATATATATATATATATATATATATGTAAAAAACTCACAAAGTATGGCGTGAGTAAGCAATAAATGCAACAAAGCCCACAAGAAAAACTAATACGAGGATTCCAAGTAGTTTCGAACTTTATTTCGAGTTCTTTATCAAGGAATAACAGAAGTATTGAAAATTGTAATATTTATAAGGATGATACAAAGGAGAGGGAACACCCACAAAAAAAGAAAAAAAACAATCAACAAAATGAATTAATATGAAATGGAAACTTTAGGAGGAGCGAAGATAAATACAAAATAAGATCATTAAATCAGGTAAATTAAAAGACTAAAGGTTGACAAGAGGATTAAAATACCACCTAAGCAATTAGGGAGGGCGAAAATCTTAACGAGAGATTAACCTCAGAGGTCAGGATCTAAAATCCAAGGTAGAATAAGTACAAATGTTCTAAAGACTTGACTCAAATGGAAATCAATACAGACAAAACATAAGGCTACATAGATGCACACAAAATAAAATTAAATTGTTTATTAAGATTAATATAAATATTTAGTCTCAAATTAAAAGTTTCGACAGTACATTGTGAATATAATTTGTATTTATCTTCGCTCCTCCTAAGGCTTCCATTTCATATTAATTCATTTTGTTGATTGCTTTTTTGCTTTTGTGTGGGCGTTTCCTCTCCTCTGTATCATCCTTATAAATATTACAATTTTCAATACTTCTGTTATTCCTTGATATAGAACTCAAAATAAAGTTCGAAAGTACTTGGAATCCTCGTATTAATTTTCCCTGTGGGCTTTGCTGCATATATATATATATATATATATATATATATATATATATATATATATATATATAGAGAGAGAGAGAGAGAGAGAGAGAGAGATAGCATTGCGGTCGGGATGACCAACTGCAGGAGTTTGCTTATGTCTTTCTCTACACATCAATTCAGGAAGATATGAATTCGGAAACTGCTTTTTACATTCTTCCATAATCTGGATATGCGTTTTATTGCCAGCCCAACAACTTCATCCCATTTATAGCTGGCAGAGTTTCTGGAACTAAAAGCGGTTAATAATACCTTCGTATGTTGATCGATCCATAAGTTAATGCACATAAAATAAGTTCCTATGATCACTATAAAAGTAAAGAATTTTAAGCCCTTGACTCAACTTGTAAAGATAAGCAACCCCGAAAAAATATCATGTTTACAACTTATCTTTACTACTTACAACGACCAGTTTATTTAATGAATTTATGTTTTCTTACATTATTTTTAACTTTAATAACTAAAGTCAGCATGCCAACGAGAGCTTACGCACAGAAGCTACACATTAAGGAGAGTTTTAGTGATGCTCAAATCAAGAATAATTAAATAATATTATCTTAGT
This sequence comes from Ceratothoa steindachneri, assembly GCA_963969495.1. NCBI lineage: Eukaryota > Metazoa > Arthropoda > Malacostraca > Isopoda > Cymothoidae > Ceratothoa > Ceratothoa steindachneri. The sequence goes on along the minus strand of OZ018324.1, from coordinate 113,635,813 downwards.
GAAGTAGAGATCAGAACAAGGGGCGTTTGTTTTAAATGAAGGGAATTAATCTGTTTGTTCTTGCTATAACAACTTCAAAAACAAGTATATTATATTATGTTAAATAAAGAAGTTTAATACGTCCAAGTTGTAAATACATTGTAACTTATCATGGATTCGTGTAATTAAGTTGATTAGGATTCAGGAGAGGAAAGTGTGTGTCGGTCTGTCACTTTCAATCGGAAATTTTTACCAGATCTGAGTGACGCCAAACTTTAACTTTGCTTCTTATAACATTATTAGGACAGGCTTACAGTTTCTTTCCTCATATCAAAGAAGAAAACTTCTAAAACTCGTTTCGTAATTCCCTTTTCAGACTAACTTCTAGGCAGGTTTTTAAAAATTATCCTTGAAATGATGTAAATTAGATGCAACTAGAATCAATGCAAACGGAGTTACATAGTGAACCCGTACTCTCCTCTATTCGAATTATTCACACCGAATGGTGCAGCACGATCAATGGAATAACAGGTTCTTCTTCTTCTTCTTCATCGTCTTCATCTTCTTCTTCCTTTTCTTCTTCTCTTCCTTTTCTTCTTCTTTTTCTTATTCTTCTTTTATTTGCCTTCTCACAGCTTTATGAACCATGCAGTAAAGTGTATACATGCATTGTATGAAAAACATTGGACTGATAAATTAACGAGATAAAAATTTATTTATTACATATTTCTAAGAAGCGAAAAGTGAAGAGGGCATCTTTGCTAGAAATAGTCTGGAAAGAGGTGCATAAAATAAGGAAGTTAAGAGGCACAGAAATATGTGGAAGATACGTAGTCTAACTTAGAAGGCTAGGGTTGGGGAGGGAGGGGGGGGGCAGCACTTTTAGAGAATCCGCTACCGGTTCTAAAACAGAGCCCGGTTCCCTTGCGGAGAGGCGTGATACCAACGGAGCCAACTGTGCTGCTCTGTTCCGAATGTATGCTGTGGGTTTGACTGCAGCAGTGGAGTTCATAGATTCGAATCCCGGTAAAAGTAATTAAAAGTTTACCTGACTCTTGACTACCTTCAATCCCCCTTCGGCCTAAGGAGTAACAAGTACAATAACTTAGATTTCTATTAGCTGTGGCACAGGAAGTCTCTAGGATCACTCCCCCCACTTAAAAGCGTGTCCAGAGCTTTACTGTCATGGTAATAGTGTAAATACTCCAGTCCACCACGGTACATCGTGGTCTTCATATGCGCCACAAACCAAGCAGTGATGAGTTAGCGACAATAGTTCATTCCAAGAGTGAACCATTCGGGAAACAACACGCCCTCTTAAAAATATCCTAAAAGAAACAGTGGAGGGAAAAATCACGCAATTTTAAAGTAAATATTAGGAAATGAAAGATTCGCTTTATTCGTGGTCTTATCTCCATTACCAGTCGCATTTCGGAGTCGAGGAAAAGGGCCGTTGTGAAGAGAGGAAGGCGGAGACAAATGGGGTATTGAGGGACGGGAGAGGTGAAAGAGGAGGCAGGATTAGGGTAGAGTATAGAATGGGTTCTATAGGATTCCTTTGGTGCCACCCTGTCGAGTGGCATATCTGGGAAATGTCCGATATTGGTGGATTCTTTCGCACATGGTCGATCTTGTTGTTTGAAGAGGGAAATATCATCCTTTCAATTTCCACCACTTCAACTCTCACAAGTCGTTAAGGGATTACTAATGAAGACTCAGTTAGGAGATGAGTTTTCATTTGCGCTATTGAACTTTGCCCTAACGAAATAATTATTCCCAAAGCTGAAAAAAATAATTTAAAATAAATGAGCATCTCGAATATGATTAACCTTCCTGACATCCAACTGTGTTAATTAGGATTGTGCGAACGACCACACAGGCACTTTCAAATATAATGCACATACATGTTTGTGACGAAGAGGTACCGATGTATGTGAGGGAGGAATGAGTGACTGGATTTCGTGAGTGCGCACTGATCATACAAGGCAATGGTCAAATGATGGATGTAAGCAAGCAGAGAGGAAATTGTGTGGCTGAGCATAGAAGAGGTAATCGAAGAAGGGCAGTGTAGTTGTTATGATCGTGGAACTAAGCGATATAGTTGAAAGCAACGAGGTAAAAATGTAGTTACTCTCTGAGCCGTGCTAAGGAAGATGGTATATGTAGAAGTCTAGGTACATCCATACATTAGTGTATACATAAATACACCGACACAGCTGTGTGTCCCTCCCTTATTCCAAATTCGCCTTTCGCATCGAATCTCCCTCGCCCCTTTTCGCGCCGTCATAAACCCGCAGTTTGAGACGAAGAAAGCTCGGGTCACGGCAAGGCGTAAATATGTCGCATGTCTGGCAGCAGTCAAAAGGTTGCTTGCGCAGCGATACGGATTTTATGAGAATTCGGTGCTCTCTCTCAATTTTTGCTCATGAGGGAAATAAAAGGGAAAATTCTCCCTGGAGTCAGGCAGAAGATCTTGGACCTACGTTGTCTGTGGAGCTATTCTCACAAAGGAAATAGTTCGCGCGTTGCAAGAAAGAAAACTTCGGAGAATTAGTTGTTGCCGTCACGGTACTTGTAGGTGCCAAACTTCTCAAAGACCCCCTTCCCCTTCAGAGTCAGAGGTTACACAGGAGCTTCCTCTGCGGATTACCGTAGACGCAGCTAGGCAATCATTTTGGCTACCCACTCCAGGAGCCAATAATCGGAACGAACACTTCGAGGAGAAGAATTCCGAATTGAGTCACAGTCTGACTAGTCTTCGCGATCCGGTCTAAGATCATTACATCAGGGCGCTGGTCTAGGATTACCCACTATTCGGTAACCTCGGAAGACCGGGCTAAGGGTGAACATCGTCGGAAGAAGAAGACATTCACTTTGACCCTCCAAATACTTTCGAACTCCAAGGTATCGTTAAAGTGAATTATTCCCTCCCCTAACTTCACCAGTTTAACCGTTAACTATAATTTACATCGCGAGCTCATAACCACGATTATTTCAAATGATTAATTCAGTGCTTATATCCATAATATTATTCAATTCATTCTGTCGGGTGCAATTAAGACGCAAGCATCCTAGTACGTAGAATTCAAGTGTAATCCCCACGACATTATATAAACTTACTTATTCAGTGTAACGATTAATCCTATTTATACCTATATACACTGTTTCATTTTTTTAATTCATGTATATTAAAGATTATTTTTGTGTATGTGTGTTTAACTATTTTGGACGATCCTTTGGCAATTAATAAGCAATCCACTCGGCTTAATTCTCAATATTTTATAAGTCTACCCATGACTGGCTTTTACTGAGTGAGGACACACTCAGGGGATCATTATCTTAATTTTGATCAAAAGGGACGAACCGGGGTCATTTTTATTCACCGGAAGTGGATACGGTAGGTGTGTTGGCTACACTTCACCTCCACTTCACCTTGGTGCGGGATTAAAATATATGCCTAGGAAGTGGAACTCGGATTACTCACTCACTAAACCTCGACAGTATACATAGTTCTAATTACTATATTTGTACAAGATAAAAGATAAATATTATATATATATATATATATATATATATATATATATATATATATATATATATATATATATATATATATATATATATATGCATGTACTATTGAAGTCCACAGCAGTGGCAGCGTTATTAATTTTAACTTGTATTTTCTTAATCTTTCTTACAAGTTTTTTAACGGGGTCTTCGAGGCGAGAAAAAACACCCGCGAATGACATTCTTTATGCATAAACGGCTTTCGACCGTATTAGGTCATCTTCAGCGAATGAACAGAAATGGAATTCTTTTTTTTTAGGGGGAGAAAAGGTACGAATTGCGGTTACTCCTTTTCTCTGTACCCCTCCCACGATCGGGGAAGCACAGAAGAGGAGGAGGCCCGTGACCGACTTGCTCCTGGAGAAAACCCCACACTTCTGACCTTCAGTTCAAGTGAACCGATAGTGAAGTGCTTAATAAGAACTCCGGAACAACCTTTAGAAGAGGGTTTATAGTAGGACACCGAAAGTATTGAGTTAAAAGAGGAAATATTGGTGAGGAGGCAGATTGAGCAACCTCGGTAGTCAAAGGTGGAAAGGGTGGAATACCCTTGCCCGAGGGACAAGGGGGACCTGTTAATTAACGTGGATTCCGAACCACTGTCATGCATTTACTCATCATTTTTGCTTCCTTTCTCACACTTTGAGCACCTATATTCCCCATACAGAAGCGGAGGGACCGCCTAATCTCTGTTCCCTTATTCTCTTCCTCTTTCAGTCGTGTGTTTATTGTAGCATTCACGCCGTTTTGAGTTATCTTAGCTCTGAGCTCTGAGTTTTGTTTATGTATTGTTATGTTACTTGTTTTTACTTTTCTTACTTTGTTTCAATTTCTCTTGTTTTTATTACTCTTTTCGCTATTTCACTTTAGTTTCACTTTTTCACTTGTTTTACTATTAACTTTCACTTCACTATCATTTGTGTTAAATATTTTAATACTTTAGTTCACTTATTACACTTTTAGTTTACTATGTTCGTTTTATTTCTGTTTTACTGTTAACTTTCACTTCACTATCATTTTTGTTAAACTTTTTAATGCTATAGTTCACTTATTACACTTTTAGTTCATTTTGTTCGTATTTTTTCTGTTTATATTTTTGATCTGTGTTGTCTTCTTAGTCGGTTGTTTCTTCCTATTTAGGTTGTTTGAATTCAGTTGTCTTATTAGGGTATCAATCTGGGGTCTTGGTTGGATTTGTATATAGTCAGGTAAATATCTTTATCGTTATGCTTATTCCTTCTCTCTTTTTGAATTTCTACTTAAGTAAACATGGGAACCTCCTCGATTTTCAGCTGTTGTTTGCCGCTGGGAAATCAAGTGTTAAAAGGGACTCCAGCTCTGGTGTTTGTGTTCTCTGCAAATATCGGAGGCAGATCATTTATCTTCCTCCATATTTTCTCTGCTCTGTTTCTGATGTTGATGTTGAGCGTTTCTAATCTTACTTCTTCGTGCAGATCCTGTAGTCTTCTTCTATCTCTCCTACGTGTGTTGGTGATCAGGTAGAGAGCTTTATTTTGTATTTTCTGGCGTTCCAATTTTTTGGTCCTTGTTTCACCGTTGATAGGAGTTGGCAGGTATAGTAGTACCTCTCTTCCTAGTGCAAGATATATATATATATATATATATATATATATATATATATATATATATATATATATTTTTTTTTTTTATGCCTAACCCTCTTAGATTGTATAGTAGGTTAAGCATCGGAATCGCCTTGTTCTTTCTCTCTGTTATATGTTGTTTGTAGCCTACTTTTGTTATTCTGAGTCCTAGCACTTTGCCCTCACTATGATATCTGTAATTCTGATCTTCAACTACAATTCTAGCTGTTTTGTTCCTAGAGATTGAGATTATTGTAAATTTCCTCCTGTTCGTCCTTATCTTCCAATCTCTTTTGTAGTTGTTGATGTTGCTGATTTCTAAAGCTGTTGTCCTTGCCTGAAAGCGCACGCTCCTATACGGAGTGACGACGAGTTGGTTTATGTCGTCCGCGAACTGTATGTTTAGGCAACTAGGCATTATTGGTGGTGGTAGGTCTGCTGTGTATATTAAATACAGCGTGGTGCTGAAAAAGCTCTCATGCATGAGTCCAGCTTCCAATTCGAATTCTAGTCCTGAATAACCATTGATCTTCACATATGCTCTTCACTCTGTGACATAATCGCAGAGAATTCTCTCCAGATTACTATTCATCTGGAGATTTAAAATCTTATATTGCATTCCTCTGAACCGGACTTTGTCAAATGCTTTTTCTACATCTCTCAGGACCAGATCGATGTAGTTTTTCTCTGCTTTGGCCTTTGCTATTTTCTCTGTTATTATGCCAAGTACCACTATGGTGTCTCTGCCTTTTATGAATCCGAACTGATAATCATTATAAAGGTCATTTTCTTCAAGATATTCTTTTAGTCTTCTGTTAATAATTTTCTCGAAGACTTTGCCCATGGAGTTCAATAGCGATATTGGCCGGTAACTGCTGAGGTAGTTTGGTGGTTTTCTTGACTTTGGGACGAATATTATTTCATCTAGTTTATAGCTATCAGGGAAGTAACCGGTGTTTAGGCACGTGTTAAAAATATTCTTTAATGCTCTGATGATTATGTTAAGTGCCTTGGTAAGATTAATTCGGGTTATTCCTGAGGGGTCTGGCGCTTTCTGTTGGAATGATTGTATTACGCCTTTGATCTCTTCCGTTGTTATGTAGGCCCCTGTACCCAGAATTTCTTCTCTTTCTCGCTCTACACTTGGTGCTGGAGTGATCCTGTTTATGTTTTCTCGCAAGACTGTGTGGACCATTTCGTCTATCTCTGGATTGAAGTCTTCGTCCTCCTCTGGTGTTATGGAGAACACTGATTTCCAGTGATTACGAAAAAGTTCTTCTGTGGTCCTCTCTTCTTGGATCTTTTCTCCCCGTTCATTCTTAATTGTTATTTTTTCTCTCGGAGGTCTGCCTTTAAGTCTATTTATTAGTCTCCAGTTCTATTTTGGTCTTCTTTCTTCGTCTATTTTCTCTGTTAGGCTATCCCATATGTGGCTTTGCTGTTCTTCTATGAGATGCCTTAGTTCTTCTCTTCGTCTTCTGATTTCTTCGTAGCGCTCTCTATTTGGTACATGGAGATTATTAGGTCTAGTATTCCTCTTAGTTGCTTATTATTTCTCTTTATTTCATCGTTCCATCGAGGATGTGGAAGAGTACGGTATCTTGTATTTGGTATATATCTTTCGTCCGCCTCAATGATCGTTCTTGTTAATCTTGAGTTCTCCTCATCAATATCTTGCAGGTTGGCGTCAGTGAGATCCTTTGGGACGAAGTTACTAAGATTTTGTGTGTAACCTTCCCAGTTTGCTCTCTTGTAGTCCATCGTCGCTGTTACCGGTACGTGTATCGGGTATTGATTCATGAACAAATGTGTTCCAACATGGTCGCTACATGCAAAGATAAATGGTTGCGTGTGGATGTTGTATGGCATAATGAAGCTACTTAGCACGACGTCTGGTCTTGTAGCTGCATTGCCTGTGACATATGTTGGAAAGTTTGGCCCTATTCTCTTGAAAATGTTTCTTTTCAACATCATTTCTAAGTTAGCTCCTCTGTTGTTTCTGGAGCGGTATCCATTTGCACTGTACCTGGCATTGAGGTCTCCCATAAATATAGTTGGGAAACCTGTGCCAAAGATTTTTAAATAGGTTGTGAAGTGGAAGGTAATTTTTTCTTGGTGCCTGGTATCCCATGGCTATTATTATTGGCGTTAATTCCGTTTAATTTTTTTACGGCCGAGTATGCCTCATCCAAATTATTAACTTCTTTGAACTTCAGCCCTCTTCTTATTGTTATGGACGCCCCGTCATGACGCTCACCTGAAGGGTTCGCGTTTATGACGCTGTAATCGAACAATTTCATTGTTTTTTCTTCTAGATTCACTCCGTGTTCTGATATTAATATTATGTCTGGATCGATATCTCTGAAGTTATTTCCTAATGTCAATGTTTTACCGATCCATCCTTCAGTGTTGATTTGAAGAATGCTGAGCTTTCTTCTTCTCTGGTTCCATTGTTTATTAAGTTTGGTCGTCAAGAGATCTCTGGGTTTCTAGCGGGTCTATCTTTTGTTGGGTTCTGCTTCGCTGCCTTTAAACCTACCATTCTTCATACTTTGATATGTAGAATGGCAGATAGTAACGCAGTAGCCAGGGTATATTTGTATTTTATCCTCCATTAAGAGTTTTTGTACTTCTTCCTCGTCTTCTTCTCTGTCTTTCCTTTGAATGCCCATTTTCATTTTCCTTCTTTAATTGCCTTAATGATGTCGTCCTGTTTCTTGCCTCTCGGGAGGGGAGAGCATTTATCGCTATAGACTTTAAGTTTTAATTCCTGTGCTTCCATGCGTACTATTTTGTCTCCTTCATTACTTTGCACTGATATGTTTGAAGTTGCGTTCTCTTCAGTAGTGTGTTCCTCATTGCTCGTTGGTACCGACGCTGAGGATTTCAGATGAAGGGGGGTTGTCAGGGAACCACATCTTCTTCATTCTATTTTCCTCTAGCATTGTATTGAGTATCGTAGTGAAGGTGCCCGGTTTCCCAATATTCATCACATGGGCATAATGTATGCATGTGAGCACTTCTGTTGATGCCCCTTGTGGCGCAGTTAGATTAGTATGTGATTCTTGCATTTGCTTCACAGTTGCTTTAGCCACTCCTGCGTAAGTTGCATTTTTTCTAGTTTCCTCTTCGTTTCTCGCTTCTCTTTCCTTTCGTTCCATTATCTCCTTTCTTTTGAGGCCTGCTATTGCCAAAGTCCTATGTGACCCATGACAGTTCACGCATTTTTTGTACTTTCCTTGCACTGTCTCCATTCGTGGTTTTTTTGTCCGCACTCAGAACATACTGTATCTTTCTCAGTGCAGTCACGCGTCAAGTGGTCATCCTTCTTATAGCAGCGGAAGTACATTTGAATATCAATATGTTTCTCGCGCTCCATGTGCTCTGGTGGAATTCTCATGTTAAACATGAGCAGTCCTCGTTGAAATATCTTTGCTGCAATATATGTTGGTGCACACACAATTTTAAAGACATGTGTGTGGTAGCCAAATTGAATTATTTTGTTTATTTTTATGCCTTCATGATTTTTTTATATCTCTTCTTTTATTTCCTCTTTGCCATGGGAACCCACGCAAACGTCCACTTTCCTGCATATGATGCTTCTGTTTGCAGTTATCTGGGGCGGGATTTTGAGCGTTAGTCCTATTCCCTTTAGTGACTCTATTCCTTCCTGGGACACTAATTTTTCTTCCTCGTTTTCCTTACTTGCAATTATCACGTAGCCATTTGGGATGTCGATAATTTTGACGAGGGCTACTTTTATATATCCAAATAATGTCTCGCAGAATTTTCCTTTGTCCGGTTTGATCTCCTGGTCAATTGTCCGTAGAGGTACTCGTAGGCATGCCAGGCTGCCTCCGTTTCTTGGAGGGGGATGATCCACCATCTATTTGCTAGCCGCTTTTCTTCGTTCCTTTCTCCGAAGCCTATGTTTGTTTTCTTCCTTCCTCTCTAAATCTGTAAAAAAAGGACAGTGAAAACGTTCCCTATTACTGGGGATAGAAGGACCCGGCTCAATGAAGTAATTGTAAGGGAACACAGTGCTAGTGAGCACTATGTCTGGTTTTGTGGCTGATCTGTGTGTAATGTATGCGGGGAAGTTTGGTCCAATTCTTGTCATAATTTGTCTTTCAATAAGTGTCTCAAGATTCCTGCCAGCTGGGTTGATCGCCTTGCAATCTGAGGGAGCACTTCTCGCATTGGGGTCGCCGGCAAAAAGAACGGTTCTGACATGACCGCAAAGATGCAGGAAGTTGTGAAGGGGAAAGTCCCCTCTCCTCGGGGGCTGGTACCCTGTTGCCAGGACCAAGGGGGCTACTGCCGTACGGACCTCAACAGCGAGGTATGCCTGTCGAGTCCACCTATTGATCTGAAGTCAAGACCTCTTTTCACAGCTATCGCGGATCCGTCGAAACGTTCTCTGCTGTGATTTTTGGTTAAAACTTCGTAGGTGAAAATTTTTATCCTGTCTCTGTCATTCATCCCATGTTCTAATATAAATATAAAGTCAGTGTCGCAGTGTTGTATTACGTTACCGTATAGTATTTCTTTTGTTCGCCAATCTGTCATATTTAAAATGTAATATTTTTAATGTCTCCATTGTCTAGTTCACTAAAGATTTCTGTGTGTGGTCGTGTTGTTTTGGGACTTATTCTCTTACGAACTTAGGTTGTTGTCGAGTGTTTGGTGGCGTGATGTTTTTTTCGGTTCGTTTTTGGCTGTATTCGACGTCCGTTAGAGTAATAAAGGTTTCGGGTGTCAGTTTGATCAAGCCTTGGAGTAGAGCCTTCTCGACTTGTTTCTCGCTGTAGTCGTCTGAGGTGAATTCCAATTTGTATCTTCCGGATATTACTCCTTCCGACACATCAAGGACATCCATCTCCTTAGAGAAAGGGGACCTTTCAGCAGCGAATACCTTCAAGTTAATTTTTCTTGAATGGTAAGCGTGCCTAGATTCCTTCTTACAAGAAGAGGACGAACTCGGACGTCTCTGAGGCTGTGAGGTTTTCCATGAGCAAGCCGAACGTGCCCCCCCCTCCTCAGGTCTCGCAGTCTCAGTCACCGTAGCCTCATTATCTACCTGTGTGTGTGATCGAGTTTGTGTTTTGTGAAATTTGGGTGTTGTTCTGTTTTCGGAGCGTGTCTTTACCTCATTTGCTGCCTGAGCCTAAATCTTAGGATCCCTGGAGGGAGCTGGGGCGCTGCTGGGGGTGGGGAGTTTCTGGCATCTAGTCTCGCACTGGGGTTTGAGATTAACCTTAAGAACTCCTCCGATTGTGGGTTTGGGGGAAACTACATCTTCTCCATTCCGTTATGCGTCCGTTCTATTAAGTTCATCCACAAAGCACCCCGGGGAGGAGAGATTTGCAATGTGAGCATAATAGATGCAACACACAATTTTTGTCGAGTTCTCGTTCTCGACGTAGAGATATGTACTCGTAGGATTTCCCTTAGACTCCGCAACAACAGATTTAGCAACCTTGCCCTAGGCACTATTTACTTTATTTTCTTCATCTAGTCTTTTTTGGTTAGCCTTTTTCTTCAAATGTTCTTTCTTGACCGGGCAAGCCATGGAGAGCGTCTTATGTTCTCCTGCGCAATTCAGGCACTTCATAGAGGTGCTCTTACAGCTCCTCCAATAATGTGTATCCGACGCGCAAATAGAGCACAGAAAAACGTTCCTCCTGGGGCAGGTGGCTGTGGTATGCTGCTCATACATGTAGCATTTGAAGCACACCTGGAGGTCGATAAACTCCTCACGTTCGATTTACTCAGGGCAGATACGGACGTTAAAGAGGAGCATACCTCCCTCCCTGGCCTTTACCGCCATTGCCGTATCGCAAAAGACTATTTTAAATACGTGTGTGTATTCTTTGAACTTAATTATTTCAGCCCCTTCGCCCAGGTGTGTTTTTTTCCACTTTAGCATGAATTTCTTCGATGCTGTGTCCCTCAACCCTTGGATCGAGGCGGCGAAGGATAAGGCTTCGATGTGTTTTTATTTAAAGTGGAGTGTGTGGTTTAAGGTTGAGTGTTTTAAGGCATTCTGCTGCTTTAGGAGACGTGTGTGCTTCGCAATCACTCTCCTTTGAGCAAATAGCTGCATATCCATTGTGTGTGTCTATAATAAGCCTTACTAGGACAATCCCTAGATCCCCGTAAATTTTAGCAAAGCCCCTTCTCAGATCAGGCTTGGGGCTTTGCTTTCCGTGTAGGCGTTTATCAAATGCCTACAGGTGTTGTCCGACCAAGGAGACTCGATGAAGAGTTCGGAGGGGGAGGGGGGAAACAAGTTCACTTCTCACCACGGGCGCACGGATGCGAGTGAAAAATTTCAGTTTTAATTCCCCCTTCCAAATCGTAATGAAATTACTCAGTAGCACTGCTACAACTTGTCCATACAGATTTACCAAACGCGCGGTACAATGTACAAAACTCGGTGCGATATTCTGGCACCCTTATTGTATGTCATATGAGCATTTATTTAGTTGTTTACTACTTTACCTTACAGTTACAATGTTACATGTGTTTATATTTGCATTTTTATTAAGGAAAAGTGTTTAATAATAAGCCTTTTAGCATGGCATGCTTAAAGGCCCCGAACCTTCAGAAAATGGCTGTCTATCAACTAGAGAAAAGCCAGAGAGAAGAGGTTAGTCGTCAAGGCTGGAGATTGAGCGTATCGCAGCAGGTAGATTATTCCACATTTTCGGAGCAAATATAGAGAAAGCACGAGTAACCAGTTAAGGGGGCAGAACCAGAACGTAGGGGTCTCAGTTGTTGACATTGTGTCAGTAAGAAATACAGGTAGAATAGAGCTGAAGCATTACAGGTCTTATATGTAAGAATAAGAACTTAAGATTGATTCTGTATCGAATGGACAGCCCGTGAAGTTCTCGAAGCAGTAAAATTGCGCGAGAGAAACTTCCTCTGCGGAGAACAGCACCACAGGGTCCAAAGTTTTGAATCACTTGTGAGAACTTGAGGAGTGGAAGCGATAAAGGAGTCGCAGTAGTCAAGGCGGGAGTTGTGTATATTACAGTTTTTTTTAAAGCAGCAGCACTAAAAATGGTCCACTTGTTTACCATTAATGTATTGTCTGCCAGCTTACTTTGTATCTTTTAATTTCACTACTTTTAGCATGGCACTTAGTACTGTCATATTAACGCCAGAACACTCATGTGAGTTTGCTACCCTTGAAGATTAAAAAGCAGAAAAAGGGGAAAAAATGCCTGACTGACATTGCTACGATGTAACAGCACAGGAGTTAATAAAGTTAAATTTAATTTACAGTAAGTGTGAGAAGGCTCATACGTTGACAACAATCGACAGTATTGGCGGTGCCGAGACGGCTGGGCCCACATACCAATTTTGAATAGGGGCCCATAAAGGCTTGGGCCAGTTTGTCACTTATAATCTATGTAGTTGAAACATAACCAGAAAACTCTCGATGCAACTCATAACCGCCGAGAGAACCCAAGCACCTAAGTAACTTAGTGCGACAGAAAAACAACTACCTGGTTAAATAAACAGACCAAACTTCAAGAAATAGTAAAAATTAAAGAAACTAAGGTGGAACTTGGCTAGTCATGTGGCAAGACTTGATGACCAAAATGAACAAGAACAATCACAGTTTGGGCTCCTGTTAAGGAGACAATCTTATCATTAGTATAGATCAGAGCCATAAAAAAGCGATGTCTTATTCAAATATAGTTCTCTAGTGATAGCACGAAATAAACCATTAATTAAACTAGCTATAATTGAGGCAACTAAAATAAAGAATTTTTTTTAGAAAATGACACAAAAATAAATTGACACAGGAATATTAAATAAAAAAGATCCTCAAATAAAATTTACATACAGAACTGCACAATGGATTTCTAGAGAAAATGACACAAAAATAAATTGACACAGGAATATTAGATAAAAAAGATCTTAAAATAAAATTTACATACAGAACTGCACAATGGATTTCTAGGGAAAATGACACAAAAATAAATTGACACAGGAATATTAAATAAAAAAGATCCTCAAATAAAATTTACATACAGAACTACACAATGGATTTCTAGAGAAAATGATTGTGGACAGAAAGAGATTAAAATAGATTTGGTTGTTTAGTATCTTAAAAATTTGCCACCAAACTGGTTGACTTGATATTTAGAGGAAATTTTAAAAAGTTCAGATTTAATCGTGTGCAAGGACTGCAGCGTCAGATTTAAAATTTATTAAAGAATATCCGTACAGATGTTTGCTAGATTCTAAAACCTTTCCAATCCAAAAGCAGATTTATATTTAAATGAGATTTTCATCAGTATCCACATTTACCTGGGTTAAAGAAGAAGCACCGCATCTACCTCTGTGTATACTAACTTCAATACTCTCTCTTGTATATCCCGAACAATTTTTAAAGGATACTATAAATATAATCTGCCTCCACCTCCCTATTTCCCTCACTTAGAAACAGTGACATAACTGCTTTATTTCCCTTATCTTTATTTAAATAGCACCATTTATAAATTATATTTAGTCTTCTTAACATTGTATATGAATGATAACACATGTAATTATTGCATTTGTGAGATCAAATGTTTTTATATCAAAATTAAGACAAAAAGTGAATAACAATCATTTAAACTACAGCACAAGGAAAAGAATATATCAGGTGACCAAGAAAATTGGTTTATTTTCTAAAACTAACAAGCCATACTTCGTATTCTTTCTTACAGAAAGAACTTGGTTCCACAGGCAATCCTTTGGCGTGTGGCCTACGGCCTATTTGCTATTCTAAACCGCTTTTTTCAATCCCCTTTATAGACTCTTTATTTTAACACCCTGAAGAACTTTTTCAACATAGATACCCTGAAACATTTTTTTAAAGTTATTTCACCTTTTATTATATTGTCTTTATCCCTTGAAGATTTATATATAGTTGAGAATTTTCCAAAACTTTTTTTCAACATAGACACCCTGAAACCTTTTTTTAAGTTATTTCACCCGGTTTGATATATAGAAAAACCTTCGTCAGATCTCTTTTTTTATCTAATTTTGTTTTATATACGAAATGATAGTAAAAAAGCGCCAAAGCCCTAATTTTAATACATTTTTTGAACTTCACGATTTGTATGTTTTTTCATTCCAAATCATTCGATAATTATATTTATTTTTTCTGAAATCTTAGAAAGAACTTTGATAAAAGCTCGAAACATACAAAAAACAGCCCTGCGAATAAAAGTTTCAAATAAACCTAAACTCAAAACCATGAAAGGTTACTTGTCTACTAAGCAAAAAAACATTTTCAAGAATTTCAAAAATTCACCATGTTAAATTATAGAGCTAAGGATATTCTACAAAATAGTTTTCACCCGTTTCAGGAATCTTTTCTCACAAAAAATGAAATTTATCTATTCTTTTCTAATAAAACTCCTTAGGCTTTGAAGTAAGAAAAAAACAAAGGTTCTTTCATTGAGAATCTAATTACCTCGAGCCTACAAAAAAGGTAGCAACTCAAAGAGACTTGTCAAGAGAATATGTCGGCAATAGCTCCAAACCTCGTCTATTCAGTGTATCTCGCAATACACCTACGATGTAGAGTTGTTCCTTACCTTGTAAAAACAACTATTTTGTGATTGATTAACGCTGGATGCTTTAAATACTATTGCCTTGAACTCTTTGAAGTTTTGGAGCGTTTACTTCACCATTTCCTCTTCAAAACTTAGATTCACAATAGATGATTCGTTCATAAGAACGGGCTTCAAGGGGTCTTCAGGAGTATTTTTTTACTTCAAACCTTAATGAGTTTGGTTAAGATGTATACGTAAACTTTTATTTAGTTGGAAAAAATGTTTGAAACGGATGGAAGCTATTTTGTAGAAAAAATATTCTTTAAACTGTTATTTTATTTATACGAATAGATTAGAAAAACGAGCGAGCAATTTTGGACACTGTAAAAAAATATAATACCCAGCCTAAAAACTAGAAAAAAGTCTTGAACAGAGTATAAAAATGTAGAAAATATGGAAGAGGGAATTCAGTGTGGATAAATGTGAGGTTATATACAGTTGGGTAATTATGTAGACGAGCGGCCCGGCCGATAAGATGTACTATTTCGTCCGTGTTTCAAAATGTTTCACGTTTTTGGAGTACATTTATAGGGGACGGCTCGTGTGGTGGTAAACACCATGCGTGGACCGCACTACGATGATCCTGAGTTTCATTAAATTAGGGAGGGGGTCTGAGGGGCACAGCCCCCCGTATATAATCCTATTTTTTATAATGTTCTGACGTTTACATAGGTAAATGCTTTAACTAAAACATGTCAGCGCCTTTAATAGTTTTGCGAATTATAATGGGGGTGAGGTATGACGTCAGACGACTCAAACGCGCATGAATATTCAGAAACGGGTGAACGATAATATTTACACAAAATAATTTTTTCCAGCCGGGCCGCTCGTCTACATGTTTACCTACAGGCCCTCGGCTATTCGCGGTTCGTCATCCGCGCCTTCAACTATCAGCGGAAAATTTTGGGGAGCCTTAAAATTCAAAATTTGCGCCATTTCCAGACATCCGCGGAAACCTACATACATAGTCGTAAAACATACGAGTAAGTGTTGGTTGGCTGAGACGGGACGATTCCGTCCAATCAGCATTCAGATCTCACTCACTCGCTCGACCATAGTATGTACAGTATATGTACATACCGATTTTCCCCGCTCCATTCAGTACGCTTGTGTCCCATGTGTGTGAGCGGGGATTTGTGTATTTGTCGTAATTTTGCGTGCTTTATTTCTCGTTTTTCAATCCTTTTATACTCTGAATAATTCTTGCTTTTTGTACCTTAATATTAACAATGCCTAAGCGCCCTGCATCGTCTAGTGTTGCTAAAGACATGCCTAAGCGTGCCAAGAAAGTGGTAAGTTTGGAGGAGAAGGCGAAAGTGTGAGATAGGTTGAAAGAAGGCAAGAAAAACGCCTAAGTTGCTCGAGAGTTTGACGTGAACGAAAGCACTATTCGATAAATTTTAAGCTGTGAAAAGGCTATTAGAGAGAAAGTGTAAACCAAGTGATGAAGACTAGCAAATCAGTGCGTGATAAGGTTCTTGTTAGGATGGAGTCTGCTTTAATTATTTGGATTTCTGGTGCTGGTAAAAGAGGTGTTTCTTTGGATACTAATATCATTCGTGAAAAGGCAAAGCAGCTCTATAAAACAATGGGTGAACAGGAATCGTAACCTGAAGATCGTAACAATCCCTAATCATCAACGTCTGAAGGCCATCGTTCATGTGAATTTCAAGTCAGTAAGGACTGGTTTGATAGATTCCAAAAACGGTTTCAACTGAGGTCTGTCTCGTTGCATGGTGAAGCTGCATCTGCAGACCATAAGGCAGCTTAATCATACCCCGAACAACTGCTGGAAATGATTAGGGAGAAGGGTTATAAGCCAGAACAAGTATTTTTCATGGACAAAACTGGTCTTTTGGGGAAAAATGCCCAAAAGAACTTACTTGATGATTGAGGAGGCCAAGTCATCCGGATTTAAAGTAATGAAGGATCTATTAACTCTCATTATGTGTGCCAATGCTGTTGCCTTTATAATAAAACCAAGCCTAATTTACAGGTCCAACAGATACTTTATTTCGTACTGTATGTGTATGAACATGACAAAACATAACTTCTGGAATTAATATGGGGAGCATATTACGATGTTTGGGAAGGTTTGGGGGTGTTTTGGGAGTAGCGTCAACTATCCGCGGTTTTTCAATATTCGCGGGGGTTCGTGGTCCCTCTTCCCTGCAAATATCGGGGAGAAGATTACAATATAGGGCGGCAAATTTTAAACACTGTCAACATGAAAAAGGATAAAGATATTTAATGTCGAGGGATCTAACTTTTCTAGACAATGCACTGTAGCGTCGCAAAGGTCAAATAGATAATTAATCTTCCCTTATAAAAAGCGCTTTTATAACCTCATTTTGAGTATGCGGTGCAATTCTGATTGGAATATATGGGAAAGGATATTTTAATATTGAAATGCATACAGAATCAAGCGTTAAAATGAATTCCTGATTTTAGAAATAGATTATGCGAAGACAAACTGAGACAGCTCAATTTACTTTCACTGGAAAATCGGTGTCTACACAACAACTAATTGGTCTTTGATATACTAAACACAGTTCATTAATATAATTAGTCGTAGAATGGACTCTTGACGATATACCATATATAACTATTCGTTGAGGGAACTTATTTAATTATCTTTAGAGTGCGTGGATGTCTGGCTGGCCGATATTATGTATCTTCGATATGCTTAAGAAGTGGAACTGAGCTCAAGGATAATAATAGTGCTATCATTAATAAAATAGAGTTTTATTAATAATAACTATCAACAACACACAAAACGGAAAATATTGACATAAACAGAGAATGGAAAGGGTCATGGGGACTTGAGCTAATCCGAGGATTAAAAGATTTAAAAAGGTAAAACAAATATAAAGTTAGAGGGAGGTGATGGTTCGCTAAACCATTTAAAGCACAGGATAGAATTGACAAACGGGTTAAATACTCAAAGGTAACGTTCGGCTTACGTAATTTATACTTGTTGTGCAGATGAAGGCGACGTGAAGGAATTTTCGGTCCGCTGGCGAGTTCCAGCCGAAGGGGGGGGGGGAATAAAATGATCCTGACGTGGCGTCTTGGGAATGAGAACCGTTTCTCGACGAATGGCTTGAAGAACAATGGCTGTTCTACGTTGTTCTCTTCTGAACAACAGGGGGGGGGGGGGGTGAGAACCGTCTCTTGTCTACGGGCTCAAGAACAATGGCTGTTCTAATGTTGTTCTCTTCTGAACAACAAGGGGGAAGGGTGAGAACCGTTTCTTGGCGAACGGGCTCAAACGAACATTGGCTGTTCTACGTTGTTCTCTTCTGAACAACATGAGGGGGGGAACCGTTTCTTGTCAACGGGCTCGAACGAACAATGGCTGTTCTAACATTGTTCTCTTTCTGAACAACAGGGGAAGGGTGAGAACCGTTTCTTGGCGAACGGGCTCAAACGAACAATGGCTGTTTTACGTTGTTCTCTTCTGAACAACAGGATGGGGGGTGAGAACCGTTTCTTGTCAACGGGCTTGAACGAACAATGGCTGTTCTAACGTTCTTCTCTTTCTGAACAACAAGGGAGAAGCTTTGTGGACTTGGCGTCACGAAAGGCTCGAACCTTGGCACTCAAGAGATATTGTCCTCCTTCTGGACAAGTGATGGTGAATCTCGAGGTCGAGGTCCCTTGGCGCACAAGGTGAGAGAGGGTCGTAGTGATGTTTCGCGACGAAAATCTGGATCTCCAATCTGCTCTTAGTGGTAAAGTTTCCAAATAAATAGTCAAGACATCTCCTTGGCATGGGGGACAATGGAGTGGGAGCTTCGAGGGAATGCACAGCCGAGCCTGGGAACAATGCCTTATCTGCCCATAAGCCTAACTCAATCTGGCGAGGTCGGCGCCTGGGGCGAACGGAGGACGGGCGGTGATAAACCTCCTTGTTTAAACATTGACTCAGGTGGCTGCGATAAGGCGCCCAGCTTCAAAGCGAAGATGCACGTGGGGAGCATCGTGGTTTTAAATAACATGTGATAGTGGTTGAAATTAACGCGGCCTCAACCCGTTCTATCACATAATTTATCAGTGAATATTCGAGCTAGATAACAGAGCTGTCATTAAAATAACGTCTATATTCTAGTAGTACTCAAAAAGATTTAACAATGTGATAGCACAAAATTTCTTTCCTTATAAAATAACACAAACTTAGGACAATTTGCCTTAGATTGCCGTTGAAAGCACAAAAGTAAATATGTTTAAGAATACAAATATACACAAATAAGAGTTGTGAAACTACGAGTAATTCTTTATCCATATGATGTCTCCCTTTACTTGTCCTTGTCCTCTGACTTCCGCAATTTCCCTTCTTTCTTGACCTCTCCTCGAGTGAACCTTAAGGTCTTTGTTGTACTGTGATCGAGCTACCATATTTACCCATGGAAAAACCCTTTTCATCAATGCAGTCAGATGGTATATGGCAACGTAAAAATGGATGACAGAAAAAGTAAAGCATTAGCTTTTTTTCCGATTTTATTTTTCGAATATGTTAATGCACCGTGCAAGGAGGTTTTAAATAGAGCATCTGCAAACATGCTGCAGTTGACATCTGGAAGATTGATTGTCACCCCAGTTCCAATGATTGAAAACGATATTCCACTATATAACTTCAATAGATTTTTCACTTCCTCTATCTTCACCCGTTCTTTCTTTACATATCTCTCTCCCATCGTGTTGTCACTATTGGGCCCTTTCACACGTCAATGAATTATATAGGGATGATCACAAATCACAAAATGCGTGGCTCTGGGTACACAGTGCTATGGACAAGACCATGGAAGAGACGTTCATGCGCTTCGCGAAATCGTCAGGTACATATAATCTATTTACACAGGTGTTAGCATGTAACAGTAGCAATAACTTAATAAGGTACAATATTATTTACAAAGTTAGCTTGCAGCCCTTCACTAAAATGATGGGAGACAATTTTTGGTTTAACTAATTTCAAGAATTCTTTCAATGTTTGCAGGTGGGTTCATAGGACTGAGCAGCAAGTTTGGGGCATACCAGAGATGGTGTCGTACAACATCCGCACGAGTCCAGTTCTATGAAAAGACTCTGGAGATGGTGGGCATCATCGACGATCCAGAATCCCCCAAAAGGGAAAGACATCGTGAGCTGGAGAAGGCAGAAATCAAGATAGGAGAGGAGGCCGTTCAGAGAGTCATTGCTGCTGTCAACAACTTTACCAACCCATTCAAAATCTCGCAAAAAGGACAGGCCCTACTCTTTAGCATCTGGTGCCCAAGTCTCATCAGGCGTTGAGGCACAGGTCCTCCAGGCAGAAGCTTTTGGCAAAGTCACCAAGTCTGACTTCATCTTCCCCCTGCAGAGTGGAGAGGCAGGAAGATTCTTTGACCCTATCAAGCGGCAAAAGCTGAAGACTATGGAGGCGTGCAACAAGAAGGTCACCCTCACTAATCACAGGGAAAGGTAAACTGACATTACAATACCTCGTTATTTGATATGTTTTCTTGCATTTACCATAACTTAAAAAGTTAATATCAAAACAAGTAGCCAAAGCAATCAAATTCTCTAACTGTAAGAGCGATTGCAAACATAAGATGCTATATTGGGGATGAAAATAGTCAAACACAATTTCTTATTTTGATTTAAAATAAGCATGTTATAACATATGACTTGGTTACATCAATATTAACACCATATGATTATGTTCTTACAGTTCATCCAGTATCAGGCACAAGGCAACCTGGCGTTCACACTTCTCGTCAAGTCACAGAATCAAGATGAACCGTTGGATCTAGACAAGCTGATGACAACAAAAGCTCGATGCCGGTGCCTCCCAGCCTCGGTACCCCAGACGGCTTTTTATCAAAGACTAACAAAGCCACAATGCTGCGCTACTTTTTGGAAGATTTCACCACAGATCTACCATACCCCAAGGAAGCCCTGTTCATCCAGGACGGCATGGCGCTGCTTCATACCCTTACTAACCTTCCCCCGACATTTGGTGAGATATGTCTGCAGGTGCTAGATCAAATGATAGCCAATAAGCATTTCTTGTTCTCGACAGACAGTTATCATCCACAGTCTATTAAAGCTCAAAAGAGGTTAAGACGAGGCAGATCATAGAAGATCATTCTGGATGGACCAGCAACTCGGAGACCATGTGATTTCAAGCTGTTTATGACTAACGATGACAACAAGAAGCAGTTTTGCAACCTTCTCCTGCGACTGTGGAGTGGTCAACAGGCTGCTTCAAGGCTAGGGAAAACCGAGATGGCAGTGCTGATTGTTGAAGGGACGGCTCATAAACTTCTTTCTCTCTTCAAATGGACAGGTGAATAAAATGAAAAAACAGTAACAGACATTCAGATCAAAATATACACACATTTGTATAAATATGTTGTATAATGACACAGACATTACAAAAATCTCAAATAAATGCATAAATGTATTTCAGATATTGCACATACACACACAAACATTATCGAACATGATACTTACTCCATCAAAATGTCACACATGTTCGTTAGAAAAGGCTGAATTCTTGCTATTTTTTCTTCTTTTCTCTTTTTTATTATAGTGGTGTTGTGTTTCAGGTTAAAGTTCGAGATCTCCCCACCATCTAGAGCAACCAGGAAGAGACGGACACTTGGGTTGTACTGTATCAACACCATGCTGTAGTACTTAGGTACAAGAACTCTGTGGTTAGAACCCCTGATACAGACATATTCATGATTCTTCTCTACAACGCTCATGCAATAAAACTAACTGTAGACCTTGATACGGGATCAGGAAAGCATCGACAACTTGTGAACCTCTCTGAGCTTGCAGAGTCCCTTCGTGAAGATTACTGTGCTACTCTTCTTGGGTTCTACGTCTTCACCGGAGAGGACTGTACCAGCGCTTTAAAGGGGAAGGGAAAGATCGGGCCTCTGAAGAAGCTGGAGAAGAACCCCAGCTTTCATGTGATCTTTAAGCAACTTGGAGACGATTGGAATGTCAAACCTGAGGTACTAAGGCAGTTGGAACAATTCACCTGTCTCATGTACCAACAAAGCCATGAATCATCAGTTAATGTGGTTCGTGCCAAGCTGCTCCGCACTATGGTTGGAAAGGATATTCCAAGTCAAAGGTGGATTTGGCTCGCCTTCCTCCATGTCACTCTGCTCTGAAACCACATATCCAGCGTGTGAATCTCACCGAGTGGCCTTGTACAAGCGCGCCCATGAAGCCATTCTGGAGAGGCCCAAACCATATGACGAGGGACAAGGATGGTTCATGTCTGCTGACGGTGTGCTGGAACCTCTGTGGTCATGCACTCCTGCATTACCAATGTCACTAATTGATCTTATGAAAGCAGATGACCATGAATTGGAGGATGTGGAAGAGGAGGAAGGAGAAAAGGATGTAGACTTTAATGCCTATTTTGAAAGCGATAATGACTTCTGAGGAAGTTCTAGTGCTTGCTTGTTTGCAAAAGTGACCTCCTGCTTCTTGATCATATACATAGGATGTTTTCAATCATGTTTTTTAATCATTTGGAAGTTATTGTAAATAAAACTTCTGTGTTAACCAAATTTCTCAATAAATTATTGGATTTTTCTAATTTTTTAAGCAGAATTTATTGAAAGTGACCTTGAGCTACCATTATCACGTAAAATAAGGATCTAATCATAAAAATAAGCCATTTTTTCGGACACAGCGCCTTCAAAAACCCCTAAAATGATGCGTCACTGGGCAAAATCAGTGATGTTGGAAAATCACTTTTTGGAGGCTCCGAACGTCCCACCTCGGGGTCTTCGGGGGCCGAAAAAGGATACGTGGGACACTTTTTCGTAATGGGAACATGGCTAATCGTTTTCAGTGCATATTTTTCAGTCTAAAAATGTCAATTACAAGTTTATCTCTGGGGAGTGCAGGCTATCTCTTCGTCCCACTAGACTAAAAGGCTCCACAAAAACTAGTTCCTTTAAACAATCTAGCTAAGTATATTTAAATGTATAAAAAAGGTAATAAAATAGCAAAATGGGAAAAAATATATTGATAAATAAAAATGAATACAAATGAGGATAATAAAAAGACATTAAGTGAAAAACAAAATAAAAATTCACTATTCATTTATTTCTGACGTCAGACCCCCCCCCCCCGCCCCCATTATAATTCGCAAAACGATTATAATCGCATAAATGATTTGGTTAAATAAAAACGTTAAAAAAACGTTAGAACGTTATTCTATAAATAATTATGATTATATACTGGGGGCTGTGCCCTCCAGACCCCCCAAATGATTGAAACTCAGGATCATCGTAGGAGGGTCCTCCCCACAGTGATAACTTTCCCCCACCTACGAGCAGTCCCCTTGAATTTACTCCAAAAAGGTGAAACATATTGGAACACAGATGAAATATTTTACGTCTCATCGTTCGCGCCACCGATCGTAATGTTTACCTCTTTTTTTTTTGTATTGAGTTTGCCGTTTTCTTCGTTGCGTATTGGGCAACACAGGCTCTCGCTAAATTCCGGAGTGAATATTTTGAGTATAATTAAGAATTCACGCCGTGCGAATTAATTATCGCTGTGTTTGTTTGTTGTTGTTTTTATAAGTGAAGAATCGTAGGTCCGCCAAAGCCTACCAGCACTTTCGCTGTGCGTCTAAATAATCCCCTCCCCCTTTTTTGTGTTGCTTTTCCTGAAAGTTGGTCGAACGCGATAAAATGTCCTCATTATTTAACACGTTTAAATTGCAAGGAGAGTCGCTTGGGCTCAGCGGCAAGGACCTCTTAGCTTATATCCAACAGGAGGAAAGGACGACCTTTTTATCCATTTTTGTTGGTCAAATGATAAAACACACATTTCCATTTTGAATGTTTACTGGAGACAGGCAAGGCTATACTAATTTCCATTTTGTATCTACCTAGGCTTGGCAAAAGCTGTTAACAATTTCGTTGTTGTATCAGCTTAGTCTATAGGCTATATAAAGCAATAAAAATCATCTGAATCTCTTGGTACTTTCGGCAGTTATAAGTTTTTAAAAAATCCGTACGTTTTGGGGATATTATAATATTAACTAAAGTACTTTTCACTTCTCGGCATGATATGTTATTCAAATTTTTTGCGATTTTATAACTGAATTAGTTTTATACTATGGTCGTGTTGAAGCGCTTGTTAACAATTAAATTCCATTATGGGGATTGTTTGCTCTATTGATAATTATCCATCTCTAACAGAAGCCTATAATTAATATTACTTGAATTCTCGGTGAATTTGTTTAAAACCATTTATTTACGATTACAATTTATCAAAAATAATTTGTCCATAAATAAAATTTATCGACGATTACAATTTATCTAAACTGATTTGTCTAAATATAAAATTTATCTAAAATAATTTATCTGCTGTTACAATTTAAATACAATTTTTTTAGGCTACGCATATTTATTAATTAGTCTGGTCTCAATGACCCCTAACTATTTTGCAATGTTTAGTTACTCGTAAAACCAAGTACCGTAGACGCGTAACGACGGTGAAAAAAAGAAATCCCCACTTTCTTAGTGCACGTAATCGTACAATTGAGGCTCAATATATGGGAGCTTCTAAATCTGCTATAAGAATATCTTCTATATTAAATTCACCAACTCAATGCATAAGGGGTGGGGCCTCGTTTAAACTGGTACAACCGGTACCTGTAAGAGCGGTACGCCTTTCCCATCCCTTTTCACTCAGTAGTCACAAATTAGATTGAAACTATCAGGGCTTCGTTCCTTCTAGATATTTTCATGTTGCCCTTGTTTTTTGCCACGTTCTTTGCAGGTCTCTTCTTATCTATTTTCTTGGTTCGCGACTAATTTCGTTGGCTAGTCGCTGACCAGCTTTCGTTCACTTCTCCATGGGCGGGTTCGGGAAGAGGGGATGGGCTACCGGTTTCTCTGTCTTGGCTCCTGTTGTAGTGGCGGGTTTTAACTTGCCTGCATCCTCACTTCCCCTTTCTCCTTTTACAGCCCCTAACTTTCGTTTCTTTGTAGATCTTTCTAGGCACCAGAAGTAGATGGTGAGGGTAGCATGAGCAATCTTGCTGGCATCTGAAGGCCCGCGTACTCTATGGACCCCAACAGCTGAAGTTTGCCTTCCCAACTCCAAAATCTGCAGTATGATATGCAGCTATATCTCTTCCATACATTTTCACTTCCTCCATCTTCACCAATTTCTGTATAGATCCATCATTACATAATTTTTGCGGGATATGAGAGGGGTGATTGCCCTGGCTGAGAAAAAGAAGGATGAGGAAAGAAATAGGAGAGACGTGATTGCCTTGGATGATGAAAGAAATGGATGTTGAGGAAAAATGAGAGGAGTGATTGCCCTGGGAGAGGAAATAAATATGAGATGGTTGATTGCCCTGGATGAGGAAAGAAATGTTATATTGATGATTTCCTTGGATGAGGAAAGAATTAGATCGGTATAGAAATATGAGAGAGGTGATTCCTCTGGATGAGGGAAGAAATCTGAGATGGGTGATTGCTGTGGAATAGGAAAGAAATTTATGTGGGAAGAAATTTGAGATGGGTGATTACCATTGATGACGAAAGAAATATATGACGAAGAAAGAGGAGGTAGGTGATTGACCTGGGTATGGAAATAAATAGATGTGGAAAGAAAGATAAGACGAGTGATTGCTTTGGATGAGGAAATAAATGGATTAAGAAAGAAATGGGGGAGGGAGAAAAAGTTGAGAGAAGTGAATGACCTAGATATGGAAATAAATAGAGGGAGAAAGAAATATGAGATGATTGATAGCTCCGGATGAGGAAATTAAAGGTTGGATAAACAAATATGCGAGTGTTGATTGCCATCGATGCAGGAAGAGATATGAGAGTGGCGATTCCCCTGGATGAGAAAATTAATGGATTGGGAAAGAAATAAAGGAGTGGTGATTGCCCTAGTTGAGAAAAAATATGGATGAGGAAAGAAGTATGAGATAGGTGATTGCCCTGGATGAGGAAAGAATTAAATAGAGAAAGAAATATTACAACGGTGATTTCCATGGATGAGAAAAGAAATGGTTTGTGAAAGAAATATATGTTTGATTACCCTGGATGAGCAAAGGAATAGTTAGGAAAAGAAGTATTATAGGAGTAAATGGGATGGATAAGGAAAGAATTGTTTAGGGGGAAATTATAGGAGTGGTGATTTTCCTGGAAAAGTAAAAAAAATGGATGGGAGGATATATATGAAATGAGTAATTGCCCTGGATCAGAAAAAAAAGGATGGCGAAAGAACTATGAGAGTGATTGCACTGGATTACGAAAGAAATGTTTGGGGATGATGAAATAAATTGATGGGGAAAGAAATATGAGAGAGGTGATTGCTATGGCTGGGTAAATAATTGGATTGGGAAAGATATATGAGAGGGTTGATTGACCTGGATCAGAAAAGAAATGTTTTAGGGAGAGTAACACGAGATGGAAGTTTTTTATGGATGAGGAAAGAAATGGATGAGATAAAACCAATGAGAGTAGTGAGTTCCTGGATGAGAGAAGAAATGAGTGATCGTCCTGGTTGAGGAAAGAAACATGAGATCGGTGATTGCCCTGGACGAGGAAATAAATGGATGAGCAAAGAAATATGAGCTGGGTAGTTGCGCTGTATGCGAAAAAAAAAGGATGGTGAAAGAAATATCAGAGAACTGATTGACATGGAGGAGGAAAAAAATGAAAGGGTTAAAAAATATGTAAGGTGTAATTGTCCTGGATGCATAATAAAATAGCTGAGAAAAGAAATATGAGAAGGATGATTTCCGTAGAAGAAGAATATAAATGGATTGCTAAAGGCATATGATAGGAGTGATAGTCCAGAATGACGAATAAAATGCAATGAGAAAGAAATATGAGATAAGTGATTGCCCTTGATGAGGAAAGTAATAGATGATGAGAGGCGATATTGCTCTGAACGAGAAAAAAAATGGTTTGTGAAAGAATATGAAATGGGTGAGTGCCTTGGATGAGAAAAAAATGGATGGGGAAAGAAAGATGAGAAGCACAATTGGTCTGACTCAGGAGAGAAATGGATGGAGAAAGAAATATGAGATTAGTGATTGTCCGGGATAAAAAAGTAATTATTGGGATAGCAATGCAAGAAGAACGATTGCTCTAGATAAGGAAATAAATGGATATGGAAACGTTGATGACATGGGAGATTGCCCTGGTTTAAAAAGAAATATGCGAAGGGTGATTGCCTTGAATGAGAAAATAAATAGATAGAGAAAGAAATATGAGAATGCTGATTGTCCTGAATTAGGAGAGAAATAGATGGGGAAAGAAATATGAGGAGGTTGATTGCCCTAGAAGAGGAAAAAAGTGGATATGCAAGGAAATATGATGGGGGGGATTGCCGTGGTTGAGGAAAGAAATATCCGAGTGGCGATCGCCCTATACGAGAAGCAGTTCGATGGTCTCAAGATTTAGAGACCGGCTGGGCCCCAGTCCATGAAAAGAAAAGAAGGGAAGAGAGAAGATTAGAATTGAGGGGTAATCGGTTTTAAACTATTCATCCATTATACGAAATTTTACTTTCTATAGTAATTTATATGGTAAAGTAATGTGTATCACTTCCATTCTTCGAGAAATTGTATGAGTTGTTTTCAAAGACTTTCGATGGTAAATCCTATTCCATATCTCAGCAATTTTGTACGAGATAAAGGTCGGAGCTCTTGCAGTATTAAATCTTTAGTTCATAAGCTTAAAGCCGTTATTTCCAGTGGTCGCTCGGTTAGCTCATTCATATTAAGTGATACCCTTTAGTATTTTACCGAGATCGATGGATTCACTAAGCAAACGAGGATCTTCCAGTGAAAGTAATTTAAGTTCTCTCCGTGTGGCTTTATATATGATTGATTTCCGAGTTCAGAAATTAATTTTCTTGCTCTACGTCGAACGCGTTCTCAGGATTAGATGTATTTTCGGAGATGAGGAAACCAAAATTGAGCCTCATATTCCAAGTGAAGTAGAACTATAACTTTCGATTTAAATACCAAACTTCTGGTTATGTAAGTCACAAGTCTATTCGCTTTTGAGTTTGTTACGACTCACTATTTGGAACTTGGCGCTCGAGAGTAATACTTCCAAATCTTTCTCCAACGTAACTGGTCTTAGATTTTACTTACCAATGCTGTACACTACCCAAGAACTTTGTGGTCTAAGAGCTTTAATTTACATTTAGCTCTATTGAAGTTCATGGGGCTTTTATATTTACTAAATCAGTGGGAGGTTTTATTCTATTTCTTAATTTTTTATCCTCAGCAACCTTTATTTTTTCTAATAATAAATTCCTGTCAAGATCGTTAATATAGATTATAAACAAAAATGTATAAAAAAGTGATCACCGAAGAATCGCTAGTGACCGATGCCCGGCTTGAGAAAATCTCTTTTATAGTGACTCTCCTGTCTGCGGTCGGCCAACCAGGTATCGATGCCTTTAATTACATCTTCCAGTATGCTCTGCGTTTTTAATTTTATTCAGAAGTCAAATATGGGAAACTGTATCAAAGGCCTTTTAAAAATCGAGAAAGACTATGTGAACACCTTTATGCTGTTGAAAGTTGAAGTAATTTCGGAATAAAATTCCAAGTTCCCAAACATGAGCACTGATGTCGAAAACCATGCTGACTATCATTAATTATTTATTTTTTTTACTCCAAATGTTCTGTGATTCGCTTTCTAATAATTATAGCTTGTAAGATCCAATAACAAAAATAAAGGAAATCGACCTCTGATTTCAGGGATTAGTTTTGAAACCCTTTGTGAAGTTTGAGGAGACAAATACATGTCTTTTTAAACTCGCTTGGATAAATTCCTCCATTGATTGATTTGTTAAAAATGCTACCGCCTGTGTACTTCTTTAAGGTGAATTGGCTAGAATTTATCGGGGATTTGTGTTTGAGATATTTTCATTTTATTTATATTAAGACATTTCGTTTTCGTTTATATGAATATTCTAGAGTATTTTCATCAAAACAAATTACGTCTGGGATTGTAGATAAATATTTTCTCTTCTAATGTAAAGTTTTTGCACAATTTTAATTTAATATATCGATTATATGAGTCAGTTCGTCACTCAGAATACGTTCTAAATCCTCCAGGGGGCAATGCAACTCTGAACGACCACGATTATAAAATCTCTTAGGCTTATGTCTTGATTTCAAAGCTTCTCGTGATTCTTCTTAACTCTCAAGAGAAAATTTTCAAGATGACGAAAAATTATTTCGAGTCCTCTTTTCGACATTATCATTAATCCTTAAAATTTTATAGCGGCGGTTAAGTTCTCAGGTGTTTGTCTAAACCTATTAGAACTTTAGCTGTTATAAGGCAAAATGTGAGGGAACGAACCATAAGGTCCACCTTGAGCCCCTTCCCTTCAAGCAGAGACCACGTGGGCCTAAGCTAGACCTCTAAACGCTAGGAGAGAGAACTATTCTCGCGTGGGAAAACTTCAAAACGACTGGTCACATCTGTGTTTGATCAGTCGGTCTATCCTCCGCTGACACGCATTTTCCCGACCCTCCCCTGCGTGGAGGCCAGGGTCGACCCGAGAAGAATCTTCCTCGGTCATCTTATCTTGTCTGGGCTTAAAGAGAATGGCGGCAATGGTTATTCCCAAGAGACTGCCATGCCTGGAGGCTTTCTAGCGAGGAAACCAGCAGGGTATTTATTCTAAGATCAACCGTTACTCTTCAGAGAGTACCGCCCGGCCTTTCTCGAGTCGAACCTCGAAGTTAGGTCTCGTCGGCTAGACAGATTGTCGTGATTTTGACCACAGTCAATCGGCAAATTCGTGAAACGACTTTTTCTTTAGATAATTGCACGAACCACTCTTCTCATCTCGTCAAGAAAACCTCGCCCCTCGTATAAGATTACTCATCCTAACTCGAGAGTGTCTCACCCAGCCTGGAAATTACTTTACTCGTGCCACAGGTAATTCCAACCCCTCTGTCAATAGTACAACGCTCCTCGAGCCGCCAGACTAGCTCGCCTCGTAAGAATCGCTGCTCTCACGAAGAGTCAAGCCCTTTTACTTCCTTTTGAGATAAACCTTCCTTTTGTCCTTGCCCCCTGATATCCTCATCCCGACCCTTTAATTGAACTCCACAGTGTTTACCAACATTTTTCCTGTCTGACCAAGTCCCATATTTTGATCCCGATTAAATTGATTAGTATATGATTTATTATTTCATTGGGATCGACATTATTATCCCATTCCATAATTAGCATTATTAGTATAATTAAAGTTTATTTTTGTTTTTAATCTTTCAATAACCTTGAATGAAACCCGGTATTTAAATCTTCCCGTTGGCCAACTATTAATCTCCTCACGGACTCACCTCTTATTAGCTCTGGGCAGCTGGTCTATCTATTTGGCCACCTGCAACGTAACTAGACTGCATTCTCTGCAGCGAAGGTATCCGCTCACAAATACCACGACACACAAGTTCATCGTTTATAGTGCAAAAAGTATCTATGAAATATTTCATGCATTTCGTGAGCATTAATAGTGTTCATTCAACCCTTTATCCTAATTTACATGTTTAAAGCGATAGATTACTGGAGAGAAATAACAAAATTTAAAGACTATAATTAATTGAAAATTTTATTTAATAATTCTTAAAATATTTATATCAAAGCGAATGATGCGGTGAACACTATTCCTCAGATTCACCAACATGTACATTTTCTACTATATTTTTATCACTACTCAAAATCAAATCCAAAAAGTTATAAACGCGCGTCGCCTCATGAAATCTCACATAGTTGCTACACAAGAGGAAGACGGTGCAATTACAAATGATCGAGAAAGAATCGTTAAGAGAACAAAGGAGTACTATGAAAAGTTGTACTCAAGTTGATGATTCACTTTTTGTCATTTTGGCGTAATTGGGTGTTGAGGAATTCCTGGGTTAAGATATAACGTAGGACCGTGTCGAAGCTTTGCTGATGTCGATGGCAACTAAGATTTTGCTTTTAGGGAAGTGGATTTGGGGTGAAACTGTCAAGGTGTAATGTGGTTTGGAAGTGATTTGGTCTGAAGCCGTGCTGGCTTGGAGCCAGGTGGTTTTAGGTGTAACGCGTTTTTGCTTAGTATTTCTTGTGTTTTGGAAATTGTGGATAGCTGGGAGATGCGGTGGTGGATGAGGGTTGGTTTGTTTTTGTTTGGTGTCAGTATGAGGATGATGTTTGGCTTCTTTTCAGATTCTGTGGATATGGTTATGGAATCAGAAGTGGTTGGGAAAGTTTGGTGAGAACTAAGATTGCTGAGGAACCAAGATGCTTTAAGTGCATGTTCGAGATCATGTCTGGGCCTATGGATGTAGAGAGTCTCAGGATTTCGATGATATCAGTAGTTTCTGCTGGCTGGAAAGTGGGTGGAGTTGTTGTACCGATATGTATTATTCATATGTTTTTATGACTTATTTTTTAATACTGCTTTAATAAGATGTTGCAGTGATCTTTAGGTGAAGAAGCTTGTTCGTTAGGTTGGGTTTGTGGGTAGAGGGAGGGTTTTAGTTAGTATTGTCGAGTGATTTGATTGTTTTCCCGAGTTTTGCTGAGTTGAATTTGGTGCTGATGCTATCAATTATTGAAGATGAATTACTGAGTCTATATCACCTAAAACAGAGAAAGAAATTCGTCACCCGTAAGCAATTCATTCTACCAATACTACCTAAAATAGAATAATTCGGTTCCTGTAATAATAAGAGTGATCGCATGTCAAACGAATCGGTTCCAACAAATAAACACATGACAAAATTCGAACACGTTAATTGGTTTCAAAACCCGCACGCCTATAATACGGCCTATGGATATTTAAAGGTTTGTACCGATAATGTAAAAATAAAACTATAATAATTTGCTTCTAAAATAATAGTAGCGACTAACTGACAAAGAGTCGGTCCGACAAATGCATACAAGCAAAAGTTCAGAAGACGTGGGTTTCAAAAACGCACATGTAAAACAGCCCATATATATTTAGAGTTCTGTATATGCAGATATAGAAAAAAATATAAAGCAAACCTAAAGAGAAAAAAAATGGAATAAAACATAAATAAAGTGAACAAACACGAGAGGGAAAAACATACTTAGCTTGGTTAAATTCAGTTATCACATTGCTCTCAGTAAACACCACACCCACTCATAAACTAAATATATTTGCTATATCTACGCACACAAAATATATTTTCTAAATTCATGCACACAAAAAAGCTAAACTTTTTCAACTAAACCAAAGACACAGTGACGATATTTTGTAAGCCCTTCGTTTCTTTGAAACGATATTCTAGTTGCGCGGAAGGTAGCAGAATGATTTGGGTGGCGGGTAGCAAAATGAAAAACGCAAACCATCAAAGACTGTTGGTTTGATGCAGGATTCATAGTAGCGTTCCTAATTAGTCTCAGCACATGTGGCCTCCATCACCCACAGAATAAACTATGACACCGGTATTGACAGGAATAAGGCTCACACCTCTTTTTACTTTTCAGACCGAGGTACCAAGCACTAAAATGAGTCTCTCATAAGAGAAAGTACTTTATTCCGGCTTACCCAAAATTGACGACGTGCAAAATCAAGTTAGTTAACCATAAATCTTTGCTCTTTATTTGAATGCTTCGCGAGATAAAAATGTTTCGTGCATATCCAAATAGGTGAATTGTGTTAGATAGCTCCCTCAAACCTCGAAACAATGTAATTCTAATTTCTTTAAAAGAGGTCCTGACCATTTAAGCTATGGAAGAATTTCGTTCATGGAGACTATAAAGATAGACTTGTCGCGGTATGCACAACCAGGCACCTCCTATGCCTTCCAACTTAAAAAAGAGGTATCCGCTCGTGATCCTTCCAGACCTTAGAGCATGGTAGTCCCACGTCTAAAGGCAAACCCTTCTATAGAGTCTACCTCTGCAGAGCGCTACCTCGGTCTGAAGGGCAGAAAAGAGGGGCGAGCCTTACTCCTGTCAATACCGGTGTCATAGCTTATTTTGTGGGTGATGGAGGCCATATGTATTCTTATCATTGGTGCTTCCGTAAATTTCTCTCCCGCTGGAGACTACTATATGCGAGGCTTTGCTTCTTTGGGAGCAATTCATTAAGATATTATTTTATTTGTAAAACCCTATGCTACTTCATGGCGTTGCGGTATTATGGATTCCTCCCATACTACCAGTATGGGAGCAAGTAGGCTACCTATTTTTCTGAGTTCCTGCGAGATCTTCGATGTAGGTGCCATATCGAAACCCGTAAGACAACAGGAGGCTTTCCGCAGGGAAATTGTCCCCGCCTTTCTCTTGTCGTGTAGATGAACGGTATCACCATAATGCTTCCAAAAGATGTTCTTGGCACGCTTTATGTACACGAGATTTCGATTTTTTTCTTTAGAAGGTATTACTTGGCTACCCTAGGGAAAAGGCTACAACGCGCCCTGGCCTTGAGCTGCCTCAAAGTTTTATTTTGCTGAAACGCGCTGGTTCTGGTTTTCTCTGGCCTAGGTCAATTTGGTTCATTCTCCCGACTCGGAACTATTTCTGGATAAGCTCGCCTATATGTGTTCGTATCGTACTGTTCCTTCGTTATTTTATTCGAAACTTACTTTACCCAGAAGCCGCATATTTTCAGGATTAGTTTATCTTGCTTCTGCACCATCAACATTCTACGCTCGCTGGCGTTCATCACGTTGGGTTTTTGCGGGGCTAGCAATTTTAATCATCTGCATTCGAGACTCTATTTCTGTTGATGGATTCGATCTATCACGCAAGTCTACGCTTGGCATTTGGTATTTTACTCACATCCCCTATGGAGAGCATTGCACGATGCACCAATCGCCGGCTATCATTTCGTCCGCGGCTGATCTCGACGGTAGCTATGCTACTGTGAGAGATCAATCATCGTAAAAAAGACGCCAAGGACTTAAGTTCTATATCTCTTCTCTGGACGCTCGAAATATGGGAAAATTCCTTCTATTTTGTATTACAGCAGGTCATTTGCCATATAAATCAGATCACTATCTTGAATATAATTAATTTTCTTATTACGTATGTAAATAATTTTCTATTGTTTGTTTTACTGTAATATATTATAAACTACTGTAATATTTTTTAAGGTATTACAAAATTGCAACAAGGAAATTTTACAAGGTTTTCTGCTCTCCCCGATCCTTGCTGGGACAGTTACCTCGGCGCTGTTATCATCTCCTACGTGATTTCGTTCAGTAATGTTGCTCTCTTTCGGGTTTTTTTCTATAATAATATTTATCATTATCGTAATAATTGTCATTATTATCATCACCATCGTCATTATTTTCATCATCATCATTATTATCATAATCGTTCTCGTTATCGTTATCGTTATCGTTCTCCTTGTGTTTATCCTTCTCCTACTCATTCTCATTCTCACTCTCATTCTTATTGTAATTATCATATATTTATTTATTTTATTTAGTAATTTTAGGCTCTTTCATTTGATTAATTTGTTGTTCTATCTTGTTTAGAACAAAACTACTATCGCAAAATCTGATTCAAAGGACCCCGGTGTGATCTGATCCTTTCGGCCGATTTATATAAATGGAAATCAGAGGATGCTTCTGTTAGTAACTATAGATGATGAGAAAGAGCTTCTCAACCTAAAAACAATATTATTTTGAGGGGTCAAATGTTCTATGTGTGGGTGTGCAATTGACACGTATTTTTGAACAGCCTCATTCAAATTTTGCAGTTGTTGAACATAAATGTAAGTGTACTGTAATTGTTCGCTAATTATTGAGGAACTCAATATGAATAATTCCTTTCAAATCGCACCAAAGCCTTCCACTGTTGGTGACCACGTATATCTATGTGTAGGAATTTCTTTTTTACGACCAAGCCATTTTTTTTCGTTTAATACTGGAGAAAAGAAGCCACTTTTCATCTCCTATCATAATTCTGCACAGAAGTGGCTCACAAGTATTTTGAAGATGAAACAATATTCACACGTTGTAAACCTTGTCCTTTACGCAGTTCATGTGGCACCTAAACACCATGTTTACACGTTTAAAATGGTCATGACCTTACCAGTTTTAAAAAAGGACCTGTTATTGCTAGCTGTAAAAAAAGTTTGAACATTAGTACTACTGCTTAGGCATTCTTGCAATTATTTTTAAACAGCTTGTATAAATTTGGAACAATACAAACAACTTTAAGAAGCAGATATTAAAAGTCTTCTGGAAACGATAATATTTTCTCGAAAACCTAATATAATGAAATCTATGGTTGATTTTACCTCTATTTTATAACCAGAAAAGAAAAACCAGTTCGAGAAAGTAAGTTTGTCAAGGCAAACAATTATAAAACGTTTTGAGGACATTACTGAAAACATGTATTTTTAGTTTTTAAAATGAATTACACAATAAGAAACCAACAACGACCTTAAGATTAACTAGTTCAACATTGATACGAGAGAATGGGGTATAATTTATAATAAGAAGCTGGTTAATATTTTACAAACTTCAAAGGGTTGGTCGCATATTTACCGATCTTCCATTGTAAACAAATTGAGGTGCCTCAGTCTGTCAATGCCGAATTTATTTCTAAGTTCAGGAATAAATTTCGTCGCTTGATGCGTTCCAATATTATTATGTCCTTTTGCATAAAGGGAGACCACAATTGTACCTTTACTCCAAAGACAATAACTTTCGTTTTTAAATTCATAATATCTAGCTAGTATACATATTCTAATCCTATTTGCCTTTTATTTTTACGATTCATCACATAGTTTTGAAAAACTAGATAACTCGAGATTAAGGAACCTAAAGCTTTTTGCTCTAGTACCTAGTTTTGTCTCATCATGAAATTTAGAAATTTTACATAATAAAATAATATCAAGATCATTTATATATGATAAAAATCAAGGGCCCTAGGATAAATTCAAAGGAATCCCCTAATAACCAAGGGTCATGATTAACTATTTCCATTGACAACAACTTTCTGCCTACGGTTTTCCAACCATTCATATACATATGCATTTAATTACGTTTGCCCTATTCCGTGGGCTTTTAGCTTTGGCAAGATTAATTTATGTGGAGTGCTGTCAAAAGCCCTTTTAAAGTTTGATGTAAAACCGCAATCTACAACGGAATATTTGAGGTTGAGTGCACTTTCTCTGATCCTTTTCAAATTTTGCTACTCAAGTAGTTTCTTACACTGATTCCCGAAATATAATTTATTTTGGGGAGAACTTATTAATTTTAAAGCTAGCTTAGGTAAGGTTAGGATATCTTATTATTATAAAATAATATTTATAACATTTATTCCAAAATAACTTTTAAAGATTTTAAGTTAATCTATTAGTTTACGCTTAAAGTTCGAAGTGAAGGGCAAACTCTTCTTAAGTAGGTTTGGATTTTTATATTTTCTACGCAATATGAATTCACACGCATAAGAATCAAACATGGAACAGTGCGCCCCCAACAGCGTATGCTTGAACGTCTTATCTAATTCCGGATACTCTCCATTTGCTATGTGATGTCCTTCTTTTGAAACGAATTCAACACAATGACTGCTGGTTTTATCTGTAATATGGTCGTAGGCCTTAAACATGACGTGATCTTCTGTTTCGCACGTAAAAAAGATTATCTGCCTTCTGGGAAATAACGACGTGGGGGAAGTGGTAATTATGGACTTGATATCGCTTGGTTCCGAAGGAGGGAGGTTCCTGGGTTTTGAGGGTCCTTGAACCTTCACAAATTTAGGAGTATTTCTTGGAGGGGGCCTGGAGTTATTAACCTTAAACTTAGGAGGAGACGGGGAAGGGGCTTCTTATTAACCT
The DNA here is from genome assembly GCA_963969495.1 of Ceratothoa steindachneri. Taxonomy (NCBI): domain Eukaryota; kingdom Metazoa; phylum Arthropoda; class Malacostraca; order Isopoda; family Cymothoidae; genus Ceratothoa; species Ceratothoa steindachneri. The sequence goes on along the minus strand of OZ018324.1, from coordinate 113,599,209 downwards.
TGGGGTACAAGTTATGGCTACTTAAACGTAGGCATTCCTTAAACGTAGAGCAGCGCTTGTCCTTAACGAAAGTACGGATTTCGAGGGCCAGGGAAGTTAAGAAATGATCTATTAAGATGAAGTCGAGAAGGGACTGGTACTCTTGGAGGACTTTACAGGAATTTAGCCAAAATTAAAGGTGTTTCTGTAGGGTGTACCAGAAATAGCGAAAGGTCTGACCAAGTCGGATCTTTTCGTTACGGAAACGGGCACGATAGAAGTCTGGGGTCATATTCATGGCAGCTAAGCGTTCGGACATGAGGGTGGAGTAGTCACCAGTGGACTCTGAGGAAAGAGAAATGAATATGTCACTCAACTGGGAGCTTAGGAGGGGGAGCAATTTGGCGACACCATCTACCTCGATGTCACAATTGTTGATTTCGAAGATTTTTTCGAAATGCATAAGATATGATCTAAAATCTTCTCCTTCTTAAAGACGGGTAATCTTACTGACGGGGACAGTGGAGTTTCTGTCCGGGAGTTAACTGATATTGACTCCAATTGATTAAGGCTTAATTCTAGTCCATGCTGCCTTATTCTATCACGCTTTTTCATTTCTGCTATGTTTTTTTCCATCTCTCTTCTCTTTCATTTCCATCTTCTTCCTGGATATAAGTTAATAATTCTCGGCCTGACAAGCCCAACGATTCTTCTTGATTCTTGAAACAGTCAAACGAAGAAGATATCTTGTTGGCTAACTTGGGGACGCTCTTGATGAGGCAAATGAGCACGCTCTCGATGAGGCAAGTGGGGCACGCTCCGGTTTAGACAAGTGGATTTTCTTCAGATCGATTAAACGAAGGAAAACTGTCGCGAAACTTCAAAGGATTGCCGTTCACAGAAGCTACCGATTGACTGGGGTAGAATCACGGCAATGAAATTCTTGCTGTCTGATGAACGCTCATGGGACTTCGACTCGAGATGATGAGAACGACTTTGAGGTGAGGTGCGTGCGGGACTCAGCGATCTCAAGTCAAAACCGGGTATTTCTACGAGTTATCCGGAAGGGGGAAAGGGGGATTCGGATCAGGGAGTGAGGAAGCTCTAGCCATCTTAATCTGTGAGGCGGACGAAATTTCAGCTTTTAGCGGCAAGGCACGAAAAAAACGAACTGCTCGTTTTCTCCTCGCCACCGGAGGAAGGGCTTTTGACAAATTCGCAGGATTGAGGGATAATTCCCCAATACGCCCAGGAGTGGAAACTTCTCGAATGTTCTCGAACAAGAAGTGACTTTTTCCATGGCGGGATACAATCGCATGTTGTCTCCGAATAACGTGAGGAGGTCAGAGGTTATTCTTTTACAGATGATATGGTTCGTTTTATTCATGGAAATGTCTCATTTTATTCATATGTTTTATTTTCATGGATGCATTTCATTTTATTAATGGATATGTTTAACTTTATCATGGATATTTTTATTTTATTCATGGATATGTTTCATTTGATCCATGGATATATTCCATTTTATTCATGGATGTCTCATTTTATGCATGCGTTTCATTTTATTCATGGATATGTTTCATTTTATTCGTGGATATGTTTCATATTATTCATGGGTATGTTTTATTTAATTCGTATGCTAAAGAATGAGAAATATAATTAATTTTAAATAAAATCTGTTTATGCCCTTATATGAAATTATCTAACAGGAGGGTCCTTTGATTTCGCCAGACACTAAAAGGGTCCTTGACTCAAAAGAAGGTTAAGTTACATTATTCTAGAGGATTAATCAAGTAGTGGTGTTCTCAGCCAATTATTCTCTTCTCAGATTGTTGAGGACAGAGGGTTGGAATATGTGTTTCTTAATTGTAGCACGTGTGGTAAGGGAAAGCCGTTTCTTTGACTTTCTTCTCCCTATCCTTTTTTCTCGTTTATGGATGCAATAAAACGAGTCACTAAAACTAGCAATGAGCTATATGGTAAAAAGGGGATTCTTAATTTTAGGACATTTTCTTTTCGCTTGTAACAGGAGACCCTACTAACGCGTTGCTCATGGCCGCTGTCCTAAACACGTGCTGTTCAAATCGAGTAATCATGTTTCCACGAATATAACGTGGTCGAGAACATTCCCGGCATTGGATTTTCGGTGGAATAAGTAAATAAACTAAATAATACCTTATGCAAGCTGTCAGAAACAGAACGGCAGAAATATTGCAACGAGTCATATCAGAAGGCATCTGACACCACTATACTTTCAGATATGGGGTGTGCATACAATTCTATACCTCACATGGAGGGGGAAATTATAAGCATTTAACTGTTTACGATTCATAAAACTTAAAAGAACTAATAACCGGTGGACATTCCAAAAAGATTTTAGGTATGTGAATTTTTTAAACGAGGAAAGAAGAAACAGAACAAAGACATGGCGGAACAAATCTTTCAGGACATTGATAACTTTCATCCTCTCACCCATTAGAAAATAAAATTATTGGTTTTCTTTTCTCCTTGTATTTTATAGCCAAACATGAGTCTTCTTGAATAAAAATAGACATTTTTTGTTTTTTTAAGATGTTACGATCAACAGTTATCACATTAAAATTACAGAGTTTAATAGAGTATTTCATTAAGAAGTAACTTAGTTCCCATTACTTTAATTTACATAAGCTGGATATGTTTCATTCTATTCATAAATAAGTTTCATTTTATTCATGGATATGTTTCATAGAGACACATATTTCATTCCAAAATAGGCAACCTTAATTTGCAGTGAGGTTCTTAATAGACATTAAATCAGAGTAATTTACCTTAAATTCTGATTTATTATCTGCTAAGATCCAAAGAAACGCACCTTGGATGAGATTTAAAATGTTGGGAAGAACCATTTTGACGCTCATAGGATATATTGCAGGTGGATTAGAGAGTTTTGTGTATTTATGAATCATTTAAATGAAAGTCTACGCGAACAATTTGCACAAAATATAAGGATTGTGAAACAAAACAACTCTTTTGTTGCTGGGCACTTGACAGCACCCAAGCTATTTCGATTGGCAGTCCCCGCGAGAGCTTTAAAAGAAGTTAGGGCAATAACTAAAAATGGAAATTCTGGAGGTGAATATTATAGGACCTTTTAAAGGATTTCTTAACACCCTCGTAAACACTTCACAATAATTTTTATGCATCGGGTTTAGCATCCAGTATCATCCATTTATCCGCCCATTACTACTCATTAATAGTGCCCCTAATCCTGTAATACCCATTGATTTCTCAAGTGAATGTCATGTGTAATATGGCCACTTGCTGCTGCTGACATCTGGAGAAAGGTGTACCCGCTCGGTCCCAACCGCGCAAGTTACCCTAACGCTGCCAATGGCCGCAGAAGTGTCTACTGATATATGTCTTTCAGACAATTTCACTTTCTTTAGCTTTATCACTTCACAAATCTCTCCTCACAACCTTTTGCACGATGCACCGTCGTTGGTATTGCGATTTAAATACGACGAAGAAAAAGTAACACGATATGAACCCTCCTGTAACAGCTCAAGCCCTCCTGCACCACCTATTGAGCAATCCTGTTATCCCATAATACCAATTGAGCCCTCGCGTAATAACCATTGGACCCTCCCAGGTCACCCATTTAGTACTCTCGTAACTCCCATTGAGCTCCCTCGTAATGCTCTTTGAACCATGTCATAACAGTAATTGAGTTTTTATGTAACACCCTTCGAAACCGTCACATCTATTGAGCTCTCCCGTAACGCCCTTTGAATCATCCCGGATCACCTATTTGAACCCTTCCTGAAGCACAAATTGAGCCTTTCCTGAACACCCATTGAGCCCTTCCTGAATAACCATGGGCCTCTCCTTGAACACCCATTCTTACCTCCGCCAACAGAATTGGGTGGAGGTTATGGCATCATATTTGCATGCATTTCTGTGTGTTTGATTGTGTACCAAATTTGTCAAAAAGTTATTGACGGATTTCAATTAAATTTTGGGGTGGTGGGTCGTCTTGGGGCAAGAAAGAGTTCTTTCGATTTGGAGCCGGATACAAATCCGAATGCGAATTTTGGATCATTTTATGTTTGCAAGACAGAGGATTTTCTGATATTTTTTGCTAATATCATGAAAATTAATGGGCTAATCAAATTGAAAATAGTTATAACCTTCTATAAAAAGATACAATTTGATCCGGATGTGTAAGATCAAAATATATATTTGAAGGGGAAATATTTACCGAGTCACAGCACAGTAACGAAACGAAGAGGGATATAAATATGTGACCGTCGCTAATTTGTAGGTGACCACCTCTTTGACGTCCCTGGATACTGTGGCCGCCGAGATGTTCTTCGCGAGCAAGTCATTTTGATCTTCGGAGCACTTTCGAATACCTTTCTCACAGCCAAACAGTTTAAAACTCGAGGTCTACCTGAACGAGGTCGATCTTTGAGGCATTTCCCGTTCTTCAGGCTGTCCGTGACTCTGTGGACGGTCATCAGTCTGAGGTTGAGAAGCATGACTATTTCTGAATTGTTGTGACCCGCGCGCGACAGAAAAGAGATCTTTTCACTTCCATCACGACACACCTACACGCAATGGAAAAGACGTTTTAATGACACTTGCTCGAAAAGTATAACTTTAAGATTGTTTGAAGAACTTCTTCTATCACAAACGTAAACCTCTCGAAAGATCAAGAAACTGAGTATAACAGAACTTTTGCAAAACCTGTACATAAAAATCTATATCTGGACGAATACGAGCTCCGAATCAGCCTTATGTTTATATTTAGCAAACCAATGATTCGTAATGTGAGGCATTGGTTTCCAGGGAAAATGAATCAGATGGTGTTACTTACTTTGTTCATTGCTGATCCGGAGGGAATGTGTGGTAGTTGGCGGACATTTTATGTAGGATGGGCGTTCCCTAAACACACATTGATTCCTTCTCGAAATCCATAGTTACATAGTTAAAGGGAGCCAACAAGGACTACTTAGTGCACTCAAAGGCCAGTCCCATTCTATACTAATTTGCTAGTGTTCCTCATTTGGACATTGTCGCCACAATGCTCACTTACGCGACATTCATTCAACAACAGGGCTCCGTATTTAAACAATATCATTATTCGTAAAATAACTGTTAATTTTGTATTTAGCTGTGTTCATTTGAAACCTCCATCCTTTCAGTTTAAAACAATTGTTACGTGTGATACCATGGTCGTACCCAAAATTATTTTCCTAATTTACGTTTTCAAATTTATTTCAAATTTTGAATACTTCGATAAGCTCACCTCGCAGTCGCCGATATACGACTTATTTCTAATCGAGGGGATTAGTTTAATTGCCTTTCATTGAATTCCTTCCATTTTATTGATGTTTACATGTATATCGCGTATTCCAGGTGTGGTCTTACGAAACTTTTATATAGAGGTATGATTGTATCTTAGTGTTTGTAGTGAAAACTCCTTGCAATAAATCCAAGCATTCGGTTCGCCTTCTTACACGCTTCGTCACACTATTTGTTAAACTTAAGTTTCTTTGAAACCCGCACTCCTAAATCTTTTTCTTCGTCCATGGAGATAGGATTTCTACTCATATTTATAACTTGGGTTATTTCTACCTACGTGCCAAACTCTAAACTTGTCTAAATTGAATTTCAAGTTCCATTTATTAGACCATTCGAAGATTTTATATAGATCCCGATGAATTAATTTGCTATCGTTCTCATTTAAAATTTTACCCCCAACTTTTGTGTCGTCCGCAAATTTGAATAATCTACCAAATAGCCCAGTGGCCATATCGTTTACATAAAGAGGGAATTACAATGGTCCCAACATAGACCCATTGGGAACTCCACTAGTTACATTTTTCCACTACGAAATATTTACCCTTTAAACTACTCTCTGGTTACGATTACTTAGTCACGAGTCTATCCATTGTAGGAGGTTTCCCATAATTCTATAAACAAAAATTTAGTTAGTAATCGGTATGAGGAACGGTGTCGAATGCCTTAGCGAAGCCTAAGTAAATTTTGTGCAAATATCTACTTTCATCGCAGCTTTTAATCATGCTGTCGTGAAATTCTAAAAAAATAATTAAACATGCACTTTTTTGTCTAAAACTGTGTTGAATATCATTTATGATAGTCATTATGATTACGCGCTTCCAAATGATTGCTAACCCTATCGCGAATAACGGATTCCATTAATTTACATACGATGGATGTTAAACTTATGGGTCTATAATTGGTTGAAAGTTCTCTTTTCCCCTTCTTAAAAATAGGAGTTATATTCGCTAGCTTAAAATCTAATGGCATGACACCTTCTTCTAAACTTTTGTCAAAAAATTTTGTTAGCGGTCTCACTAACACGTTTCAAATTTCTTTTAAATGCGCCGGGTAGATTAAATCAAGACCTGGAGATTTACTAGATTTAACTTACTGATATAAAAATCTATTTCTGCTTCGAAGAATTCGATATCGTTTAAAAGGTTATGTTCGTTAATGTTTATCACATCGTTCTTTCGTGATACATTATGTTTGTCTTCCTTTATAAATACCGTTGCGAAAAAGTTAATATATTGGCCACCTTTTCTGTATCCGAAACTAATTTGTTATTGTGATTTTTGATAGATCCTATTGTTTCCTTTATCAGGTTCATATTGGATACATAATCGAAAAACTTCTTAGGGTTATGTTTACTTTCTTTAGTAAGTTGAATTTCATATTTTCTTTTAGCGCTTCGTATTTCCTTCTGACATTCCCTTCGTCAGGCTTAGAAAAGTTGATTATTTTCTTCGGGTGGGTTACGCTTCTATGCACAGTTCTTATCATTCAATTTGACTTCGATATCATGATTCCATCATTTTTGTTTACTTCAGGCGTTTCGGGTTTATTTTCGCAGAATGAATTGCTTATCTAATTCTCTAAAATGTTCGGTGATAAAGGACCAGCACTGATTAATATTTCCTAACGTTGGTTCCCACTTAATCTCTCTAAACTTGTGGTTGAAGCTATTAAAGTCCGCACGTTTAAAACTTGGCACTTTAATATCATTATTTTCCTCGTTCGATTTATATTACTATCGAACTCTATTGATTTGTGATCGCTGGAACCTATAACTTTCCCAATACTAATACCCGAGATAAGATTAACGTTGTTAGTTAGAATTATTCTAGGATATTTTCCCCTCGGATTGATTCTTTGACTAGTTTTTTCCATAAACTCCAATAGCCTTGCCCGTTCCCATCCTCTTTTAACGTTTTATAGTTAATATTTCTTCAATTTAAATCCCTAATTAATAAAGTGCAATTATTTTTAATGTTACTTCCAATAATGTTTTATAATTCCATGTCAATCTCAATCTATTTTGGGGAAGGTCTATACACTGCAGATATATTTATTGGAAAACCATTCGATTTTATTTCGGTGCATATTGCCTCAACCTCTTTGGGAGAGTCAATTTTAATTTCGGTTAAACTTATATGATTTTTGGTGTACAGTAGTGCTCTTCTACCTCGTTTATGCGTATGGTCTTTATCGATTAACTTGTATCCTGGTAGTTGCAATTCGCCGATATAGTCTCTCCTAGATGTCTCCGCCCATGATTACGTTATTGCTATAATATCGAAGCTGCATAAGTACACTAAACGTTTAAATCCGTCAAGCTTATTTTGAATACTAGGCGCGTTACAGTATTAGACATGTAAATTTGCTTTTCGAGTGCGTACATTATTATTACGGCGTAGTGAGCCACTCTCCCCCATGTGCTTTCTACTTTCCAATGCTGTTCTGTCTGAGAATTTACAAGAGAATTATTAATTATTTGTCCAAGCCTTGCCGCGCCCACAGCGTTTAGATGAAGGCCGTCTCGCTAGAATAGCCCCATTTCTTTGTAAAAATCATCCTACAACTCGATGAAGTACATTCCCTTTTCCTGGAAAAGAACTTTAATAGAGTTGTTAATATAGGATGTTCTTCCATAGAAAACATTCGCCGCACCTATTCTGGGAAAGATACCTGTAAACTCTACGTTCCTACTCCATGCTTTTAGCTTCCTCATCAGTTGGCGGTACCTTGCTAGAAGTTCCTCGGGCGGGCCTTGTAGATACACCATTATTAGTACCGATATGTATTATATAGATGTGTATGGGGTATATCCGCTTGTAAAATCTTCCATTGAATCGACAAGACCTTTAACTCTTCCTCCAGGATAACAGTACCTCCTCTGCTTGGTTGATTTTCTGCCGCAGAAATCCTCAAGTTGGCCCATAAAGATGAAATCCACTACAAGTCGAACTTCGGATTCATCGTCCTGCTCAGTACCCAAAACGGAAAATTTGATAGTCGCGATTATCAGCAGTCTCTGCCTAAGCCGAGTCAGAGGGGCTCCTCTCGAACTGTAACTAACCCATTATCCCTGGTTCCAGAAAGCCGGCCAGGGCAGCTATCTCGAGGGGCTGGATTAGCCACGGTCGAAGGTCGTCGTTCATCTCGCTGTGCACCATCCGTTACCTAAGTATTGGAATCAACCAAGGTTGAGGGTCGCTGGTCATCTACCTAATCATCATCTCCAGACGGACCCTCCCCTACCTGAGTGTCAAGCTCCCTCCTCAAGGACTACACATCAAATCGAAACACCTTCATTTCCAGTTCGAGAGACATAATTTTGAATTTAAAATCCCATCTTATTTCGCAGTCTCTGCAGCTTCAACTCTCGCCAATGAAGTAAGCAACCAGGAAAACGCCATTACGGACGGAGCAAGTTCGCTTTTTTGATGGCATTCCTGCAGAGAGTTACACCAAAAGAAGAGCGAGAGGGGCGATGGAAATGATCCGTTGATCCACGCAGCGGAAGCTAAATTATTAAGTGACCTTTTCTGAAGAATTTGGGGAGCGAAATTAGGCCGTTAACATGGTCAAAGATACTGGAGGCTTCCTCGAATTATCAAGAGGAATGACCAAAAATATATGTGTGTGTACAATAGAGTTCTTACGTAAGACTCATTCAGCCACTCATCCCCCTCGACCAAGACACTGTTTCAGTGGAGAACGTGCAGCGGTTGGAGCGACCATGACGACTGGGTGGGCACTCGCTGAACACCCACTTAGCCTTCACTCACCCTTTGTTGATGCCTTTCTGAACATCCATTGAACCCTTATTGTGTGTACCTTAAGTTCTCCTTGAGCACCCATTGAGCTTTCACTGAATATCTATTAAGTCCTTCCTGAATATCTATTGAACACTTACTGAATACTCCTTAAGACCTCCCTAAAGCCTCCCTGAGTCCACCATGAGATTTCCTTAAACCATTCTAAAGCTGCCGTGATGATTCATTGCACCATCTTGATCCACAATCTTTTCGACACTACCTTAAACCTTTTATTTCATTGTCCTGATCTCATCTTTATTCCACCAGTCCCTTCACATTAACCCGGCTGGTTGAGTGAGAAGCACTGGTTAGAGTCAATCGGCATTCATAATTCTCTACAAGGAAAATAATCTCATAACCAGGTAGGTTTTATTTGTGGACTCTCGGTCTCCGGCTAGACGTAACCTCGGCAGAATGTCAGCTCACTTATCTTTTGCGGTAGTCAACCGTAATGCATTTTTGGTCTTTATTTCCTTTGCACCCTCACACCGCACCGAAAAGTAGCACTAAGGGTAGAATTCACGGTGATAGCGGCCACACGAGATTTTAATTGCACTTTTTATGGGACAATCAAATTCGTTTTCATCAATTTGCTATCTATGGGATGCGATTGAGGGTGATTCATTGACGTCTTATCCCAGTGTCGTGAAATCCCTGTTGTTCTGCTGTGACCTCATGGTCAACTGGAATGCCAACCCTGGTTCTCAGTTTACTCAGAAAATTTGTGATAAAAAAGTATATATATATATATATATATATATATATATATATATATATATATATATATATATATATATGCAAAAAAATCACACATGGATAATGAAAAGCGGATTCCAAGTACTTTCGAACTTGAGAATGAACCGAATAAAGTTCGAAAGTACTTGGAATCGGCTTTTCATTTATCATGTGGGATTTTTTGCAATTATTGCTCTAGTCACGCGCTACTTTGTGAGTTTCTCATATATATATATATATATATATATATATATATATATATATATATATATATATATATATACAAATATTCACATAGATTAGGATAAGAAATATTTTTTACTGTATCGCGATGAAACCAAGTACTTAGTGTTTAGACATATGCAAATATTGGAAATAGCCAAAGTTCGCTTAAAATATATGCATTTTTGTAACCGGCTGTTCATGAAGTTAAGAGACAATCATTATCTGAAAATATAACGTTAATTTATGGAATCTAAATGTCATATGGGAGGAAAATAAAACAAATTATTTTTGGATGGACTATTTTGCCTTTAATAAAAAGTATAACAAGTTTAAACAACTTATTTGTAGGAATTGTAAGAAAACGATGAAAGAAAATTAGATGAAACAACTTTAAATAAGAACTGTTCAAGAACTATTGGACAAAAGAACCCTTTTGAATAACTTTGAACAGTTTTTTTGTCTACTGATGAAGTCAAAGGTTTGTTGCAATCAGTAGAAAAATTCTTTGCTGCACCTTCGATGGCTCCACAAAGGTCACTTTTGTTGTTAAATTACCTGGCATCTTTTACCTCTGTTTCTCTTCAGGATGCTGCACAATTTTTTATCATATTGACGAGTAGGCTGCAAATATGGAAGGCCAGTCTATGATTGAGTCTCTTAGAAACCCCTTCGACTCTAATCAATTCTTAGGGAACTTGTAGCATTATATCCTGTATATACTAAATTGTGTTTATTACTCTCATAAACGTATCCGAAACCCCTAAAAAGTTTCATAAACTTCCTCTAGAAAAGGATGAGACGCTAAAGAGGTATTGTATGTAATCTCTAGACACGCATTATAAGTGTATGCGTCATGCATAAATGTATGATATTTAGTAGACTGAAATATAAATTTGCTCTAATGGCTTCAATCCCCAATTAAAAAGGAATAAAGGAAAAGGGATTCATTTCCTCGTACTTAAATAAAAAAACAAGGGGATTTCCAGTAGAAATTTTGTAAGGAGAGTTTTTTTTGTTTCTTTTTTTGTCTTAGGAGCCTATCTGGCGACTGGCTAATAGCTCTTTGTAAGGAGAGATTCGCAAAGAAAGTGAAGATAGAAAAAGTAACAATGCGTGGAAGATATATACTTGTAGCCGCAGTTGCTCCAGCAAGCATTGGAATCGAAAGGAGACACAATCCTCCTTATGTCGGTCGCAGCATGGTTAAAGGTAGAGTGAATAGATTAGTTATCTACCAAAATAGGAATGCGACTTTGCTACAACTATTTCAGAAGCTGTTAGAACCATTTTTGTACTTTCTATTTATCCTAAAATATACGAAACAGAAATTTCGCGGAATGTGCTACCACATAAACACCACAACATATGATACGTTTAGCTGTGTGAGGCATCAACTGACCATTTTATATGTTCCGCCTACTTCCAATGCACCATCTCATCACGCCATATTATCAGAACAAAATTAATTGTTTCAGTTGCTATTGGAAAGATTTTCGCAGGTCCTAAATAATCAAATCAGACCTAGAAATACCTGATTGCTTATAAAAATTTAATTTCACTTTGGAATTCAGCGTCCAAATTGATGAGAGGAAAAAGTGAAAAAAGCTAGACCCTAGAAATGACAGGCCTCATGTAATTGACCTTAGTTAAAAGGAAAGGGAGCCAGGAGAAGAAAAAAATGAAAACTAAATTTTCAGAAATTTATAAATACTCGAATGTTTTTCATAATTATATTTAGCTCGTTGAAGCCTTTGCTTGTGGACGACTTATTATGTCTCAAATTTTACTTGTATGATCATTTAATTTAAAGTTTTAATTTTTTATTTATTAGATTTAAAAGAGACAAAATCTGCTACAAAAACTTAATATTCAAGTTTCAACTATTTTCAATAATCGCTTGTTCAAAAGGATATAAAGACCTTAAAGAAATATAAGCTGTTTCCCCTTTAAATTAATAAATCTGCACAACCTGTGATTTTATCAGCGTACTACATGACAATTTCCAAAACTTTACCCATAAGACAAAGTGGTCTTGATTTATTTGGATTTTTTTTATTAAAACAACATCTCTAACTTTAACTTTGTTAAACCAGTCTGATACAAATTCTTACTATGTTCTCCAAGGCTAATCAGATAGTATTCATATCAAAGGCTTTAAAATGGTTAAAATATCCTTTTATCTCTACGGACTTTTAAAGTGTATCAATTCATTTTAACCCATGCTCTAGCATGGGTTGCTGTTGCCCCCAGTAAGTTCCCAGCATAAGAGATTTGCGATTGTTCACGAATTCTTAGGCCGTGTCACTAAGTTTCCTGTGGTAAAGTGCTACATACAGTGTCAGTATTTTACAGGATGGGCCGATGTAGTCGCCGCCCCGATAAAGTTTTGCTCTGTTCTTATCAGACAGAGCGCGTAGCTCTCCCTAAAACTCATCGCACAACCAGTGATCACCAGGGCCCAAGCTGCGAAAGATACCGTTACCCCGGTACCTTTATAGTCCTCGTCAACCCCGAAGCTGAAGCTCAAAAGAATTCTGAGGTAAATTTGGAAAAATACAGAACGTATTTTGACACCAAATCCAAAGCACGGAAATTCGAAGCAGGCGACGAAGTACTACTTCTGTTGCCCTCTCTCAATGGAAAGGACCTTTTCCAGTATTAGAACCCCGAGGCCTGGTCTACTACTTAATTCAGACCCCCTCAGGTAATAAAGTGTATCACGTCAACCTGTTAAATAGGTACCAGTGACGTGGGTGCGTTAGTAATGTGGTCGCTTTAGACGAATAACTCGTCTTCGAGGCAACTTACCCGGTCGAACCGCTTTGCCTCGTTCAAATGGTCTGCGTGGAAGAAGACGACGAATACCCTTTGCCGTCTCTCCCTTCCCCTCAATCGGACTTTGGCCCGAGCTCAATTTTAACCCCCGTCTCCGACCCATCGAGAAGGGTCAATTGACGAGCCTACTAAGTGAATTCTCGGACGTTGTCCCTCAAACCCCAGATTGCTCAATCCAATTTACTCATGAGATTGTTTTAAAAACACAAAAACCAGTAAGAACGAAGCCTTACCATATTCCCGTTCATTTACTCCCCGCGTTTAAAGCCAAAGTAACCTTTTATATTGACAACGTGTACGTTGCCACCTGTACATGGGACCACCACGTACAGTCCCTTCGTGCTTTGTTAATCCCTTTGCGCGCACACGGACTCACAAATAGGCCCGTCGAAGTGTCATTTCGCATATGATACGATTAAATATTTTGGTTGTAAGATCGGAAAGAACCAGATTGTCCCCAAGAAGACAAAGTTAAAGCCATAGCTGAAATGACGCCTTCCCGGACGAAGAAGCAGCTGCGGTCATTTCTAGGTTCTGCTTCATTTTACAGGCGCTTTGTTCCAAGTTTTGCCACTATAGCTCCATCTCCTAATGATATGTTAAAAAAAACGGGACCCGATCCTGTCAGTGGGACTGCCCCACACGGTGTCTAGCTTAAACCAGCTGAAGGAGAAATTGATCTCTGATCCTATTTTGAAACTCTCGAATCCGAACAAAAAGTTTGGGACTCGTACTGATGCCTCTCGAGATGGTATAGGGGGTTGCGTATTCGATCAGGAAGCTGACTGTCCGCGAAAAGGCTTACATTACCATTGAACTCAAGGAATTAGCTATAATATGGTCGATTCGACATTTTAGAATGTACTTTATAGGAACCGAATTAGTAATTGAGAGTGACCATAAGCCATTGTCGTACCTTCGTAATTTCAATTCAAAATGGAGGACTAATGCGTTGGATTCTATTGCTCATGGAATGTCAATTCCGTAGTGTATATATCCAGGGTACTCAAAATTGTTTAGCGGATAGTTTAAGTAGAAATAATCTAGAAGACCCTATTCCTATAAATTATAGATACCATTAGCGTATCTCCTTGTAAATATGTTTGTTAATTTGTTTTATATATAGGTTATTTGTTTGAAGTGTTGTATAATTTTCCTCTGTTGTAGTGTGTCTTTCGTAATGGTTCATTTTATTTAGATACTCAATGTGTTGTATGGCTTTATTTTTATTTTTTAAACAATTTTTTATTGTACCTGTGCGTATAGTCTGAAGTAATTATTATTATTTGCTAACCCTACTCATGTCCGAATTTTTTTTGTATCTCGTTACACTTATAAAGGTTCGATAACGATTTCTCTCTCGTTATTTGGTAGGCTATAAATTCGGAAAATATTTAGCTAGATTCTTTATTCCTTGGTAAACAGCTGGAACAAGCTTCGAAATGGCAAATGGATATGAAAAATTCTTTTTTCTTGAATAATAATGATAGCTAACTCTCTATAACTTTTTCCACAAAAGTACACTTATATAAATAGTCATTCTATCTACTCATAATTTAATAAAATTCAACCAATCAGGATTGAGATACATTTAATTGTCATACTTATGTTCATTTTTGTAATAGCAGACCTTAGCGTTAACAAATTGACCAATCAGCTTTTAGACATAAACACTGCAATAATTGTCCAATCAGCGTCACGATAGATTTAAAAATTTAATAAAGCTCAAACGTTTGCATTTAAACACGTTCTTTTGTGCTCTATTTGCTCCTCAGATGCACATTCTTGGATATGCTGTAATAGCACCTATATGAAGTGCCTGAACTGTGCAGAAGAACATAAGACACTCTCCATAGCTTGCCGGGTCAAAAAAGAACTTTTAAAGAGAAAAGCTAGTCAAAAGGAACAGGAAGAGGAAAACAAGGTGAACAGTACCTACGCCAAGGTTGCTAAAGCTGCTGTTGCTGAGTCTCGGGGAAATACAACATACCTCCACGTCGAGAACGAAAACTCGACAAAAATTATGTGTTGCATCTATTATGCTCACATCGCAAATATCTCTTCCCCCGGGTGCTTTGCGGACGAACTAAATAGAATGCTGACGCATAACGGAATGGAGAAGAAGTAGTTTCCCCCAAATCCACGATAGGAGAAGATTCTTAAGGTTACTCTCAAACCCAAGTGCAAGACTAGTTGCCAGAAGCTCCCCATCCCTAGCAGGGCTACAGCTCTCTCCAGGGATCATAGGATCCCAGGCTTAGGCAGCAAAGGAGGCAATAACACGCACTGAGAAGCAAAATGACACACAAACTACACAAAAACAAGCTCAATCACACACACACAGAAGAATAAGGAGGTTACGATGACTGAGACAGCGAGACCCGAGAAGGCGGGTGCACGCTCGCTCCGCTCACGCAAAACCTCACGGCCTAAGAGACGTCCGAGATCGTCCTCTTCTTGTAAGAGGGAATCTAGGCACTCTTACCATTCGAGAAAAATTAACTTGAATGTATTTGCTGCCGAAAGGTCCCCTTTCCTAAGGAGGTGGATGTCCTTGATGTATCAGAAGGAATAATATCCGGAAGATACAAATGAGAAGGCTCGATCAAACTGGCACCCGAAACCTTTATTATTCTAACGGAAAGCGAATTCAGAAACAAAACTCCCCAAGGACCTAAGCTCGTAAGAGAATAAGTCTAAAAAACAACACGACCACACCCAAGAATCTTTAGTCAACAACACAATGGAGACATTAAAATATTACATTTTATCTCAGACGGTTGGATGAAAAAATACTATGCGGTAACGTAATACGATAATGTAACCCAGACATGGGATGAATGACGCAGGCAGAATAAAAGTTTTCCCATGCGAAGTCTTAACCAAAAATCCCAGCGGAGAACGTTTCGACAGATGCACGATAGCTGTGGAAAGAGGTCTTGACTTCAGATCAATAAGTGGACTCGATGATTAATACCTCGTTGTTGAGGTCCGTACGGCAGCAGGTCCTCTGGTCCTGGTAACAGGGTACCAGAGCCCCAAGGAGAGGGTACCTGCCCCTTCACAACTTCCTGCAACTTTGTGGTCACGGCATAACCCTACTTTTCGCCGGCGACCTCAATGCGAGGAGTGCTGCTTCAGATTACACGTCGACTAACCCAGCTGGCAGGAATCTTGAGACACTTATTGAAAGGCAAATTATGACAAGAATTGGACCAAACTTCCCCAAATACATTACACACAGATCAGCCACAAAATCAGACAATAGTGCTTACTAGCACTGTGTTCCCCTACAACTACTTCATTGAACCGGGAACTCCTATCCCCTGCGACCACCAGGTTATTCTTATTAAAATCTCAACCTCCCCCATTCAAGTCACTATCCCAGAACGCAAAAGCTATGCTCGAGTCAACTGGGATACTTATAAACGACTCCTCGAAAATTAAAACCCTGACCCCTTAATTAATGCCACTCTAGAAAAGATTGCCAAGGAGTTGGATAAAATTAATGATAATTTATTAAAAGCCGATAAGGAAGCCATTTCCCGAGTTAAATATAAAACTCTTCCTTTCCCTTCTTGGACCCCTAGAATGAAATTCCTCGAGAGGAAATACTGGTAACAGATAAATGAAGTAAACCTCCCTGGCTCCAACATCACTACGCACAGATGAACACGATAGATACGCGACCAATTAATGACTCTTATTAGAGCCAACATAATGTACTTTGGGCCAATTTGATAGACGGACCAAATATTGAAAACGACTCACGTACATTCTTTCAGACAATAAAAGACAAAGAGGCAGACAGACACAAAATATCCTAAAATTACATGTGACAATACCGAAATTACGGACGCGGAAGAAATCGAAGAGAAATTCAGGCTATTCTTGGCATCTATATTTGAGATTTCGCCGGAAGAAAGTGATAACTTTGATTTAGAATTCGAAGACAGAATAATAAACGATTTGAACCACCAGATACACATAACCCAACCATTGTGTATCGCGGGAAAAGGACATGGAGGGACTCGGCGGTAGAATCACTGCCAAAGAACTCTCGAAAACCTTAAAATCCTTTCGTCAACGAGCACCAGGGCGTACAGGACTGACAAGGGAGAATTTTATTCGACCCCCGCCTAACATCCTTTTGGGGCTCATGAATATCATGAATGAGTGCCTGAACGTGGGTTACTTTCCTGACCACTGGAAGGTAGCAAAAATAATATTCATTCCCAAAGCCGTTAAGCGACCGGATAGTCCAGCTAACTTCAGGCCTATATCTCTCTTAGAATTTGCAGGGAAAGTCTGGGAGAAAATATCTGCCAAAGGGTGAATTCGTTCCTCGAGGATAATAATTCTCACAACAACCATCAACATGGCTTCCGAAGGAAGCGAGGAACGGACACGGCGCTAGCCGTGATCATCGAGAAGTTAGCAAAGGTAAAAACTGAAAGACAGCATGCAAATGTGATACTCCGCGACGCCAAAAAGGGCTTTGGCAAAATATGGAGGAGAGGCCTGCAATACAAAATCTTACAACTGGGCCTTAATCTCATACTTGGAAGGATTCTATGTGACTACGTAATGGAGAGGAGGGCGTTTCTAAACATTAAATATTTCAATGGCATCGAGTTCGAACTCGAGACGGGGATGCCACAAGGCGGGTGTATAAGCCCCTTGCTATACAACATATACACTATCGACCTTCCCCAACCTCTGACTGAAGGCTCGTTATACGTCCAATTAGCGGATGACATAACGATGATCTGTACGACACCTTTTGCAGTCTCATTCTTTTCTTATGTTCTTATTGGAATGGGAATTACATGGCACAAAGTACGGCGGTAGAAATCGAAAACATCAACTCTTTCGAGAGAAGATTGAAGATATCTACCAATGCTCCAAAGTTCCATGTAATTCCACTATTCCGACGGACTCTAGCAGACTTCCGTGTGGGGGTGCACGCATCCCATACCGCACGGAGGGCACGGTTCTGGGACTCCGTATTACGACTCATGGATATGGGAGTCATGTAGCTAAAACTACATCGAATGCACGGAGGGAACTTTTCAAGTTCCTAAGCCTGAGTACCTCCAAAAACTAAAGATCTATAATGCATGCATTCGATCAAAACTCCTGTATCCGCCGGTCCCTATAAACGCGATTCCCAAGACCAAAGTCCTTAAATTGCAAAAGGTCCAAAATAAGGCTGTCTATATTATAACGAGAACCCGAAGGGGAGAGCGGAGAAGGCAGAGTTAGCTCCATGGTGAACTAGGATTAACCCCATAGACGTGGAGCTTCACCTGAGAGCAAGCAAGATCTGGGACAAAGTACACCGGCACCTCCCTATCGAGTTTGTACTCGAGCACATGGAATTTGATGTCATAGGACACGCAAAACCTTTTAAAAGCAGCAGACTACTTATTGACGACGACATAAACCCAAGGTTCACTTAGATTTTCACAATACTCAACTAACACAAAGCCAAACAAAATCCCTTTTCACTAAATTAGTCGAGTGCTAATTTTCGAATTTTCCCCCAAATTTTAGCGCGATTAACTCGCCAAAAATATAAAAAACAACAAAAAGTAAAAAATAAACAAAAAAATATAAAAAAACTCAAAATTAGGGTGTAAACAACCCAGATAAAAATATAAAAAGTCTTCACCAAAAGTAGTAGGGATAAAAACCCCTCTGCTACAAAGGTTTGAATGCCTTTTATATATTTATATATATAACAAAAATATATACCAAAATGCAAAGAAAGCCAGAAATACCCTATCACCAGGGACCTGTCTTTTATTCTACTTTTCATTTTCGCTTTTCTATCAATTTTCCTATTTCCCCCCACTATTTCTCCTACTAAAACCCTCTACTACTATATTCCTCATTTTATATGTCTAATGTACAATTTCCGAATTTTTCTCGGGCTGGAGGCCAATATATCTCAGGAGATACTAGTCCAACGGACAATAACACGACCGCGCTTGGACCCTCTTTTCATGGATAACTCTTGTCTTGCGAAGAGATTGAAGAAGAACTCACCGCTAAGCAACCCTGGGCCAACATCACTAAGGTAGAAAATTTTGGGAAAGTCCAAAGCATCGTTAAAGTAATTTTTTCTAATATAGAAATGGCGATAGAAGCAAAAAATCAAGGGCTGCTAAGGTTTTACCTAAGGGTATCACCCGAACAAATACAAACGGGAGACTTTATCCCCATCGACTGCTGCTATAATTGCTTTGCAGTATAGAAGCATCACACAAAAGACTGCACTGCAACTGAAGTAGCCTGCTCAAACTGCGCCAAAAGCGTGCATGGATGGAAAGAATGCAAGGAAGGAAACAAAAATGTGTTAACTGTGGAGGGGAGCACAGGGCCTTGGCCATGAAGTGCCCCATCTGCAAGGAAGCCATCCGTGCAAAAAGGAGCAAAACAAGAAAAAAAGGAGGCAAAAACAAAAATGAACTACGCAGAAGCAGCGGCCCGGAAGAATAACGAGAGAACCAATACCTCGAAGCTGTTGATGCTAAAGGAGGGTAGAGAGGTCATGGCTATGGTCATCTACGCTCATCTGGCAAACCTGGCTAATTCAGATTCTTTTCCTGAGGAACTTAACCGTCTCCTCGAGAAGAACGGGACCCAGAAAAAGGTTTGGTTCCCGAAAATCCACCCTCGGCAGAACTTTTGAACATTCAGTTCATTGACGTGCCTCAAGTGGAACAACATTTCAAAGAAGAAGCAATACAGAGCCCAACGGAAGACTCCAAAAAGAAAAGGCAAGGAAAAAAAGAATCTTCGGAAGGGGAACAAGAAGGAGAAACGAAAAAAGGATCGAAGAAGAAAAGAAAGAAAGGAAAGAAGGAAGAAGGAGAAAGTAGAGGAAAACAACGAACAAACAACCACGGATGAAGAGGAGGAACTGGAACTAACTACGTGGAGGTACTTCTCCCCGAAAATAAGGAGATCCTCGAACAAGGGTACTTCTTTCACGGTGGGACGTGGGCCTCAAGGTGTTTGGTTCACCCCTCTGCCCGCCCCAATAAGAGGACCTAGAACTATTACTTCATGGTATAACCGCAGGACAGTTCAAGTTCACCTATGAGGGACCCTTCTCACCCGAGGAAGTGGCAGCACTGGTTTTGAAGGGCACAGTGTACATACCGGCAAAGTGTGTACATACAGTGAATATGACAACCTTTAAAAACATTATAAGTGGTCAAAAGACATCGGAAATAAAATAATCGAAGTAAAGTGTTAAGTGATTAAAAGTTAAAGCGGTTAAAATAATAATAACGAGCCTAATCAGTGAATTAATTAACTAAATAAAATAATATATGTGACGAAGCGAAAATTTAATCGCTAAAAGTGAGAAAATAATCAGTGTGCGAATATTAATAGAAATAAAACAAATAACGTAACTCAATCTGAAATAATTAACAACTTAGATACTAGAAACAATCTAATCCAAAATAAGTTAATAGAATGTATTAAAAGACAATGTAAATTAACATAGAAATACGATGTGATTTAAATTAATAGCTGGACTAACTAGTGTATAAAAAAAATATTACAGTAACTGAACAAAAGGATTTAATAACCAACTCACCGTTAAGAAGTGTATAAATATTGAATAAAATAACAAACAGTAATTAAAATTGTATAATTGAGAAATAACGGGGTATCATAATTATGTTGAATAATTGTATGTTGTCGTGGTACGACCAATCTATAACAAACACTACTCCTATATTATGTCGGTGGGGGGACTTAATCACCTACTGCAACGCGAACCGTTGAAGGACTGTTAGCAAGGATTAACGATCGACCAGGAGGTCACACTTGAGGCGTTGAGTTTCAAATCCTTAATAATCAAACGGAGTGCATAAATGGTTGGCGAGATTTACTTGAATAGGCCGAGAGTATCGTTCAACGTTAGTTAAAGATGAAACGACAAAAATATAATTTTATTTACACAGATTAAAATAATAATAATAATAGGCAAAGCGGAATTATATAAATTGAAAGAGTCTATTGATAATTATTATGAGGAGGGGTTCTCAATGGAATTAATTGATTAATGTAACTAGGCTCAAATCAAAATGGGGGAAACTTGACAATACTAATAATGGAGGGGGTTTCAGTTTTACTGGTCGAGGAAGGTCCTTCTTGTGATGAGGCGAGTGGGGAACGATCCGATGAGGCAAGTGGGGCACAATCCGAACGAAGCAGGTGAGGCACGATCCGAACCAACCTTTCGATGAGGATAGCCAAACTTCAAAGATGACGTTCGATGTGAAATGTGGGATTACTCGTAATTCCACTGGAAGAGGAAACTTCTTTTCCTCAAAGATAATCGATGTGAGGCATTACGGCCCGAACTACTCACTACTAATGCGAAGTTTCCACAGTATTTGATGGTATGGGAAAGTTTTGGTTATGGTGGGTTAGTGGATTTAGTTGTTTTAACCTCTTAATGAAACCATGAATCAAAACTATCAGTATATATTGTTTAATGATTACCTTGAAAGCTTGTTTGAAAAGAGTAATCTTTCAGTTTTCCTGCGAGACGTGTCCCATGTCATACTGCCATGTCAATCACAAAGTGGATGGATGATTGTGGTAGTGAGTTTATTCGTGATTGCCCTGGTAATTTCCCAGATATTCTCCAATTGAAAACTTGTGGGTAATCATAGCGGCCAATCTTAGAAATCATCCACCATCCCCAAATTCGAGATGGCTTTGCGTGCTGCTTGGAATGGTCTTGACCCCAAGATGTTACGTAACCTCGCCAATTCTTTTCTATCACGCCTCAAGGAGCTGAAGAAGAGTAAGAAGAGGGCTACAGAAAAATATTAGAAGCGTAGTTGCTGAGTAATGATATAAAATGTCGTATTGTTACATTAATTGGTTGAGTGTCTCCAGTGATGTTTCTTCCGTGTATCTTGTTTTTACCCCTTTTTTATGGTTACGCAAACACTTACCGCGCTGACTATACTTCCTAAATCCAATAACTTTATTGGTTTTTACTACTTGTTTTTACAGTTAAGCTTATCTAAATATTTGTCTTAACTTATCATTAAATCATTTACAGACCTATCATAGATTCTTTTTTAAGGCAAAAAGATGACATATGTGATTTTTGTTTGCAGAAATTATGTGCAGCATTACGATTATTTTTGTTACGAAAGCAATATCATAATTGAGTTTAGAATTAAAGCACATGTTACATTTAGACATTGAATAACTTGACTCAGATGAACAATTTATAGGCAAAAAGTATTAATTGACGGCTAGTTGAAGGTTTGATTTAGGAAATTAACGAAGAGAAATTTATCTTCTTTTAAACTTTGAGAGATAGGATAGTGCAAAGTGGGCAGCCTGCTTTTTCTACATGGAAGTTGGTGCATATTTTTTACAAAAGAATCACATCTTTTTTATCATTAATATAGTTTGACTTATCATTATGATTGTATAAATTATGCAATTAAAAATATTATCAATTTTAAAACAATATTGAATTTCAATTTCTTTTTCAAGTAAATTCTGGTCTAGTCTCTCTCTATTAGTTATGTTTACTTACAAATTATGACTTAAGTTAATTTAACATTTGAATGATGGAATTCATTTCTAAGTTAAGAGGTTGCTATAAAACGAACTAGAGATAAATTTTTAACTTTCGCTATTTCTAAATTTCCTGATGCCATTTTTTTGAATTCAAATAATTATAGTAACTAGACTCGACTAAATAACTGTTTTGTATCTACAGTTGACGGTAAAATTTTAATTAAATACTCGTCACTAATATAATCGTTTTAATTATTTGTTCGATAAACGAAATTCAAATTAAAAAAATCCAATTTAAACTATTTCAAAAAATAAAATAATTTAGTTTAACAACATAAAAAAATGGACACGGAACAAAGTTTAAATACATTTTGTAAAAAAAAATAATTAAATATTTTGTCAAATGATTTTTGTTAGCGAGTAGCGCTATTAAACATATATAATATATTTTTAGTAATTTGTAGCCGTCTTTAATAGAAAATTTGCTCCATTTCTCCTCATACAATATCATCGATAGATCATCCCTATTCTTTGAGTTTCTTTGCTGGAGGCGATTTGTTATGCTGCACATCAAACCACTTTTCCCCCACTGCAAAGGCTGTTTGTTAGGATTCGTTCTCCCGCTGAGAGTAAAACTGCTAATCCCAATTTCATTTTTTCGCTGTGTGTAGATTAAATTTGAAAATAAACGAACAATTTTTTCTCTTTGTATTTTTAGCTGCAAAGAAATCGCATGCCAATAGGTTTCCTTCACTTTACTTAATGGATGGTATGGAATTTTTTAAAAATAATCATTGTTGGTGAAAGCTTTTTGTAGAGAATTTTACCTAGCATTCGAATCAACGAGCTGATACTGATGATATTACGATCATTTCAGGCATCTGAATCCCACTCTTAAGAGAAACACTTTCTCATCTCTCAGAATTTTCATCGATCTTGTGAAATTTGTTTCCAATTTGGGCATATTATTGAAGTTCATCTCTCCATCTTGTTTTTAGTCTTATTTTCTCTAGTCTTTTATCAAGTAGAGTACAATCGGTAATTTTTCTGGTTCATCTTTCGTCTTGGAATCTTGCCACATTACCTTCCTAGCTCTATTTCAGGTTCCTTATATTTAGCTTTTACTCTATCCTGAAGTTTGGTTAATTATCTCCATCATGGGCTCTTTGTATTGTTCTAGATTTATGTAAGTATTGAGGTCAGGTTCCAGGTTTCTGTTCCAAAGGTTATATTTGGAATTATGCGTTGCTTGTCTCCTTTTTCTTTTCAGGCACATCGGCATTTTGCCTTCAAGATGACGCTAGCTTGCCATTCCAAATACTTTTGAACCCAGAGTTATACTGCTTTGGCTTTCTTGATCTTTTCAGGGTGACATTGTGATATGTTAAACCAGGTTGGTATATTTTTGTGCCATTTCAGTTTGCTCACTGTCATTTGTAATGTCCAAAATTTCAACCTTTACCTACTTTGTCATGACTGTTGTTTATAATAGATATATTTTTAGGCTGCTCTTTCGCTTTCAAAGTTAAGTTATTGAAGCATTGTTGGAATGTTTTTGGTTATCAGCTATGCATACAATATCATTGTTCTTTTGCTTTCAAAGTCAGGTTATTAAGGCATTGTTGGAATGTTTTTAGTTATCAGCTATGGGTACAATATCATTGTTCTTTTGCTTTCAAAGTCAAGTTATTAAAGCATTGTTGGAATGTTTTTAGTTATCAGCTATGGGTACAATATCATTGTTCTTTTGCTTTCAAAGTCAGGTTATTAAAGCATTGTTGGAATGTTTTTAGTTATCAGATATGGGTACAATATCATTGTTCTTTTGCTTTGAAAGTTAAGTTCTTGGAGCATTGTTGGAATGTTTTTGGTTATCAGCTATGCGTACAATATCATTGCTCTTTTGCTTTCAAAGTTAAGTTCTTGAAGCATTGTTGGAATGTTTTTGGTTATCAGCTATGCGTACAATATCATTGCTCTTTTGCTTTCAAAGTTAAGTTCTTGAAGCATTGTTGGAATGTTTTTGGTTATCAGCTATGCGTACAATATCATTGTTCTTTTGCTTTGAAAGTTAAGTTCTTGGAGCATTGTTGGAATGTTTTTGGTTATCAGCTATGCGTACAATATCATTGCTCTTTTGCTTTCAAAGTTAAGTTCTTGGAGCATTGTTGGAATTTTTAGTTATCAGATATGCATACAATATCATTGTTCTTTTGCTTTGAAAGTTAAGTTCTTGGAGCATTGTTGGAATGTTTTTGGTTATCAGCTATGCGTACAATATCATTGTTCTTTTGCTTTCAAAGTTAAGTTCTTGGAGCATTGTTGGAATTTTTGGTTATCAGCTATGCATACAATATCATTGTTCTTTTGCTTTCAAAGTTAAGTTCTTGGAGCATTGTTGGAATGATTTTCGTTATCAGCTATGCGTACAATATCATTGTTCTTTTGCTTTGAAAGTTAAGTTCTTGGAGCATTGTTGGAATGTTTTTGGTTATCAGCTATGCGTACAATATCATTGCTCTTTTGCTTTCAAAGTTAAGTTCTTGAAGCATTGTTGGAATGTTTTTGGTTATCAGCTATGCGTACAATATCATTGCTCTTTTGCTTTCAAGGTTAAATTCTTGAAGCATTGTTGAATTTTTTGGGGTTATCAGCTATGCGTACAATATCATTGTTCTTTTGCTTTGAAAGTTAAGTTCTTGGAGCATTGTTGGAATGTTTTTAGGTATCAGCTATGCGTACAATATCATTGTTCTTTTGCTTTGAAAGTTAAGTTCTTGGAGCATTGTTGGAATGTTTTTGGTTATCAGCTATGCATACAATATCATTGCTCTTTTGGTTTGAAAGTTAAGTTCTTGGAGCATTGTTGGAATGTTTTTGGTTATCAGCTATGCGTACAATATCATTGTTCTTTTGCTTTGAAAGTTAAGTTCTTGGAGCATTGTTGGAATGTTTTTGGTTATCAGCTATGCGTACAATATCATTGTTCTTTTGCTTTCAAAGTCAAGTTCTTGGAGCATTGTTGGAATGTTTTTAGTTATCAGCTATGGGTACAATATCATTGTTCTTTTGCTTTCAAAGTCAAGTTATTAAAGCATTGTTGGAATGTTTTTAGTTATCAGCTATGGGTGCAATATCATTGTTCTTTTGCTTTGAAAGTTAAGTTCTTGAAGCATTGTTGGAATGTTTTTGGTTATCAGCTATGCGTACAATATCATGTCTCTTTTGCTTTCAAAGTTAAGTTCTTGAAGCATTGTTGGAATGTTTTTGGTTATCAGCTATGCGTACAATATCATTGTTCTTTTGCTTTCAAAGTTAAGTTATTGAAACATTGTTGGAATGTTTTTGTTTATCAGCTATGCGTATAATATCATTGCCCTTTTGCTTTCAAAGTTAAGGTTTTGAAGCATTGTTGGAATGATTTTCGTTATCAGCTATGCGTACAATATCATTGTTCTTTTGCTTTAAAAGTTAAGTTCTTGAAGAATTTTGGAATGATTTTGGTTATCAGCTATGCGTATAATATCATTGCCCCTTTGCTTTCAAAGTTAAGTTATTGAAGCATTGTTGGAATGTTTTTGGTTATCAGCTATGCGTACAATATAATTGCTCTTTTGCTTTTAAAGTTAAGTTCTTGGAGCATTGTTAGAATATTTTGGTTATCAGCTATCGGTACAATATCATTGTTCTTTTGCATTCAAAGTTAAGTTCTCGGAGCATTGTTGGAATGTTTTTGGTGTTCAGCTATGCGTACAATATCATTGTTCTTTTGCTTTAAAGTGAAGTTCTTTGAGCATTTTTGGAATGTTTTTGGTTATCAGCTATGCGTATAATATCATTGCTCTTTTGCTTTCAAAGTAAAGTTATTGAAGCATTGTTGGAATGTTTTTGGTTATCAGCTATGCATACAATATCATTGCTCTTTTGCTTTTAAAGTAAGGTATTAAAGCATTGTTGGAATGATTTTCGTTATCAGCTATGCGTACAATATCATTGCTCTTTTGCTTTCAAGGTTAAGTTCTTGAAGCATTGTTGGAATTTTTTGTTATAAGCTATGCATACAATATCATTGTTCTTTTGCTTTGAAAGTTAAGTTCTTAGAGCATTGTTGGAATGTTTTTGGTTATCAGCTATGCGTACAATATCATTGCTCTTTTGCTTTCCAACTTAAGTTCTTGAAGCATTGTTGGAATGTTTTTGGTTATCAGCTATGCGTACAATATCATTGTTCTTTTGCTTTGAAATTTAAGTTCTTGGAACATTGTTTGAATGTTTTTGGATATCAGCTATGCGTACAATATCATTGCTCTTTTGCTTTCAAAGTTAAGTTCTTGAAGCATTGTTGAATGTTTTTGGTTATGAGCTATGCGTACAATATCATTGCTCTTTTGCTTTGAAAGTTAAGTTCTTGAAGCATTGTTGGAATGTTTTTTGGTTATCAGCTATGCGTACAATATCATTGCTCTTTTGCTTTCAAGGTTAAGTTCTTGAAGCATTGTTGGAATTTTTTGTTATAAGCTATGCATACAATATCATTGTTCTTTTGCTTTGAAAGTTAAGTTCTTAGAGCATTGTTGGAATGTTTTTGGTTATCAGCTATGCGTACAATATCATTGCTCTTTTGCTTTCAAAGTTAAGTTCTTGAAGCATTGTTGGAATGTTTTTGGTTATCAGCTATGCGTACAATATCATGTCTCTTTTGCTTTTAAAGTTAAGTTCTTGAAGCATTGTTGGAATGTTTTTGGTTATCAGCTATGCGTACAATATCATTGTTCTTTTGCTTTCAAAGTTAAGTTATTGAAACATTGTTGGAATGTTTTTGTTTATCAGCTATGCGTATAATATCATTGCCCTTTTGCTTTCAAAGTTAAGGTTTTGAAGCATTGTTGGAATGATTTTCGTTATCAGCTATGCGTACAATATCATTGTTCTTTTGCTTTAAAAGTTAAGTTCTTGATGAATTTTGGAATGATTAGGTTATCAGCTATGCGTATAATATCATTGCCCCTTTGCTTTCAAAGTTAAGTTATTGAAGCATTGTTGGAATGTTTTTGGTTATCAGCTATGCGTACAATATCATTGCTCTTTTGCTTTTAAAGTTAAGTTCTTGGAGCATTGTTAGAATATTTTGGTTATCAGCTATCGGTACAATATCATTGTTCTTTTGCTTTCAAAGTTAAGTTCTTGGAGCATTGTTGGAATGTTTTTGGTGTTCAGCTATGCGTACAATATCATGGTTCTTTTGCTTTAAAGTGAAGTTCTTTGAGCATTTTTGGAATGTTTTTGGTTATCAGCTATGCGTATAATATCATTGCTCTTTTGCTTTCAAAGTAAAGTTATTGAAGCATTGTTGGAATGTTTTTGGTTATCAGCTATGCGTACAATATCATTGTTCTTTTGCTTTGAAAGTTAAGTTCTTGGAACATTGTTTGAATGTTTTTGGTTATCAGCTATGCGTACAATATCATTGTTCTTTTGCTTTGAAAGTTAAGTTCTTGGAGCATTGTTGGAATGTTTTTGGTTATCAGCTATGCGTACAATATCATTGTTCTTTTGCTTTGAAAGTTTATTTCTTGGAGCATTGTTGGAATGTTTTTGGTTATCAGCTATGCGTACAATATCATTGCTCTTTTGCTTTCAAAGTTAAGTTCTTGAAGCATTGTTTGAATGTTTTTAGTTATCAGCTATGCGTACAATATCATTGTTCTTTTGCTTTGAAAGTTAAGTTCTTGGAACATTGTTTGAATGTTTTTGGTTATCAGCTATGCGTACAATATCATTGTTCTTTTGCTTTGAAAGTTAAGTTCTTGGAGCATTGTTGGAATGTTTTTGGTTATCAGATATGCATACAATATCATTGCTCTTTTGCTTTCAAAGTTAAGTTCTTGAAGCATTGTTGGAATGTTTTTGGATATCAGCTATGCGTACAATATCATTGCTCTTTTGCTTTCAAAGTTAAGTTCTTGAAGCATTGTTGAATGTTTTTGGTTATCAGCTATGCGTACAATATCATTGCTCTTTTGCTTTGAAAGTTAAGTTCTTGAAGCATTGTTGGAATGTTTTTTGGTTATCAGCTATGCGTACAATATCATTGTTCTTTTGCTTTGAAAGTTAAGTTCTTGGAGCATTGTTGGAATGTTTTTAGGTATCAGCTATGCGTACAATATCATTGTTCTTTTGCTTTCAAAGTTAAGTTCTTGAAGCATTGTTGGAATGATTTTGGTTATCAGCTATGCGTATAATATCATTGCTCTTTTGCTTTCAAAGTTAAGTTATTGAAGCATTGTTGGAATGTTTTTGGTTATCAGCTATGCGTATAATATCATTGCCCTTTTGCTTTCAAAGTTAAGTTCTTGGAGCATTGTTGGAATGTTTTTGGTTATCAGCTATGCGTACAATATCATTGTTCTTTTGCTTTGAAAGTTAAGTTTTTAGAGCATTGTTGGAATGTTTTTCGTTATCAGCTATGCATACAATATCATTGCTCTTTTGCTTTCAAAGATAAGTTCTTGAAGCATTGTTGGAATGATTTTGGTTATCAGCTATGCGTACAATATCATTGCTCTTTGGTTTTTAAAGTTAAGTTCTTGAAGCATTGTTAGAATGTTTTCGTTATCAGCTATCGGTACAATATCATTGTTCTTTTGCTTTCAAAGTTAAGTTCTTGGAGCATTGTTGGAATGTTTTTGGTTATCAGCTATGCGTACAATATCATTGTTCTTTTGCTTTGAAAGTTAAGTTCTTGGAGCATTTTTGGAATGTTTTTGGTTATCAGCTATGCGTATAATTTCATTGCTCTTTTGCTTTCAAAGTTAAGTTATTGAAGCATTGTTGGAATGTTTTTGGTTATCAGCTATGCATACAATATCATTGTTCTTTTGCTTTGAAAGTTAGGTTCTTGGAGCATTGTTGGAATGTTTTTGGTTATCAGCTATGCGTACAATATCAATGCTCTTTTGCTTTGAAAGTTAGGTTCTTGGAGCATTGTTGGAATGTTTTTGGTTATCAGCTATGCGAACAATATCATTGTTCTTTTGCTTTGAAAGTTAGGTTCTTGGAGCATTGTTGGAATGTTTTTGGTTATCATCTATGCATACAATATCATTGCTCTTTTGCTTTCAAAGATAATTTCTTGAAGCATTGTTTGAATGTTTTTGGTTATCAGCTATGCGTACAATATCATTGTTCTTTTGCTTTGAAAGTTAAGTTCTTGGAGCATTGTTGGAATGTTTTTGGTTATCAGATATGCATACAATATCATTGCTCTTTTGCTTTCAAGGTTAAGTTCTTGAAGCATTGTTGGAATGTTTTTGGATATCAGCTATGCGTACAATATCATTGCT
This sequence comes from Ceratothoa steindachneri, assembly GCA_963969495.1. NCBI lineage: Eukaryota > Metazoa > Arthropoda > Malacostraca > Isopoda > Cymothoidae > Ceratothoa > Ceratothoa steindachneri. Next base: position 113,569,373 of record OZ018324.1, on the reverse strand, counting down.
CTTTTGCTTTCAAAGTTAAGTTCTTGAAGCATTGTTGAATGTTTTTGGTTATCAGCTATGCGTACAATATCATTGCTCTTTTGCTTTGAAAGTTAAGTTCTTGAAGCATTGTTGGAATGTTTTTTGGTTATCAGCTATGCGTACAATATCATTGTTCTTTTGCTTTGAAAGTTAAGTTCTTGGAGCATTGTTGGAATGTTTTTAGGTATCAGCTATGCGTACAATATCATTGTTCTTTTGCTTTCAAAGTTAAGTTCTTAGAGCATTGTTAAATTGTTTTTGGTTATCAGCTATGCGTACAATATCATTGCTCTTTTGCTTTAAAGTGAAGTTCTTTGAGCATTTTTGGAATGTTTTTGGTTATCAGCTATGCGTACAATATCATTGTTCTTTTGCTTTGAAAGTTAAGTTCTTGGAGCATTGTTGGAATGTTTTTGGTTATCAGCTATGCGAACAATATCATTGTTCTTTTGCTTTGAAAGTTAGGTTCTTGGAGCATTGTTGGAATGTTTTTGGTTATCATCTATGCATACAATATCATTGCTCTTTTACTTTTAAAGATAATTTCTTGAAGCATTGTTGGAATGTTTTTGGTTATCAGCTATGCGTACAACATCATTGTTCTTTTGCTTTCAAAGTTAAGTTCTTGGAGCATTGTTAAAATGTTTTTGGTTATCAGCTATGCATACAATATCATTGCTCTTTTGCTTTCAAAGTTAAGTTCTTGGAGCATTTTTGGAATGTTTTTGGTTATCAGCTATGCGTATAATATCATTGTTCTTTTGCTTTCAAAGTTAAGTTATTGAAGCATTGTTGTAATGTTTTTGGTTATCAGCTATGCATACAATATCATTGCTCTTTTGCTTTCAAAGTAAGGTATTAAAGCATTGTTGGAATGATTTTCGTTATCAGCTATGCGTACAATATCATTGCTCTTTTGCTTTCAAGGTTATTTTCTTGAATCATTGTTGGAATTTTTTGTTCTCAGCTATGCATACAATATCATTGTTCTTTTGCTTTGAAAGTTAAGTTCTTAGAGCATTATTGGAATGTTTTTGGTTATCAGCTATGCATACAATATCATTGCTCTTTTGCTTTGAAAGTTAAGTTCTTAGGGCATTGTTGGAATGTTTTTGGTTATCAGCTATGCGTACAATATCATTGTTCTTTTGCTTTGAAAGTTAAGTTTTTAGAGCATTGTTGGAATGTTTTTCGTTATCAGCTATGCATACAATATCATTGCTTTTTTGCTTTCAAAGATAAGTTCTTGAAGCATTGTTGGAATGATTTTGGTTATCAGCTATGCGTACAATATCATTGCTCTTTTGCTTTTAAAGTTAGGTTCTTGAAGCATTGTTAGAATGTTTTCGTTATCAGCTATCGGTACAATATCATTGTTCTTTTGCTTTCAAAGTTAAGTTCTTGGAGCATTGTTGGAATGTTTTTAGTTATCAGCTATGCGTACAATATCATTGTTCTTTTGCTTTCAAAGTTAAGTTATTGAAACATTGTTGGAATGTTTTTGTTTATCAGCTATGCGTATAATATCATTGCCCTTTTGCTTTCAAAGTTAAGGTTTTGAAGCATTGTTGGAATGATTTTCGTTATCAGCTATGCGTACAATATCATTGTTCTTTTGCTTTAAAAGTTAAGTTCTTGAAGAATTTTGGAATGATTTTGGTTATCAGCTATGCGTATAATATCATTGCCCCTTTGCTTTCAAAGTTAAGTTATTGAAGCATTGTTGGAATGTTTTTGGTTATCAGCTATGTGTACAATATAATTGCTCTTTTGCTTTTAAAGTTAAGTTCTTGGAGCATTGTTAGAATATTTTGGTTATCAGCTATCGGTACAATATCATTGTTCTTTTGCTTTCAAAGTTAAGTTCTCGGAGCATTGTTGGAATGTTTTTGGTGTTCAGCTATGCGTACAATATCATTGTTCTTTTGCTTTAAAGTGAAGTTCTTTGAGCATTTTTGGAATGTTTTTGGTTATCAGCTATGCGTATAATATCATTGCTCTTTTGCTTTCAAAGTAAAGTTATTGAAGCATTGTTGGAATGTTTTTGGTTATCAGCTATGCGTACAATATCATTGCTCTTTTGCTTTTAAAGTAAGGTATTAAAGCATTGTTGGAATGATTTTCGTTATCAGCTATGCGTACAATATCATTGCTCTTTTGCTTTCAAGGTTAAGTTCTTGAAGCATTGTTGGAATTTTTTGTTATAAGCTATGCATACAATATCATTGTTCTTTTGCTTTGAAAGTTAAGTTCTTTGAGCATTGTTGGAATGTTTTTGGTTATCAGCTATGCGTACAATATCATTGCTCTTTTGCTTTCCAACTTAAGTTCTTGAAGCATTGTTGGAATGTTTTTGGTTATCAGCTATGCGTAAAATATCATGTCTCTTTTGCTTTCAAAGTTAAGTTCTTGAAGCATTGTTGGAATGTTTTTGGTTATCAGCTATGCGTACAATATCATTGTTCTTTTGCTTTTAAAGTTAAGTTATTGAAACATTGTTGGAATGTTTTTGTTTATCAGCTATGCGTATAATATCATTGCCCTTTTGCTTTCAAAGTTAAGGTTTTGAAGCATTGTTGGAATGATTTTCGTTATCAGCTATGCGTACAATATCATTGTTCTTTTGCTTTAAAAGTTAAGTTCTTGAAGAATTTTGGAATGATTTTGGTTATCAGCTATGCGTATAATATCATTGCCCCTTTGCTTTCAAAGTTAAGTTATTGAAGCATTGTTTGAATGTTTTTGGTTATCAGCTATGCGTACAATATCATTGTTCTTTTGCTTTGAAAGTTAAGTTCTTGGAACATTGTTTGAATGTTTTTGGTTATCAGCTATGCGTACAATATCATTGTTCTTTTGCTTTGAAAGTTAAGTTCTTGGAGCATTGTTGGAATGTTTTTGGTTATCAGCTTTGCATACAATATCATTGCTCTTTTGCTTTGAAAGTTAAGTTCTTGAAGCATTGTTGGAATGTTTTTTGGTTATCAGCTATGCGTACAATATCATTGTTCTTTTGCTTTGAAAGTAAAGTTCTTGGAGCATTGTTGGAATGTTTTTAGGTATCAGCTATGCGTACAATATCATTGTTCTTTTGCTTTCAAAGTTAAGTTCTTGGAGCATTGTTAAAATGTTTTTGGTTATCAGCTATGCGTACAATATCATTGCTCTTTTGCTTTCAAAGTTAAGTTCTTGAAGCATTGTTGGAATGTTTTTGGTTATCAGCTATGCGTACAATATCATTGTTCTTTTGCTTTGAAAGTTAAGTTCTTGGAGCATTGTTGGAATGTTTTTGGTTATCAGCTATGCGAACAATATCATTGTTCTTTTGCTTTGAAAGTTAGGTTCTTGAATCATTGTTGGAATATTTTTGGTTATCATCTATGCATACAATATCATTGCTCTTTTACTTTCAAAGATAATTTCTTGAAGCATTGTTGGAATGTTTTTGGTTATCAGCTATGCGTACAACATCATTGTTCTTTTGCTTTCAAAGTTAAGTTCTTGGAACATTGTTTGAATGTTTTTGGTTATCAGCTATGCGTACAATATCATTGTTCTTTTGCTTTCAAAGTTAAGTTATTGAAACATTGTTGGAATGTTTTTGGTTATCAGCTATGCGTATAGTATCATTGCTCTTTTGCTTTCCAAGTTAAGTTATTGAAGCATTGTTGGATTGATTTTCGTTATCAGCTATGCGTACAATATCATTGTTCTTTTGCTTTCAAAGTTAAGTTCTTGAAGCATTGTTGGAATGATTTTGGTTATCAGCTATGCGTATAATATCATTGCTCTTTTGCTTTCAAAGTTAAGTTATTGAAGCATTGTTGGAATGTTTTTGGTTATCAGCTATGCGTATAATATCATTGCCCTTTTGCTTTCAAAGTTAAATTCTTGGAGCATTGTTGGAATGTTTTTGGTTATCAGCTATGCGTACAATATCATTGTTCTTTTGCTTTGAAAGTAAAGTTTTTAGAGCATTGTTGGAATGTTTTTCGTTATCAGCTATGCATACAATATCATTGCTCTTTTGCTTTCAAAGATAAGTTCTTGAAGCATTGTTGGAATGATTTTGGTTATCAGCTATGCGTACAATATCATTGCTCTTTTGTTTTTAAAGTTAAGTTCTTGAAGCATTGTTAGAATGTTTTCGTTATCAGCTATCGGTACAATATCATTGTTCTTTTGCTTTCAAAGTTAAGTTCTTGGAGCATTGTTGGAATGTTTTTGGTTATCAGCTATGCGTACAATATCATTGTTCTTTTGCTTTGAAAGTTAAGTTCTTGGAGCATTTTTGGAATGTTTTTGGTTATCAGCTATGCGTATAATTTCATTGCTCTTTTGCTTTCAAAGTTAAGTTATTGAAGCATTGTTGGAATGTTTTTGGTTATCAGCTATGCATACAATATCATTGTTCTTTTGCTTTGAAAGTTAGGTTCTTGGAGCATTGTTGGAATGTTTTTGGTTATCAGCTATGCGTACAATATCAATGCTCTTTTGCTTTGAAAGTTAAGTTCTTGGAGCATTGTTGGAATGTTTTTGGTTATTAGCTATGCGAACAATATCATTGTTCTTTTGCTTTGAAAGTTAGGTTCTTGGAGCATTGTTGGAATGTTTTTGGTTATCATCTATGCATACAATATCATTGCTCTTTTGCTTTCAAAGATAATTTCTTGAAGCATTGTTGGAATGTTTTTGGTTATCAGCTATGCGTACAATATCATTGTTCTTTTGCTTTCAAAGTTAAGTTCTTGGAGCATTGTTAAAATGTTTTTGGTTATCAGCTATGCATACAATATCATTGCTCTTTTGCTTTCAAAGTTAAGTTCTTGAAGCATTGTTGGAATGTTTTTTGTTATCAGCTATGCGTACAATATCATTGTTCTTTTGCTTTGAAAGTTAAGTTCTTGGAACATTGTTTGAATGTTTTTGGATATCAGCTATGCGTACAATATCATTGCTCTTTTGCTTTCAAAGTTAAGTTCTTGAAGCATTGTTGAATGTTTTTGGTTATGAGCTAAGCGTACAATATCATTGCTCTTTTGCTTTGAAAGTTAAGTTCTTGAAGCATTGTTGGAATGTTTTTTGGTTATCAGCTATGCGTACAATATCATGTCTCTTTTGCTTTCAAGGTTAAGTTCTTGAAGCATTGTTGGAATGTTTTTGGTTATCAGCTAAGCGTACAATATCATTGTTCTTTTGCTTTCAAAGTTAAGTTATTGAAACATTGTTGGAATGTTTTTGTTTATCAGCTATGCGTATAATATCATTGTCCTTTTGCTTTCAAAGTTAAGGTTTTGAAGCATTGTTGGAATGATTTTCGTTATCAGCTATGCGTACAATATCATTGTTCTTTTGCTTTAAAAGTTAAGTTCTTGATGAATTTTGGAATGATTAGGTTATCAGCTATGCGTATAATATCATTGCCCCTTTGCTTTCAAAGTTAAGTTATTGAAGCATTGTTGGAATGTTTTTGGTTATCAGCTATGCGTACAATATCATTGCTCTTTTGCTTTTAAAGTTAAGTTCTTGGAGCATTGTTAGAATATTTTGGTTATCAGCTATCGGTACAATATCATTGTTCTTTTGCTTTCAAAGTTAAGTTCTTGGAGCATTGTTGGAATGTTTTTGGTGTTCAGCTATGCGTACAATATCATTGTTCTTTTGCTTTAAAGTGAAGTTCTTTGAGGATTTTTGGAATGTTTTTGGTTATCAGCTATGCGTATAATATCATTGCTCTTTTGCTTTAAAAGTAAAGTTATTGAAGCATTGTTGGAATGTTTTTGGTTATCAGCTATGCGTACAATATCATTGTTCTTTTGCTTTGAAAGTTAAGTTCTTGGAACATTGTTTGAATGTTTTTGGTTATCAGCTCTTCGTACAATATCATTGTTCTTTTGCTTTGAAAGTTAAGTTCTTGGAGCATTGTTGGAATGTTTTTGGTTATCAGCTTTGCATACAATATCATTGCTCTTTTGCTTTCAAAGTTAAGTTCTTGAAGCATTGTTGGAATGTTTTTGGATATCAGAAATGCGTACAATATCATTGCTCTTTTGCTTTCAAAGTTAAGTTCTTGAAGCATTTTTGAATGTTTTTGGTTATGAGCTATGCGTACAATATCATTGCTCTTTTGCTTTGAAAGTTAAGTTCTTGAAGCATTGTTGGAATGTTTTTTGGTTATCAGCTATGCGTACAATATCATTGTTCTTTTGCTTTGAAAGTAAAGTTCTTGGAGCATTGTTGGAATGTTTTTAGGTATCAGCTATGCGTACAATATCATTGTTCTTTTGCTTTCAAAGTTAAGTTCTTGGAGCATTGTTAAAATGTTTTTGGTTATCAGCTATGCGTACAATATCATTGCTCTTTTGCTTTCAAAGTTAAGTTCTTGAAGCATTGTTGGAATGTTTTTGGTTATCAGCTATGCGTACAATATCATTGTTCTTTTGCTTTGAAAGTTAAGTTCTTGGAGCATTGTTGGAATGTTTTTGGTTATCAGCTATGCGAACAATATCATTGTTCTTTTGCTTTGAAAGTTAGGTTCTTGAATCATTGTTGGAATATTTTTGGTTATCATCTATGCATACAATATCATTGCTCTTTTACTTTCAAAGATAATTTCTTGAAGCATTGTTGGAATGTTTTTGGTTATCAGCTATGCGTACAACATCATTGTTCTTTTGCTTTCAAAGTTAAGTTCTTGGAACATTGTTTGAATGTTTTTGGTTATCAGCTATGCGTACAATATCATTGTTCTTTTGCTTTCAAAGTTAAGTTATTGAAACATTGTTGGAATGTTTTTGGTTATCAGCTATGCGTATAGTATCATTGCTCTTTTGCTTTCCAAGTTAAGTTATTGAAGCATTGTTGGATTGATTTTCGTTATCAGCTATGCGTACAATATCATTGTTCTTTTGCTTTCAAAGTTAAGTTCTTGAAGCATTGTTGGAATGATTTTGGTTATCAGCTATGCGTATAATATCATTGCTCTTTTGCTTTCAAAGTTAAGTTATTGAAGCATTGTTGGAATGTTTTTGGTTATCAGCTATGCGTATAATATCATTGCCCTTTTGCTTTCAAAGTTAAGTTCTTGGAGCATTGTTGGAATGTTTTTGGTTATCAGCTATGCGTACAATATCATTGTTCTTTTGCTTTGAAAGTAAAGTTTTTAGAGCATTGTTGGAATGTTTTTCGTTATCAGCTATGCATACAATATCATTGCTCTTTTGCTTTCAAAGATAAGTTCTTGAAGCATTGTTGGAATGATTTTGGTTATCAGCTATGCGTACAATATCATTGCTCTTTTGTTTTTAAGGTTAAGTTCTTGAAGCATTGTTAGAATGTTTTCGTTATCAGCTATCGGTACAATATCATTGTTCTTTTGCTTTCAAAGTTAAGTTCTTGGAGCATTGTTGGAATGTTTTTGGTTATCAGCTATGCGTACAATATCATTGTTCTTTTGCTTTGAAAGTTAAGTTCTTGGAGCATTTTTGGAATGTTTTTGGTTATCAGCTATGCGTATAATTTCATTGCTCTTTTGCTTTCAAAGTTAAGTTATTGAAGCATTGTTGGAATGTTTTTGGTTATCAGCTATGCATACAATATCATTGTTCTTTTGCTTTGAAAGTTAGGTTCTTGGAGCATTGTTGGAATGTTTTTGGTTATCAGCTATGCGTACAATATCAATGCTCTTTTGCTTTGAAAGTTAAGTTCTTGGAGCATTGTTGGAATGTTTTTGGTTATCAGCTATGCGAACAATATCATTGTTCTTTTGCTTTGAAAGTTAGGTTCTTGGAGCATTGTTGGAATGTTTTTGGTTATCATCTATGCATACAATATCATTGCTCTTTTGCTTTCAAAGATAATTTCTTGAAGCATTGTTGGAATGTTTTTGGTTATCAGCTATGCGTACAATATCATTGCTCTTTTGCTTTCAAAGTTAAGTTCTTGAAGCATTGTTGGAATGTTTTTTGTTATCAGCTATGCGTACAATATCATTGTTCTTTTGCTTTGAAAGTTAACTTCTTGGAACATTGTTTGAATGTTTTTGGATATCAGCTATGCGTACAATATCATTGCTCTTTTGCTTTCAAAGTTAAGTTCTTGAAGCATTGTTGAATGTTTTTGGTTATGAGCTATGCGTACAATATCATTGCTCTTTTGCTTTGAAAGTTAAGTTCTTGAAGCATTGTTGGAATGTTTTTTGGTTATCAGCTATGCGTACAATATCATTGCTCTTTTGCTTTCAAGGTTAAGTTCTTGAAGCATTGTTGGAATTTTTTGTTATAAGCTATGCATACAATATCATTGTTCTTTTGCTTTGAAAGTTAAGTTCTTAGAGCATTGTTGGAATGTTTTTGGTTATCAGCTATGCGTACAATATCATTGCTCTTTTGCTTTCAAAGTTAAGTTCTTGAAGCATTGTTGGAATGTTTTTGGTTATCAGCTATGCGTACAATATCATGTCTCTTTTGCTTTCAAAGTTAAGTTCTTGAAGCATTGTTGGAATGTTTTTGGTTATCAGCTATGCGTACAATATCATTGTTCTTTTGCTTTCAAAGTTAAGTTATTGAAACATTGTTGGAATGTTTTTGTTTATCAGCTATGCGTATAATATCATTGCCCTTTTGCTTTCAAAGTTAAGGTTTTGAAGCATTGTTGGAATGATTTTCGTTATCAGCTATGCGTACAATATCATTGTTCTTTTGCTTTAAAAGTTAAGTTCTTGATGAATTTTGGAATGATTAGGTTATCAGCTATGCGTATAATATCATTGCCCCTTTGCTTTCAAAGTTAAGTTATTGAAGCATTGTTGTAATGTTTTTGGTTATCAGCTATGCGTACAATATCATTGCTCTTTTGCTTTTAAAGTTAAGTTCTTGGAGCATTGTTAGAATATTTTGGTTATCAGCTATCGGTACAATATCATTGTTCTTTTGCTTTCAAAGTTAAGTTCTTGGAGCATTGTTGGAATGTTTTTGGTGTTCAGCTATGCGTACAATATCATTGTTCTTTTGCTTTAAAGTGAAGTTCTTTGAGCATTTTTGGAATGTTTTTGGTTATCAGCTATGCGTATAATATCATTGCTCTTTTGCTTTCAAAGTAAAGTTATTGAAGCATTGTTGGAATGTTTTTGGTTATCAGCTATGCGTACAATATCATTGTTCTTTTGCTTTGAAAGTTAAGTTCTTGGAACATTGTTTGAATGTTTTTGGTTATCAGCTATGCGTACAATATCATTGTTCTTTTGCTTTGAAAGTTAAGTTCTTGGAGCATTGTTGGAATGTTTTTGGTTATCAGCTATGCGTACAATATCATTGTTCTTTTGCTTTGAAAGTTTATTTCTTGGAGCATTGTTGGAATGTTTTTGGTTATCAGCTATGCGTACAATATCATTGCTCTTTTGCTTTCAAAGTTAGGTTCTTGGAGCATTGTTGGAATGTTTTTGGTTATCAGCTATGCGTACAATATCATTGTTCTTTTGCTTTGAAAGTTAAGTTCTTGGAACATTGTTTGAATGTTTTTGGTTATCAGCTATGCGTATAATATCATTGTTCTTTTGCTTTGAAAGTTAAGTTCTTGGAGCATTGTTGGAATGTTTTTGGTTTTCAGATATGCATACAATATCATTGCTCTTTTGCTTTCAAAGTTAAGTTCTTGAAGCATTGTTGGAATGTTTTTGGATATCAGCTATGCGTACAATATCATTGCTCTTTTGCTTTCAAAGTTAAGTTCTTGAAGCATTGTTGAATGTTTTTGGTTATCAGCTATGCGTACAATATCATTGCTCTTTTGCTTTGAAAGTTAAGTTCTTGAAGCATTGTTGGAATGTTTTTTGGTTATCAGCTATGCGTACAATATCATTGTTCTTTTGCTTTGAAAGTTAAGTTCTTGGAGCATTGTTGGAATGTTTTTAGGTATCAGCTATGCGTACAATATCATTGTTCTTTTGCTTTCAAAGTTAAGTTCTTGAAGCATTGTTGGAATGATTTTGGTTATCAGCTATGCGTATAATATCATTGCTCTTTTGCTTTCAAAGTTAAGTTATTGAAGCATTGTTGGAATGTTTTTGGTTATCAGCTATGCGTATAATATCATTGCCCTTTTGCTTTCAAAGTTAAGTTCTTGGAGCATTGTTGGAATGTTTTTGGTTATCAGCTATGCGTACAATATCATTGTTCTTTTGCTTTGAAAGTTAAGTTTTTAGAGCATTGTTGGAATGTTTTTCGTTATCAGCTATGCATACAATATCATTGCTCTTTTGCTTTCAAAGATAAGTTCTTGAAGCATTGTTGGAATGATTTTGGTTATCAGCTATGCGTACAATATCATTGCTCTTTTGTTTTTAAAGTTAAGTTCTTGAAGCATTGTTAGAATGTTTTCGTTATCAGCTATCGGTACAATATCATTTTTCTTTTGCTTTCAAAGTTAAGTTCTTGGAGCATTGTTGGAATGTTTTTGGTTATCAGCTATGCGTACAATATCATTGTTCTTTTGCTTTGAAAGTTAAGTTCTTGGAGCATTTTTGGAATGTTTTTGGTTATCAGCTATGCGTATAATTTCATTGCTCTTTTGCTTTCAAAGTTAAGTTATTGAAGCATTGTTGGAATGTTTTTGGTTATCAGCTATGCATACAATATCATTGTTCTTTTGCTTTGAAAGTTAGGTTCTTGGAGCATTGTTGGAATGTTTTTGGTTATCAGCTATGCGTACAATATCAATGCTCTTTTGCTTTGAAAGTTAGGTTCTTGGAGCATTGTTGGAATGTTTTTGGTTATCAGCTATGCGAACAATATCATTGTTCTTTTGCTTTGAAAGTTAGGTTCTTGGAGCATTGTTGGAATGTTTTTGGTTATCATCTATGCATACAATATCATTGCTCTTTTGCTTTCAAAGATAATTTCTTGAAGCATTGTTTGAATGTTTTTGGTTATCAGCTATGCGTACAATATCATTGTTCTTTTGCTTTGAAAGTTAAGTTCTTGGAGCATTGTTGGAATGTTTTTGGTTATCAGATATGCATACAATATCATTGCTCTTTTGCTTTCAAAGTTAAGTTCTTGAAGCATTGTTGGAATGTTTTTGGATATCAGCTATGCGTACAATATCATTGCTCTTTTGCTTTCAAAGTTAAGTTCTTGAAGCATTGTTGAATGTTTTTGGTTATCAGCTATGCGTACAATATCATTGCTCTTTTGCTTTGAAAGTTAAGTTCTTGAAGCATTGTTGGAATGTTTTTTGGTTATCAGCTATGCGTACAATATCATTGTTCTTTTGCTTTGAAAGTTAAGTTCTTGGAGCATTGTTGGAATGTTTTTAGGTATCAGCTATGCGTATAATATCATTGTTCTTTTGCTTTCAAAGTTAAGTTCTTGGAGCATTGTTAAATTGTTTTTGGTTATCAGCTATGCGTACAATATCATTGCTCTTTTGCTTTAAAGTGAAGTTCTTTGAGCATTTTTGGAATGTTTTTGGTTATCAGCTATGCGTACAATATCATTGTTCTTTTGCTTTGAAAGTTAAGTTCTTGGAGCATTGTTGGAATGTTTTTGGTTATCAGCTATGCGAACAATATCATTGTTCTTTTGCTTTGAAAGTTAGGTTCTTGGAGCATTGTTGGAATGTTTTTGGTTATCATCTATGCATACAATATCATTGCTCTTTTACTTTTAAAGATAATTTCTTGAAGCATTGTTGGAATGTTTTTGGTTATCAGCTATGCGTACAACATCATTGTTCTTTTGCTTTCAAAGTTAAGTTCTTGGAGCATTGTTAAAATGTTTTTGGTTATCAGCTATGCATACAATATCATTGCTCTTTTGCTTTCAAAGTTAAGTTCTTGGAGCATTTTTAGAATGTTTTTGGTTATCAGCTATGCGTATAATATCATTGTTCTTTTGCTTTCAAAGTTAAGTTATTGAAGCATTGTTGAAATGTTTTTGGTTATCAGCTATGCATACAATATCATTGCTCTTTTGCTTTCAAAGTAAGGTATTAAAGCATTGTTGGAATGATTTTCGTTATCAGCTATGCGTACAATATCATTGCTCTTTTGCTTTCAAGGTTAAGTTCTTGAAGCATTGTTGGAATTTTTTGTTCTCAGCTATGCATACAATATCATTGTTCTTTTGCTTTGAAAGTTAAGTTCTTAGAGCATTATTGGAATGTTTTTGGTTATCAGCTATGCGTACAATATCATTGTTCTTTTGCTTTCAAAGTTAAGTTCTTGAAGCATTGTTGGAATGTTTTTGGTTATCAGCTATGCGTAAAATATCATGTCTCTTTTGCTTTCAAAGTTAAGTTCTTGAAGCATTGTTGGAATGTTTTTGGTTATCAGCTATGCGTACAATATCATTGTTCTTTTGCTTTAAAAGTTAAGTTATTGAAACATTGTTGGAATGTTTTTGTTTATCAGCTATGCGTATAATATCATTGCCCTTTTGCTTTCAAAGTTAAGGTTTTGAAGCATTGTTGGAATGATTTTCGTTATCAGCTATGCGTACAATATCATTGTTCTTTTGCTTTAAAAGTTTAGTTCTTGAAGAATTTTTGAATGATTTTGGTTATCAGCTATGCGTATAATATCATTGCCCCTTTGCTTTCAAAGTTAAGTTATTGAAGCATTGTTGGAATGTTTTTGGTAATCAGCTATGCGTACAATATCATTGCTCTTTTGCTTTTAAAGTTAAGTTCTTGGACCATTGTTAGAATATTTTGGTTATCAGCTATCGGTACAATATCATTGTTCTTTTGCTTTCAAAGTTAAGTTCTTGGAGCATTGTTGGAATGTTTTTGGTTATCAGCTATGCGTACAATATTATTGTTCTTTTGCTTTCAAAGTTAAGTTATTGAAACATTGTTGGAATGTTTTTGGTTATCAGCTATGCGTATAATATCATTGCTCTTTTGCTTTCCTAGTTAAGTTATTCAAGCATTGTTGGATTGATTTTCGTTATCAGCTATGCGTACAATATCATTGTTCTTTTGCTTTCAAAGTTAAGTTCTTGAAGCATTGTTGGAATGATTTTGGTTATCAGCTATGCGTATAATATCATTGCTCTTTTGCTTTCAAAGTTAAGTTATTGAAGCATTGTTGGAATGTTTTTGGTTATCAGCTATGCGTATAATATCATTGCCCTTTTGCTTTCAAAGTTAAGTTATTGAAGCATTGTTGGAATGTTTTTGGTTATCAGCTATGCGTATAATATCATTGCTCTTTTGCTTTCAAAGTTAAGTTCTTGGAGCATTGTTAGAATGTTTTTGGTTATCAGCTATGCATACAATATCATTGCTCTTTTGCTTTGAAAGTTAAGTTCTTGGAGCATTGTTGGAATGTTTTTGGTTATCAGCTATGCATACAATATCATTGCTCTTTTGCTTTGAAAGTTAAGTTCTTGGAGCATTGTTGGAATGTTTTTGGTTATCAGCTATGCGTACAATATCATTGTTCTTTTGCTTTGAAAGTTAAGTTTTTAGAGCATTGTTGGAATGTTTTTGGTTATCAGCTATGCGTATAATTTCATTGCTCTTTTGCTTTCAAAGTTAAGTTATTGAAGCATTGTTGGAATGTTTTTGGTTATCAGCTATGCGTATAATATCATTGCTCTTTTGCTTTCAAAGTTTAGTTCTTGAAGCATTGTTGGAATGTTTTTGGTTATCAGCTATGCGTACAATATCATTGCTCTTTTGCTTTCAAAGTTAAGTTCTTGAAGCATTGTTGGAATGTTTTTGGTTATCAGCTATGCGTACAATATCATTGTTCTTTTGCTTTGAAAGTTAAGTTCTTGGAACATTGTTTGAATGTTTTTGGTTATCAGCTATGCGTACAATATCATTGTTCTTTTGCTTTAAAAGTTAAGTTCTTGGAGCATTGTTGGAATGTTTTTGGTTATCAGATATGCATACAATATCATTGCTCTTTTGCTTTCAAAGTTAAGTTCTTGAAGCATTGTTGGGATGTTTTTGGATATCAGCTATGCGTACAATATCATTGCTCTTTTGCTTTCAAAGTTAAGTTCTTGAAGCAGTGTTGAATGTTTTTGGTTATCAGCTATGCGTACAATATCATTGCTCTTTTGCTTTGAAAGTTAAGTTCTTGAAGCATTGTTGGAATGTTTTTTGGTTATCAGCTATGCGTACAATATCATTGTTCTTTTGCTTTGAAAGTTAAGTTCTTGGAGCATTGTTGGAATGTTTTTAGGTATCAGCTATGCGTACAATATCATTGTTCTTTTGCTTTCAAAGTTAAGTTCTTGGAGCATTGTTAAATTGTTTTTGGTTATCAGCTATGCGTACAATATCATTGCTCTTTTGCTTTAAAGTGAAGTTCTTTGAGCATTTTTGGAATGTTTTTGGTTATCAGCTATGCGTACAATATCATTGTTCTTTTGCTTTGAAAGTTAAGTTCTTGGAGCATTGTTGGAATGTTTTTGGTTATCAGCTATGCGAACAATATCATTGTTCTTTTGCTTTGAAAGTTAGGTTCTTGGAGCATTGTTGGAATGTTTTTGGTTATCATCTATGCATACAATATCATTGCTCTTTTACTTTTAAAGATAATTTCTTGAAGCATTGTTGGAATGTTTTTGGTTATCAGCTATGCGTACAACATCATTGTTCTTTTGCTTTCAAAGTTAAGTTCTTGGAGCATTGTTAAAATGTTTTTGGTTATCAGCTATGCATACAATATCATTGCTCTATTGCTTTCAAAGTTAAGTTCTTGGAGCATTTTTGGAATGTTTTTGGTTATCAGCTATGCGTATAATATCATTGTTCTTTTGCTTTCAAAGTTAAGTTATTGAAGCATTGTTGAAATGTTTTTGGTTATCAGCTATGCATACAATATCATTGCTCTTTTGCTTTCAAAGTAAGGTATTAAAGCATTGTTGGAATGATTTTCGTTATCAGCTATGCGTACAATATCATTGCTCTTTTGCTTTCAAGGTTAAGTTCTAAAAGCATTGTTGGAATTTTTTGTTCTCAGCTATGCATACAATATCATTGTTCTTTTGCTTTGAAAGTTAAGTTCTTAGAGCATTATTGGAATGTTTTTGGTTATCAGCTATGCGTACAATATCATTGTTCTTTTGCTTTCAAAGTTAAGTTCTTGAAGCATTGTTGGAATGTTTTTGGTTATCAGCTATGCGTAAAATATCATGTCTCTTTTGCTTTCAAAGTTAAGTTCTTAAAGCATTGTTGGAATGTTTTTGGTTATCAGCTATGCGTACAATATCATTGTTCTTTTGCTTTCAAAGTTAAGTTATTGAAACATTGTTGGAATGTTTTTGTTTATCAGCTATGCGTATAATATCATTGCCCTTTTGCTTTCAAAGTTAAGGTTTTGAAGCATTGTTGGAATGATTTTCGTTATCAGCTATGCGTACAATATCATTGTTCTTTTGCTTTAAAAGTTTAGTTCTTGAAGAATTTTTGAATGATTTTGGTTATCAGCTATGCGTATAATATCATTGCTCTTTTGCTTTCCTAGTTAAGTTATTCAAGCATTGTTGGATTGATTTTCGTTATCAGCTATGCGTACAATATCATTGTTCTTTTGCTTTCAAAGTTAAGTTCTTGAAGCATTGTTGGAATGATTTTGGTTATCAGCTATGCGTATAATATCATTGCTCTTTTGCTTTCAAAGTTATGTTATTGAAGCATTGTTGGAATGTTTTTGGTTATCAGCTATGCGTATAATATCATTGCCCTTTTGCTTTCAAAGTTAAGTTATTGAAGCATTGTTGGAATGTTTTTGGTTATCAGCTATGCGTATAATATCATTGCTCTTTTGCTTTCAAAGTTAAGTTCTTGGAGCATTGTTAGAATGTTTTTGGTTATCAGCTATGCATACAATATCATTGCTCTTTTGCTTTGAAAGTTAAGTTCTTGGAGCATTGTTGGAATGTTTTTGGTTATCAGCTATGCGTACAATATCATTGTTCTTTTGCTTTGAAAGTTAAGTTTTTAGAGCATTGTTGGAATGTTTTTCGTTATCAGCTATGCATACAATATCATTGCTCTTTTGCTTTCAAAGATAAGTTCTTGAAGCATTTTTGGAATGATTTTGGTTATCAGCTATGCGTACAATATCATTGCTCTTTTGCTTTGAAAGTTAGGTTCTTGGAGCATTGTTGGAATGTTTTTGGTTATCATCTATGCATACAATATCATTGCTCTTTTGCTTTCAAAGATAAGTTCTTGAAGCATTGTTAGAATGTTTTCGTTATCAGCTATCGGTACAATATCATTGTTCTTTTGCTTTCAAAGTTAAGTTCTTGGAGCATTGTTGGAATGTTTTTGGTTATCAGCTATGCGTACAATATCATTGTTCTTTTGCTTTGAAAGTTAAGTTCTTGAAGCATTTTTGGAATGTTTTTGGTTATCAGCTATGCGTATAATTTCATTGCTCTTTTGCTTTCAAAGTTAAGTTATTGAAGCATTGTTGGAATGTTTTTGGTTATCAGCTATGCATACAATATCATTGTTCTTTTGCTTTGAAAGTTAGGTTCTTGGAGCATTGTTGGAATGTTTTTGGTTATCAGCTATGCGTATAATATCATTGCTCTTTTGCTTTCAAAGTTAAGTTCTTGAAGCATTGTTGGAATGTTTTTGGTTATCAGCTATGCGTACAATATCATTGCTCTTTTGCTTTCAAAGTTAAGTTCTTGAAGCATTGTTGGAATGTTTTTGGTTATCAGCTATGCGTACAATATCATTGTTCTTTTGCTTTGAAAGTTAAGTTCTTGGAGCATTGTTGGAATGTTTTTGGTTATCAGCTATGCGAACAATATCATTGTTCTTTTGCTTTGAAAGTTAGGTTCTTGGAGCATTGTTGGAATGTTTTTGGTTATCATCTATGCATACAATATCATTGCTCTTTTGCTTTCAAAGATAATTTCTTGAAGCTTTGTTGGAATGTTTTTGGTTATCAGCTATGCGTACAATATCATTGTTCTTTTGCTTTCAAAGTTAAGTTCTTGGAGCATTGTTAAAATGTTTTTGGTTATCAGCTATGCATACAATATCATTGCTCTTTTGCTTTCAAAGTTAAGTTCTTGAAGCATTGTTGGAATG
Source organism: Ceratothoa steindachneri (assembly GCA_963969495.1). Classification (NCBI taxonomy): domain Eukaryota; kingdom Metazoa; phylum Arthropoda; class Malacostraca; order Isopoda; family Cymothoidae; genus Ceratothoa; species Ceratothoa steindachneri. The sequence continues at coordinate 113,552,285 of OZ018324.1, read as the reverse complement.
TTTTTGGTTATCAGCTATGCGTACAATATCATTGTTCTTTTGCTTTCAACGTTAAGTTCTTGAAGCATTGTTGAAATGTTTTTGGTTATCAGCTATGCATACAATATCATTGCTCTTTTGCTTTCAAAGTAAGGTATTAAAGCATTGTTGGAATGATTTTGGTTATCATCTATGCGTACAATATCATTGCTCTTTTGCTTGCAAGGTTAAGTTCTTGAAGCATTGTTGGAATTTTTTGTTATAAGCTATGCATACAATATCATTGTTCTTTTGCTTTGAAAGTTTATTTCTTGGAGCATTGTTGGAATGTTTTTGGTTATCAGCTATGCGTACAATATCATTGCTCTTTTGCTTTCAAAGTTAAGTTCTTGAAGCATTGTTTGAATGTTTTTGGTTATCAGCTATGCGTACAATATCATTGTTCTTTTGCTTTGAAAGTTAAGTTCTTGGAACATTGTTTGAATGTTTTTGGTTATCAGCTATGCGTACAATATCATTGCTCTTTTGCTTTGAAAGTTAAGTTCTTGAAGCATTGTTGGAATGTTTTTTGGTTATCAGCTATGCGTACAATATCATTGTTCTTTTGCTTTGAAAGTTAAGTTCTTGGAGCATTGTTGGAATGTTTTTAGGTATCAGCTATGCGTACAATATCATTGTTCTTTTGCTTTCAAAGTTAAGTTCTTGGAGCATTGTTAAATTGTTTTTGGTTATCAGCTATGCGTACAATATCATTGCTCTTTTGCTTTTAAAGTGAAGTTCTTTGAGCATTTTTGGAATGTTTTTGGTTATCAGCTATGCGTACAATATCATTGTTCTTTTGCTTTGAAAGTTAAGTTCTTGGAGCATTGTTGGAATGTTTTTGGTTATCAGCTATGCGAACAATATCATTGTTCTTTTGCTTTGAAAGTTAGGTTCTTGGAGCATTGTTGGAATGTTTTTGGTTATCATCTATGCATACAATATCATTGCTCTTTTACTTTCAAAGATAATTTCTTGAAGCATTGTTGGAATGTTTTTGGTTATCAGCTATGCGTACAACATCATTGTTCTTTTGCTTTCAAAGTTAAGTTCTTGGAGCATTGTTAAAATGTTTTTGGTTATCAGCTATGCATACAATATCATTGCTCTTTTGCTTTCAAAGTTAAGTTCTTGAAGCATTGTTGGAATGTTTTTGGTTATCAGCTATGCGTACAATATCATTGTTCTTTTGCTTTCAAAGTTAAGTTCTTGAAGCATTTTTGGAATGTTTTAATTTATCAGCTATGCGTACAATATCATTGTTCTTTTGCTTTCAAAGTTAAGTTCTTGAAGCATTGTTGAAATGTTTTTGGTTATCAGCTATGCATACAATATCATTGCTCTTTTGCTTCCAAAGTAAGGTATTAAAGCATTGTTGGAATGATTTTCGTTATCAGCTATGCGTACAATATCATTGCTCTTTTGCTTTCAAGGTTAAGTTCTTGAAGCATTGTTGGAATTTTTTGTTATCAGCTATGCATACAATATCATTGTTCTTTTGCTTTGAAAGTTAAGTTCTTAGAGCATTGTTGGAATGTTTTGGGTTATCAGCTATGCGTACAATATCATTGCTCTTTTGCTTTCAAAGTTAAGTTCTTGAAGCATTGTTGGAATGTTTTTGGTTATCAGCTATGCGTAAAATATCATGTCCCTTTTGCTTTCAAAGTTAAGTTCTTGAAGCATTGTTGGAATGTTTTTGGTTATCAGCTATGCGTACAATATCATTGTTCTTTTGCTTTCAAAGTTAAGTTATTGAAACATTGTTGGAATGTTTTTGTTTTTCAGCTATGCGTATAATATCATTGACCTTTTGCTTTCAAAGTTAAGGTTTTGAAGCATTGTTGGAATGATTTTCGTTATCAGCTATGCGTACAATATCATTGTTCTTTTGCTTTAAAAGTTTAGTTCTTGAAGAATTTTTGAATGATTTTGGTTATCAGCTATGCGTATAATATCATTGCCCCTTTGCTTTCAAAGTTAAGTTATTGAAGCATTGTTGGAATGTTTTTGGTTATCAGCTATGCGTACAATATCATTGCTCTTTTGCTTTTAAAGTTAAGTTCTTGGACCATTGTTAGAATATTTTGGCTATCAGCTATCGGTACAATATCATTGTTCTTTTGCTTTCAAAGTTAAGTTCTTGGAGCATTGTTGGAATGTTTTTGGTTATCAGCTATGCGTACAATATCATTGTTCTTTTGCTTTCAAAGTTAAGTTATTGAAACATTGTTGGAATGTTTTTGGTTATCAGCTATGCGTATAATATCATTGCTCTTTTGCTTTCCAAGTTAAGTTATTGAAGCATTGTTGGATTGATTTTCGTTATCAGCTATGCGTACAATATCATTGTTCTTTTGCTTTCAAAGTTAAGTTCTTGAAGCATTGTTGGAATGATTTTGGTTATCAGCTTTGCGTATAATATCATTGCTCTTTTGCTTTCAAAGTTAAGTTATTGAAGCATTGTTGGAATGTTTTTGGTTATCAGCTATGCGTATAATATCATTGCCCTTTTGCTTTCAAAGTTAAGTTATTGAAGCATTGTTGGAATGTTTTTGGTTATCAGCTATGCGTATAATATCATTGCTCTTTTGCTTTCAAAGTTAAGTTCTTGGAGCATTGTTAGAATGTTTTTGGTTATCAGCTATGCATACAATATCATTGCTCTTTTGCTTTGAAAGTTAAGTTCTTGGAGCATTGTTGGAATGTTTTTGGTTATCAGCTATGCGTACAATATCATTGTTCTTTTGCTTTGAAAGTTAAGTTTTTAGAGCATTGTTGGAATGTTTTTCGTTATCAGCTATGCATACAATATCATTGCTCTTTTGCTTTCAAAGATAAGTTCTTGAAGCATTGTTGGAATGATTTTGGTTATCAGCTATGCGTACAATATCATTGCTCTTTTATTTTTAAAGTTAAGTTCTTGAAGCAGTGTTAGAATGTTTTCGTTATCAGCTATCGGTACAATATCATTGTTCTTTTGCTTTCAAAGTTGAGTTCTTGGAGCATTGTTGGAATGTTTTTGGTTATCAGCTATGCGTACAATATCATTGTTCTTTTGCTTTGAAAGTTAAGTTCTTGGAGCATTTTTGGAATGTTTTTGGTTATCAGCTATGCCTATAATTTCATTGCTCTTTTGCTTTCAAAGTTAAGTTATTGAAGCATTGTTGGAATGTTTTTGGTTATCAGCTATGCATACAATATCATTGTTCTTTTGCTTTGAAAGTTAGGTTCTTGGAGCATTGTTGGAATGTTTTTGGTTATCAGCTATGCGTACAATATCATTGCTCTTTTGCTTTCAAAGTTAAGTTCTTGAAGCATTGTTGGAATGTTTTTGGTTATCAGCTATGCGTACAATATCATTGCTCTTTTGCTTTCAAAGTTAAGTTCTTGAAGCATTGTTGGAATGTTTTTGGTTATCAGCTATGCGTACAATATCATTGTTCTTTTGCTTTGAAAGTTAAGTTCTTGGAGCATTGTTGGAATGTTTTTGGTTATCAGCTATGCGAACAATATCATTGTTCTTTTGCTTTGAAAGTTAGGTTCTTGGAGCATTGTTGGAATGTTTTTGGTTATCATCTATGCATACAATATCATTGCTCTTTTGCTTTCAAAGATAATTTCTTGAAGCATTGTTGGAATGTTTTTGGTTATCAGCTATGCGTACAATATCATTGTTCTTTTGCTTTCAAAGTTAAGTTCTTGGAGCATTGTTAAAATGTTTTTGGTTATCAGCTATGCATACAATATCATTGCTCTTTTGCTTTCAAAGTTAAGTTCTTGAAGCATTGTTGGAATGTTTTTTGTTATCAGCTATGCGTACAATATCATTGTTCTTTTGCTTTCAAAGTTAAGTTCTTGAAGCATTTTTGGAATGTTTCAAGTTATAAGCTATGCGTAAAATATCATTGTTCTTTTGCTTTCAAAGGTAAGTTCTTGAAGCATTGTTGAAATGTTTTTGGTTATCAGCTATGCATACAATATCATTGCTCTTTTGCTTTCAAAGTAAGGTATTAAAGCATTGTTGGAATGATTTTCGTTATCAGCTATGCGTACAATATCATTGCTCTTTTGCTTTCAAGGTTAAGTTCTTGAAGCATTGTTGGAATTTTTTGTTATAAGCTATGAATACAATATCATTGTTCTTTTGCTTTGAAAGTTAAGTTCTTAGAGCATTGTTGGAATGTTTTTGGTTATCAGCTATGCGTACAATATCATAGCTCTTTTGCTTTCAAAGTTAAGTTCTTGAAGCATTGTTGGAATGTTTTTGGTTATCAGCTATGCGTACAATATCATGTCTCTTTTGCTTTCAAAGTTAAGTTCTTGAAGCATTGTTGGAATGTTTTTGGTTATCAGCTATGCGTACAATATCATTGTTCTTTTGCTTTCAAAGTTAAGTTATTGAAACATTGTTGGAATGTTTTTGTTTATCAGCTATGCGTATAATATCATTGCCCTTTTGCTTTCAAAGTTAAGGTTTTGAAGCATTGTTGGAATGATTTTCGTTATCAGCTATGCGTACAATATCATTGTTCTTTTGCTTTAAAAGTTAAGTTCTTGAAGAATTTTGGAATGATTTTGGTTATCAGCTATGCGTATAATATCATTGCCCCTTTGCTTTCAAAGTTAAGTTATTGAAGCATTGTTGGAATGTTTTTGGTTATCAGCTATCGGTACAATATCATTGTTCTTTTGCTTTCAAAGTTAAGTTCTTGGAGCATTGTTGGAATGTTTTTGGTGTTCAGCTATGCGTACAATATCATTGTTCTTTTGCTTTAAAGTGAAGTTCTTTGAGCATTTTTGGAATGTTTTTGGTTATCAGCTATGCGTATAATATCATTGCTCTTTTGCTTTCAAAGTAAAGTTATTGAAGCATTGTTGGAATGTTTTTGGTTATCAGTTATGCGTACAATATCATTGTTCTTTTGCTTTCAAAGTTAAGTTCTTGGAGCATTGTTGGAATGTTTTTGGTTATCAGCTATGCGTACAATATCATTGCTCTTTTGCTTTCAAAGTTAAGTTCTTGAAGCATTGTTTGAATGTTTTTGGTTATCAGCTATGCGTACAATATCATTGCTCTTTTGCTTTTGAAGTTAAGTTCTTGGACCATTGTTAGAATATTTTGGCTATCAGCTATCGGTACAATATCATTGTTCTTTTGCTTTCAAAGTTAAGTTCTTGGAGCATTGTTGGAATGTTTTTGGTTATCAGCTATGCGTACAATATCATTGTTCTTTTGCTTTCAAAGTTAAGTTATTGAAACATTGTTGGAATGTTTTTGGTTATCAGCTATGCGTATAATATCATTGCTCTTTTGCTTTCCAAGTTAAGTTATTGAAGCATTGTTGGATTGATTTTCGTTATCAGCTATGCGTACAATATCATTGTTCTTTTGCTTTCAAAGTTAAGTTCTTGAAGCATTGTTGGAATGATTTTGGTTATCAGCTTTGCGTATAATATCATTGCTCTTTTGCTTTCAAAGTTAAGTTATTGAAGCATTGTTGGAATGTTTTTGGTTATCAGCTATGCGTATAATATCATTGCCCTTTTGCTTTCAAAGTTAAGTTATTGAAGCATTGTTGGAATGTTTTTGGTTATCAGCTATGCGTATAATATCATTGCTCTTTTGCTTTCAAAGTTAAGTTCTTGGAGCATTGTTAGAATGTTTTTGGTTATCAGCTATGCATACAATATCATTGCTCTTTTGCTTTGAAAGTTAAGTTCTTGGAGCATTGTTGGAATGTTTTTGGTTATCAGCTATGCGTACAATATCATTGTTCTTTTGCTTTGAAAGTTAAGTTTTTAGAGCATTGTTGGAATGTTTTTCGTTATCAGCTATGCATACAATATCATTGCTCTTTTGCTTTCAAAGATAAGTTCTTGAAGCATTGTTGGAATGATTTTGGTTATCAGCTATGCGTACAATATCATTGCTCTTTTATTTTTAAAGTTAAGTTCTTGAAGCAGTGTTAGAATGTTTTCGTTATCAGCTATCGGTACAATATCATTGTTCTTTTGCTTTCAAAGTTAAGTTCTTGGAGCATTGTTGGAATGTTTTTGGTTATCAGCTATGCGTACAATATCATTGTTCTTTTGCTTTGAAAGTTAAGTTCTTGGAGCATTTTTGGAATGTTTTTGGTTATCAGCTATGCCTATAATTTCATTGCTCTTTTGCTTTCAAAGTTAAGTTATTGAAGCATTGTTGGAATGTTTTTGGTTATCAGCTATGCATACAATATCATTGTTCTTTTGCTTTGAAAGTTAGGTTCTTGGAGCATTGTTGGAATGTTTTTGGTTATCAGCTATGCGTACAATATCATTGCTCTTTTGCTTTCAAAGTTAAGTTCTTGAAGCATTGTTGGAATGTTTTTGGTTATCAGCTATGCGTACAATATCATTGCTCTTTTGCTTTCAAAGTTAAGTTCTTGAAGCATTGTTGGAATGTTTTTGGTTATCAGCTATGCGTACAATATCATTGTTCTTTTGCTTTGAAAGTTAAGTTCTTGGAGCATTGTTGGAATGTTTTTGGTTATCAGCTATGCGAACAATATCATTGTTCTTTTGCTTTGAAAGTTAGGTTCTTGGAGCATTGTTGGAATGTTTTTGGTTATCATCTATGCATACAATATCATTGCTCTTTTGCTTTCAAAGATAATTTCTTGAAGCATTGTTGGAATGTTTTTGGTTATCAGCTATGCGTACAATATCATTGTTCTTTTGCTTTCAAAGTTAAGTTCTTGGAGCATTGTTAAAATGTTTTTGGTTATCAGCTATGCATACAATATCATTGCTCTTTTGCTTTCAAAGTTAAGTTCTTGAAGCATTGTTGGAATGTTTTTTGTTATCAGCTATGCGTACAATATCATTGTTCTTTTGCTTTCAAAGTTAAGTTCTTGAAGCATTTTTGGAATGTTTCAAGTTATAAGCTATGCGTAAAATATCATTGTTCTTTTGCTTTCAAAGGTAAGTTCTTGAAGCATTGTTGAAATGTTTTTGGTTATCAGCTATGCATACAATATCATTGCTCTTTTGCTTTCAAAGTAAGGTATTAAAGCATTGTTGGAATGATTTTCGTTATCAGCTATGCGTACAATATCATTGCTCTTTTGCTTTCAAGGTTAAGTTCTTGAAGCATTGTTGGAATTTTTTGTTATAAGCTATGCATACAATATCATTGTTCTTTTGCTTTGAAAGTTAAGTTCTTAGAGCATTGTTGGAATGTTTTTGGTTATCAGCTATGCGTACAATATCATAGCTCTTTTGCTTTCAAAGTTAAGTTCTAGAAGCATTGTTGGAATGTTTTTGGTTATCAGCTATGCGTACAATATCATGTCTCTTTTGCTTTCAAAGTTAAGTTCTTGAAGCATTGTTGGAATGTTTTTGGTTATCAGCTATGCGTACAATATCATTGTTCTTTTGCTTTCAAAGTTAAGTTATTGAAACATTGTTGGAATGTTTTTGTGTATCAGCTATGCGTATAATATCATTGCCCTTTTGCTTTCAAAGTTAAGGTTTTGAAGCATTGTTGGAATGATTTTCGTTATCAGCTATGCGTACAATATCATTGTTCTTTTGCTTTAAAAGTTAAGTTCTTGAAGAATTTTGGAATGATTTTGGTTATCAGCTATGCGTATAATATCATTGCCCCTTTGCTTTCAAAGTTAAGTTATTGAAGCATTGTTGGAATGTTTTTGGTTATCAGCTATCGGTACAATATCATTGTTCTTTTGCTTTCAAAGTTAAGTTCTTGGAGCATTGTTGGAATGTTTTTGGTGTTCAGCTATGCGTACAATATCATTGTTCTTTTGCTTTAAAGTGAAGTTCTTTGAGCATTTTTGGAATGTTTTTGGTTATCAGCTATGCGTATAATATCATTGCTCTTTTGCTTTCAAAGTAAAGTTATTGAAGCATTGTTGGAATGTTTTTGGTTATCAGTTATGCGTACAATATCATTGTTCTTTTGCTTTCAAAGTTAAGTTCTTGGAGCATTGTTGGAATGTTTTTGGTTATCAGCTATGCGTACAATATCATTGCTCTTTTGCTTTCAAAGTTAAGTTCTTGAAGCATTGTTTGAATGTTTTTGGTTATCAGCTATGCGTACAATATCATTGTTCTTTTGCTTTGAAAGTTAAGTTCTTGGAACATTGTTTGGATGTTTTTGGTTATCAGCTATGCGTACAATATCATTGTTCTTTTGCTTTCAAAGTTAAGTTCTTGGAGCATTGTTGGAATGTTTTTGGTTATCAGCTATGCATACAATATCATTGCTCTTTTGCTTTCAAAGTTAAGTTCTTGAAGCATTGTTGGAATGTTTTTGGATATCAGCTATGCGTACAATATCATTGCTCTTTTGCTTTCAAAGTTAAGTTCTTGAAGCATTGTTGAATGTTTTTGGTTATCAGCTATGCGTACAATATCATTGCTCTTTTGCTTTCAAGGTTAAGTTCTTGAAGCATTGTTGAATTTTTGGTTATCTGCTATGCATACAATAGCATTGTTCTTTTGCTTTGAAAGTTAAGTTCTTGAAGCATTGTTGGAATGTTTTTGGTTATCAGCTATGCGTACAATATCATTGTTCTTTTGCTTTGAAAGTTAAGTTCTTGGAGCATTGTTGGAATGTTTTTAGGTATCAGCTATGCGTACAATATCATTGTTCTTTTGCTTTCAAAGTTAAGTTCTTGGAGCATTGTTAAAATGTTTTTGGTTATCAGCAATGCATACAATATCATTGCTCTTTTGCTTTCAAAGTTAAGTTCTTGAAGCATTGTTGGAATGTTTTAGGTTATCAGCTATGCGTACAATATCATTGTTCTTTTGCTTTCAAAGTTAAGTTCTTGAAGCATTGTTGAATTTTTTTTGGTTATCAGCTATGCATACAATATCATTGCTCTTTTGCTTTCAAAGTAAGTTATTAAAGCATTGTTGGAATGATTTTCGTTATCAGCTATGCGTACAATATCATTGCTCTTTTGCTTTCAAGGTTAAGTTCTTTAAGCATTCTTGAAATTTTTGGTTATCAGCTATGCATACAATATCATTGTTCTTTTGCTTTGAAAGTTAAGTTCTTGAAGCATTGTTGGAATGTTTTTGGTTATCAGCTATGCGTACAATATCATTGCTCTTTTGCTTTCAAAGTTAAGTTATTGAAACATTGTTGGGAAGTTTTTGTTTTATCAGCTATGCGTATAATATCATTGCCCTTTTGCCCTCAAAGTTAAGTTATTGAAGCATTGTTGGAATGATTTTTTGTTATCAGCTATGCGTACAATATCATTGTTCTTTTGCTTTAAAAGTTAAGTTCTTGAAGAATTTTGGAATGATTTTGGTTATCAGCTATGCGTATAATATCATTGCCCTTTTGCTTTCAAAGTTAAGTTATTGAAGCATTGTTGGAGTGTTTTTGATTATCAGCTATGCGTACAATATCATTGCTCTTTTGTTTTTAAAGTTAAGTTCTTGGAGCATTGTTAAAATATTTTGGTTATCAGCTATCGGTACAATATCATTGTTCTTTTGCTTTCAAAGTTAAGTTCTTGGAGCATTGTTGGAATGTTTTTGGTTATCAGCTATGCGTACAATATCATTGTTCTTTTGCTTTCAAAGTTAAGTTATTAAAACTTTGTTGGAATGTTTTTGGTTATCAGCTATGCGTATAATATCATTGCTCTTTTGCTTTCCAAGTTAAGTTATTGAAGCATTGTTGGATTGATTTTCGTTATCAGCTATGCGTACAATATCATAGCTCTTTTGCTTTCAAAGTTAAGTTCTTGAAGCATTGTTGGAATGTTTTTGGTTATCAGCTATGCGTACAATATCATGTCTCTTTTGCTTTCAAAGTTAAGTTCTTGAAGCATTGTTGGAATGTTTTTGGTTATCAGCTATGCGTACAATATCATTGTTCTTTTGCTTTCAAAGTTAAGTTATTGAAACATTGTTGGAATGTTTTTGTTTATCAGCTATGCGTATAATATCATTGCCCTTTTGCTTTCAAAGTTAAGGTTTTGAAGCATTGTTGGAATGATTTTCGTTATCAGCTATGCGTACAATATCATTGTTCTTTTGCTTTAAAAGTTAAGTTCTTGAAGAATTTTGGAATGATTTTGGTTATCAGCTATGCGTATAATATCATTGCCCCTTTGCTTTCAAAGTTAAGTTATTGAAGCATTGTTGGAATGTTTTTGGTTATCAGCTATCGGTACAATATCATTGTTCTTTTGCTTTCAAAGTTAAGTTCTTGGAGCATTGTTGGAATGTTTTTGGTGTTCAGCTATGCGTACAATATCATTGTTCTTTTGCTTTAAAGTGAAGTTCTTTGAGCATTTTTGGAATGTTTTTGGTTATCAGCTATGCGTATAATATCATTGCTCTTTTGCTTTCAAAGTAAAGTTATTGAAGCATTGTTGGAATGTTTTTGGTTATCAGTTATGCGTACAATATCATTGTTCTTTTGCTTTCAAAGTTAAGTTCTTGGAGCATTGTTGGAATGTTTTTGGTTATCAGCTATGCGTACAATATCATTGCTCTTTTGCTTTCAAAGTTAAGTTCTTGAAGCATTGTTTGAATGTTTTTGGTTATCAGCTATGCGTACAATATCATTGTTCTTTTGCTTTGAAAGTTAAGTTCTTGGAACATTGTTTGGATGTTTTTGGTTATCAGCTATGCGTACAATATCATTGTTCTTTTGCTTTCAAAGTTAAGTTCTTGGAGCATTGTTGGAATGTTTTTGGTTATCAGCTATGCATACAATATCATTGCTCTTTTGCTTTCAAAGTTAAGTTCTTGAAGCATTGTTGGAATGTTTTTGGATATCAGCAATGCGTACAATATCATTGCTCTTTTGCTTTCAAAGTTAAGTTCTTGAAGCATTGTTGAATGTTTTTGGTTATCAGCTATGCGTACAATATCATTGCTCTTTTGCTTTCAAGGTTAAGTTCTTGAAGCATTGTTGAATTTTTGGTTATCTGCTATGCATACAATAGCATTGTTCTTTTGCTTTGAAAGTTAAGTTCTTGAAGCATTGTTGGAATGTTTTTGGTTATCAGCTATGCGTACAATATCATTGTTCTTTTGCTTTGAAAGTTAAGTTCTTGGAGCATTGTTGGAATGTTTTTAGGTATCAGCTATGCGTACAATATCATTGTTCTTTTGCTTTCAAAGTTAAGTTCTTGGAGCATTGTTAAAATGTTTTTGGTTATCAGCAATGCATACAATATCATTGCTCTTTTGCTTTCAAAGTTAAGTTCTTGAAGCATTGTTGGAATGTTTTAGGTTATCAGCTATGCGTACAATATCATTGTTCTTTTGCTTTCAAAGTTAAGTTCTTGAAGCATTGTTGAATTTTTTTGGTTATCAGCTATGCATACAATATCATTGCTCTTTTGCTTTCAAAGTAAGTTATTAAAGCATTGTTGGAATGATTTTCGTTATCAGCTATGCGTACAATATCATTGCTCTTTTGCTTTCAAGGTTAAGTTCTTTAAGCATTCTTGAAATTTTTGGTTATCAGCTATGCATACAATATCATTGTTCTTTTGCTTTGAAAGTTAAGTTCTTGAAGCATTGTTGGAATGTTTTTGGTTATCAGCTATGCGTACAATATCATTGCTCTTTTGCTTTCAAAGTTAAGTTATTGAAACATTGTTGGGAAGTTTTTGTTTTATCAGCTATGCGTATAATATCATTGCCCTTTTGCCCTCAAAGTTAAGTTATTGAAGCATTGTTGGAATGATTTTTTGTTATCAGCTATGCGTACAATATCATTGTTCTTTTGCTTTGAAAGTTAAGTTCTTGAAGAATTTTGGAATGATTTTGGTTATCAGCTATGCGTATAATATCATTGCCCTTTTGCTTTCAAAGTTAAGTTATTGAAGCATTGTTGGAGTGTTTTTGATTATCAGCTATGCGTACAATATCATTGCTCTTTTGTTTTTAAAGTTAAGTTCTTGGAGCATTGTTAAAATATTTTGGTTATCAGCTATCGGTACAATATCATTGTTCTTTTGCTTTCAAAGTTAAGTTCTTGGAGCATTGTTGGAATGTTTTTGGTTATCAGCTATGCGTACAATATCATTGTTCTTTTGCTTTCAAAGTTAAGTTATTAATACTTTGTTGGAATGTTTTTGGTTATCAGCTATGCGTATAATATCATTGCTCTTTTGCTTTCCAAGTTAAGTTATTGAAGCATTGTTGGATTGATTTTCGTTATCAGCTATGCGTACAATATCATTGTTCTTTTGCTTTCAAAGTTAAGTTCTTGAAGCATTGTTGGAATGATTTTGGTTATCAGCTATGCGTATAATATCATTGCTCTTTTGCTTTCAAAGTTAAGTTATTGAAGCATTGTTGGAATGTTTTTGGTTATCAGCTATGCGTATAATATCATTGCCCTTTTGCTTTCAAAGTTAAGTTATTGAAGCATTGTTGGAATGTTTTTGGTTATCAGCTATGCGTATAATATCATTGCTCTTTTGCTTTCAAAGTTAAGTTCTTGGAGCCTTGTTAGAATGTTTTTGGTTATCAGCTATGCATACAATATCATTGCTCTTTTGCTTTGAAAGTTAAGTTCTTGGAGCATTGTTGGAATGTTTTTGGTTATCAGCTATGCGTACAATATCATTGTTCTTTTGCTTTGAAAGTTAGGTTTTAGAGCATTGTTGGAATGTTTTTCGTTATCAGCTATGCATACAATATCATTGCTCTTTTGCTTTCAAAGATAAGTTCTTGAAGCATTGTTGGAATGTTTTTGGTTATCAGCTATGCGTACAATATCATTGCTCTTCTGCTTTCAAAGTTAAGTTCTTGGAGCATTGTTAGAATATTTTTAGTTATCAGCTATGCATACAATATCATTGCTCTTTTGCTTTCAAGGTTAAGTTCTTGAAGCATTGTTGGAAAGTTTTTGGTTATCAGCTATGCGTACAACATCATTGTTCTTTTGCTTTCAAAGTTAAGTTATTGAAGCATTTTTGGAATGTATAAAGTTATCAGCTATGCGTACAATATCATTGTTCTTTTGCTTTTAAACTTAAGTTCTTGAAGCATTGTTGGAATGTTTTTGGTTATCAGCTATGCATACAATATCATTGCTCTTTTGCTTTCAAAGTTAAGTTAGTGAAACATTGTTGGAAATTTTTTGTTTATCAGCTATGCGTATAATATCATTGCCCTTTTGCCCTCAAAGTTAATTTATTGAAGCATTGTTGGAATGATTTTAGTTATCAGCTATGCGTACAATATCATTGTTCTTTTGCTTTGAAAGTTAAGTTCTTGAAGCATTGTTAGAATGATTTTGGTTATCAGCTATGCGTATAATATTATTGCTCTTTTGCTTTCAAAGTTAAGGTTTTGAAGCATTGTTGGAATGATTTTCGTTATAAGCTATGCGTACAATATCATTGTTCTTTTGCTTTAAAAGTTAAGTTCTTGAAGAATTTTGGAATGATTTTGGTTATCAGCTATGCGTATAATATCATTGCCCCTTTGCTTTCAAAGTTAAGTTATTGAAGCATTGTTGGAATGTTTTTGGTTATCAGCTATGCGTACAATATCATTGCTCTTTTGCTTTTAAAGTTAAGTTCTTGGAGCATTGTTAGAATATTTTGGTTATCAGCTATCGGTACAATATCATTGTTCTTTTGCTTTCAAAGTTAAGTTCTTGGAGCATTGTTGGAATGTTTTTGGTGTTCAGCTATGCGTACAATATCATTGTTCTTTTGCTTTAAAGTGAAGTTCTTTGAGCATTTTTGGGATGTTTTTGGTTATCGGCTATGCGTATAATATCATTGCTCTTTTGCTTTCAAAGTAAAGTTATTGAAGCATTGTTGGAATGTTTTTGGTTATCAGCTATGCGTACAATATCATTGTTCTTTTGCTTTGAAAGTTTATTTCTTGGAGCATTGTTGGAATGTTTTTGGTTATCAGCTATGCGTACAATATCATTGCTCTTTTGCTTTCAAAGTTAAGTTCTTGAAGCATTGTTGGAATGTTTTTGGTTATCAGCTATGCGTACAATATCATTGTTCTTTTGCTTTGAAAGTTAAGTTCTTGGAGCATTGTTGGAATGTTTTTGGTTATCAGCTATGCGAACAATATCATTGTTCTTTTGCTTTGAAAGTTAGGTTCTTGGAGCATTGTTGGAATGTTTTTGGTTATCATCTATGCATACAATATCATTGCTCTTTTGCTTTCAAAGATAATTTCTTGAAGCTTTGTTGGAATGTTTTTGGTTATCAGCTATGCGTACAATATCATTGTTCTTTTGCTTTCAAAGTTAAGTTCTTGGAGCATTGTTAAAATGTTTTTGGTTATCAGCTATGCATACAATATCATTGCTCTTTTGCTTTCAAAGTTAAGTTCTTGAAGCATTGTTGGAATGTTTTTGGTTATCAGCTATGCGTACAATATCATTGTTCTTTTGCTTTCAAAGTTAAGTTCTTGAAGCATTGTTGAAATGTTTTTGGTTATCAGCTATGCATACAATATCATTGCTCTTTTGCTTTCAAAGTAAGGTATTAAAGCATTGTTGGAATGATTTTGGTTATCATCTATGCGTACAATATCATTGCTCTTTTGCTTTCAAGGTTAAGTTCTTAGAGCATTATTGGAATGTTTTTGGTTATCAGCTATGCATACAATATCATTGTTCTTTTGCTTTGAAAGTTAAGTTCTTAGAGCATTGTTGGAATGTTTTTGGTTATCAGCTATGCGTACAATATCATTGCTCTTTTGCTTTCAAAGTTAAGTTCTTGAAGCATTGTTGGAATGTTTTTGGTTATCAGCTATGCGTAAAATATCATGTCTCTTTTGCTTTCAAAGTTAAGTTCTTGAAGCATTGTTGGAATGTTTTTGGTTCTCAGCTATGCGTACAATATCATTTTTCTTTTGCTTTCAAGAGTTAAGTTATTGAAACATTGTTGGAATGTTTTTGTTTATCAGCTATGCGTATAATATCATTGCCCTTTTGCTTTCAAAGTTAAGGTTTTGAAGCATTGTTGGAATGATTTTCGTTATCAGCTATGCGTACAATATCATTGTTCTTTTGCTTTCAAAGTTAAGTTCTTGAAGCATTGTTGGAATGATTTTGGTTATCAGCTATGCGTATAATATCATTGCTCTTTTGCTTTCAAAGTTAAGTTATTGAAGCATTGTTGGAATGTTTTTGGTTATCAGCTATGCGTATATATCATTGCCCTTTTGCTTTCAAAGTTAAGTTATTGAAGCATTGTTGGAATGTTTTTGGTTATCAGCTATGCGTATAATATCATTGCTCTTTTGCTTTCAAAGTTAAGTTCTTGGAGCCTTGTTAGAATGTTTTTGGTTATCAGCTATGCATACAATATCATTGCTCTTTTGCTTTGAAAGTTAAGTTCTTGGAGCATTGTTGGAATGTTTTTGGTTATCAGCTATGCGTACAATATCATTGTTCTTTTGCTTTGAAAGTTAAGTTTTTAGAGCATTGTTGGAATGTTTTTCGTTATCAGCTATGCATACAATATCATTGCTCTTTTGCTTTCAAAGATAAGTTCTTGAAGCATTGTTGGAATGTTTTTGGTTATCAGCTATGCTTACAATATCATTGCTCTTCTGCTTTCAAAGTTAAGTTCTTGGAGCATTGTTAGAATATTTTTAATTATCAGCTATGCATACAATATCATTGCTCTTTTGCTTTCAAGGTTAAGTTCTTGAAGCATTGTTGGAAAGTTTTTGGTTATCAGCTATGCGTACAACATCATTGTTCTTTTGCTTTCAAAGTTAAGTTATTGAAGCATTTTTGGAATGTTTTAAGTTATCAGCTAGGCGTACAATATCATTGTTCTTTTGCTTTCAAACTTAAGTTCTTGAAGCATTGTTGGAATGTTTTTGGTTATCAGCTATGCATACAATATCATTGCTCTTTTGCTTTCAAAGTTAAGTTAGTGAAACATTGTTGGAAATTTTTTGTTTATCAGCTATGCGTATAATATCATTGCCCTTTTGCCCTCAAAGTTAAGTTATTGAAGCATTGTTGGAATGATTTTAGTTATCAGCTATGCGTACAATATCATTGTTCTTTTGCTTTGAAAGTTAAGTTCTTGAAGCATTGTTAGAATGATTTTGGTTATCAGCTATGCGTATAATATTATTGCTCTTTTGCTTTCAAAGTTAAGGTTTTGAAGCATTGTTGGAATGATTTTCGTTATAAGCTATGCGTACAATATCATTGTTCTTTTGCTTTAAAAGTTAAGTTCTTGAAGAATTTTGGAATGATTTTGGTTATCAGCTATGCGTATAATATCATTGCCCCTTTGCTTTCAAGGTAAGTTATTGAAGCATTGTTGGAATGTTTTTGGTTATCAGCTAGGCGTACAATATCATTGCTCTTTTGCTTTTAAAGTTAAGTTCTTGGAGCATTGTTAGAGTATTTTGGTTATCAGCTATCGGTACAATATCATTGTTCTTTTGCTTTCAAAGTTAAGTTCTTGGAGCATTGTTGGAATGTTTTTGGTGTTCAGCTATGCGTACAATATCATTGTTCTTTTGCTTTAAAGTGAAGTTCTTTGAGCATTTTTGGAATGTTTTTGGTTATCAGCTATGCGGATAAGAATCATTGCTCTTTTGCTTTCAAAGTAAAGTTATTGAAGCATTGTTGGAATGTTTTTGGTTATCAGCTATGCGTACAATATCATTGTTCTTTTGCTTTGAAAGGTAATTTCTTGGAGCATTGTTGGAATGTTTTTGGTTATCAGCTATGCGTACAATATCATTGCTCTTTTGCTTTCAAAGTTAAGTTCTTGAAGCATTGTTTGAATGTTTTTGGTTATCAGCTATGCGTACAATATCATTGTTCTTTTGCTTTGAAAGTTAAGTTCTTGGAGCATTGTTGGAATGTTTTTGGTTATCAGCTATGCGAACAATATCATTGTTCTTTTGCTTTGAAAGTTAGGTTCTTGGAGCATTGTTGGAATGTTTTTGGTTATCATCTATGCATACAATATCATTGCTCTTTTACTTTCAAAGATAATTTCTTGAAGCATTGTTGGAATGTTTTTGGTTATCAGCTATGCGTACAACATCATTGTTCTTTTGCTTTCAAAGTTAAGTTCTTGGAGCATTGTTAAAATGTTTTTGGTTATCAGCTATGCATACAATATCATTGCTCTTTTGCTTTCAAAGTTAAGATCTTGAAGCATTGTTGGAATGTTTTTGGTTATCAGCTATGCGTACAATATCATTGTTCTTTTGCTTTTAAAGTTAAGTTCTTGAAGCATTTTTGGAATGTTTTAAGTTATCAGCTATGCGTACAATATCATTGTTCTTTTGCTTTCAAAGTTAAGTTCTTGAAGCATTGTTGAAATGTTTTTGGTTATCAGCTATGCATACAATATCATTGCTCTTTTGCTTTCAAAGTAAGGTATTAAAGAATTGTTGGAATGATTTTCGTTATCAGCTATGCGCACAATATCATTGCTCTTTTGCTTTCAAGGTTAAGTTCTTGAAGCATTTTTGGAATTTTTTGTTATCAGCTATGCATACAATATCATTGTTCTTTTGCTTTGAAAGTTAAGTTCTTAGAGCATTGTTGGAATGTTTTTGGTTATCAGCTATGCGTACAATATCATTGCTCTTTTGCTTTCAAAGTTAAGTTCTTGAAGCATTGTTGGAATGTTTTTGGTTATCAGCTATGCGTATAATATCATGTCTCTTTTGCTTTCAAAGTTAAGTTCTTGAAGCATTGTTGGAATGTTTTTGGTTATCAGCTATGCGTACAATATCATTGTTCTTTTGCTTTCAAAGTTAAGTTATTGAAACATTGTTGGAATGTTTTTGTTTATCAGCTATGCGTATAATATCATTGCCCTTTTGCTTTCAAAGTTAAGGTTTTGAAGCATTGTTGGAATGATTTTCGTTATCAGCTATGCGTACAATATCATTGTTCTTTTGCTTTAAAAGTTTAGTTCTTGAAGAATTTTTGAATGATTTTAGTTATCAGCTATGCGTATAATATCATTGCCCCTTTGCTTTCAAAGTTAAGTTATTGAAGCATTGTTGGAATGTTTTTGGTTATCAGCTATGCGTACAATATCATTGCTCTTTTGCTTTTAAAGTTAAGTTCTTGGACCATTGTTAGAATATTTTGGTTATCAGCTATCGGTACAATATCATTGTTCTTTTGCTTTCAAAGTTAAGTTCTTGGAGCATTGTTGGAATGTTTTTGGTTATCAGCTATGCGTACAATATCATTGTTCTTTTGCTTTCAAAGTTAAGTTATTGAAACATTGTTGGAATGTTTTTGGTTATCAGCTATGCGTATAATATCATTGCTCTTTTGCTTTCCAAGTTAAGTTATTGAAGCATTGTTGGATTGATTTTCGTTATCAGCTATGCGTACAATATCATTGTTCTTTTGCTTTCAAAGTTAAGTTCTTGAAGCATTGTTGGAATGATTTTGGTTATCAGCTATGCGTATAATATCATTGCTCTTTTGCTTTCAAAGTTAAGTTATTGAAGCATTGTTGGAATGTTTTTGGTTATCAGCTATGCGTATAATATCATTGCCCTTTTGCTTTCAAAGTTAAGTTATTGAAGCATTGTTGGAATGTTTTTGGTTATCAGCTATGCGTATAATATCATTGCTCTTTTGCTTTCAAAGTTAAGTTCTTGGAGCATTGTTAGAATGTTTTTGGTTATCAGCTATGCATACAATATCATTGCTCTTTTGCTTTCAAAGTTAGGTTCTTGAAGCATTGTTGGAATGTTTTTGGTTATCAGCTATGCGTACAATATCATTGTTCTTTTGCTTTCAAAGTTAAGTTATTGAACCATTTTTGGAATTTTTTAGGTTATCAGCTATGCGTACATTATCATTGTTCTTTTGCTTTCAAAGTTAAGTTCTTGAAGCATTGTTGAAATTTTTTTGGTTATCAGCTATGCATACAATATCATTGCTCTTTTGCTTTCAAAGTAAGATATTAAAGCATTGTTGGAATGATTTTCGTTATCAGCTATGCGTACAATATCATTGCTCTTTTGCTTTCAAGGTTAAGTTCTTTAAGCATTGTTGAAATTTTTGGTTATCAGCTATGCATACAATATCATTGTTCTTTTGCTTTGAAAGTTAAGTTCTTGAAGCATTGTTGGAATGTTTTTGGTTATCAGCTATGCGTACAATATCATTGCTCTTTTGCTTTCAAAGTTAAGTTATTGAAACATTGTTGGGAAGTTTTTGTTTTATCAGCTATGCGTATAATATCATTGCCCTTTTGCCCTCAAAGTTAAGTTATTGAAGCATTGTTGGAATGATTTTTTGTTATCAGCTATGCGTACAATATCATTGTTCTTTTGCTTTGAAAGTTAAGTTCTTGAAGAATTTTGGAATGATTTTGGTTATCAGGTATGCGTATAATATCATTGCCCTTTTGCTTTCAAAGTTAAGTTATTAAAGCATTGTTGGAGTGTTTTTGATTATCAGCTATGCGTACAATATCATTGCTCTTTTGTTTTTAAAGTTAAGTTCTTGGAGCATTGTTAAAATATTTTGGTTATCAGCTATCGGTACAATATCATTGTTCTTTTGCTTTCAAAGTTAAGTTCTTGGAGCATTGTTGGAATGTTTTTGGTTATCAGCTATGCGTACAATATCATTGTTCTTTTGCTTTCAAAGTTAAGTTATTAAAACATTGTTGGAATGATTTTCGTTATCAGCTATGCGTACAATATCATTGCTCTTTTGCTTTCAAGGTTAAGTTCTTGAAGCATTGTTGGAATTTTTTGTTATAAGCTATGCATACAATATCATTGTTCTTTTGCTTTGAAAGTTAAGTTCTTAGAGCATTGTTGGAATGTTTTTGGTTATCAGCTATGCGTACAATATCATAGCTCTTTTGCTTTCAAAGTTAAGTTTTTGAAGCATTGTTGGAATGTTTTTGGTTATCAGCTATGCGTACAATATCATGTCTCTTTTGCCTTTAAAGTTAAGTTCTCAAGCATTGTTGGAATGTTTTTGGTTATCAGCTATGCGTACAATATCATTGTTCTTTTGCTTTCAAAGTTAAGTTATTGAAACAGTGTTTGAATGTTTTTGTTTATCAGCTATGCGTATAATATCATTGCCCTTTTGCTTTCAAAGTTAAGGTTTTGAAGCATTGTTGGAATGATTTTCGTTATCAGCTATGCGTACAATATCATTGTTCTTTTGCTTTAAAAGTTAAGTTCTTGAAGAATTTTGGAATGATTTTGGTTATCAGCTATGCGTATAATATCATTGCCCCTTTGCTTTCAAAGTTAAGTTATTGAAGCATTGTTGGAATGTTATTGGTTATCAGCTATGCGTACAATATCATTGCTCTTTTGCTTTTAAAGTTAAGTTCTTGGAGCATTGTTAGAATATTTTGGTTATCAGCTATCGGTACAATATCATTGTTCTTTTGCTTTCAAAGTTAAGTTCTTGCAGCATTGTTGGAATGTTTTTGGTGTTCAGCTTTGCGTACAATATCATTGTTCTTTTGCTTTAAAGTGAAGTTCTTTGAGCATTTTTGGAATGTTTTTGGTTATCAGCTATGCGTATAATATCATTGCTCTTTTGCTTTCAAAGTAAAGTTATTGAAGCATTGTTGGAATGTTTTTGGTTATCAGCTATGCGTACAATATCATTGTTCTTTTGCTTTGAAAGTTAAGTTCTTGGAGCATTGTTGGAATGTTTTTGGTTATCAGCTATGCGTACAATATCATTGCTCTTTTGCTTTCAAAGTTAAGTTCCTGAAGCATTGTTTGAATGTTTTTGGTTATCAGCTATGCGTACAATATCATTGTTCTTTTGCTTTGAAAGTTAAGTTCTTGAAGAATTTTGGAATGTTTTTCGTTATCAGCTAAGCGTATAATATCATTGCCCTTTTGCTTTCAAAGTTAAGTTATTGAAGCATTGTTGGAGTGTTTTTGATTATCAGCTATGCGTACAATATCATTGCTCTTTTGTTTTTAAAGTTAAGTTCTTGGAGCATTGTTAAAATATTTTGGTTATCAGCTATCGGTACAATATCATTGTTCTTTTGCTTTCAAAGTTAGGTTCTTGGAGCATTGTTGGAATGTTTTTGGTTATCAGCTATGCGTACAATATCATTGTTCTTTTGCTTTCAAAGTTAGGTTATTAAAACATTGTTGGAATGTTTTTGGTTATCAGCTATGCGTATAATATCATTGCTCTTTTGCTTTCCAAGTTAAGTTATTAAGGCATTGTTGGATTGATTTTCGTTATCAGCTATGCGTACAATATCATTGTTCTTTTGCTTTCAAAGTTAAGTTCTTGAAGCATTGTTGGAATGATTTTAGTTATCAGCTATGCGTATAATATCATTGCTCTTTTGCTTTCAAAGTTAAGTTATTGAAGCATTGTTGGAATGTTTTTGGTTATCAGCTATGCGTATAATATCATTGCCCTTTTGCTTTCAAAGTTAAGTTATTGAAGCATTGTTGGAATGTTTTTGGTTATCAGCTATGCGTATAATATCATTGCTCTTTTGCTTTCAAAGTTAAGTTCTTGGAGCCTTGTTAGAATGTTTTTGGTTATCAGCTATGCATACAATATCATTGCTCTTTTGCTTTGAAAGTTAAGTTCTTGGAGCATTGTTGGAATGTTTTTGGTTATCAGCTATGCGTACAATATCATTGCTCTTTTGCTTTCAAGGTTAAGTTCTTGAAGCATTGTTGAAATTTTTGGTTATCAGCTATGCATACAATATCATTGTTCTTTTGCTTTGAAAGTTAAGTTCTTGAAGCATTGTTGGAATGTTTTTGGTTATCAGCTATGCGTACAATATCATTGCTCTTTTGCTTTCAAAGTTAAGTTATTGAAACATTGTTGGAAATTTTTTGTTTATCAGCTATGCGTATAATATCATTGCCCTTTTGCCCTCAAAGTTAAGTTATTAAAGCATTGTTGGAATGATTTTAGTTATCAGCTATGCGTACAATATCATTGTTCTTTTGCTTTGAAAGTTAAGTTCTTGAAGCATTGTTAGAATGATTTTGGTTATCAGCTATGCGTATAATATTATTGCTCATTTGCTTTCAAAGTTAAGGTTTTGAAGCATTGTTGGAATGATTTTCGTTATAAGCTATGCGTACAATATCATTGTTCTTTTGCTTTAAAAGTTAAGTTCTTGAAGAATTTTGGAATGATTTTGGTTATCAGCTATGCGTATAATATCATTGCCCCTTTGCTTTCAAAGTTAAGTTATTGAAGCATTGTTGGAATGTTTTTGGTTATCAGCTATGCGTACAATATCATTGCTCTTTTGCTTTTAAAGTTAAGTTCTTAGAGCATTGTTAGAATATTTTGGTTATCAGCTATCGGTACAATATCATTGTTCTTTTGGTTTCAAAGTTAAGTTCTTGGAGCATTGTTGGAATGTTTTTGGTATTCAGCTATGCGTACAATATCATTGTTCTTTTGCTTTAAAGTGAAGTTCTTTGAGCATTTTTGGAATGTTTTTGGTTATCAGCTATGCGTATAAGAATCATTGCTCTTTTGCTTTCAAAGTAAAGTTATTGAAGCATTGTTGGAATGTTTTTGGTTATCAGCTATGCGTACAATATCATTGTTCTTTTGCTTTGAAAGTTTATTTCTTGGAGCATTGTTGGAATGTTTTTGGTTATCAGCTATGCGTACAATATCATTGCTCTTTTGCTTTCAAAGTTAAGTTCTTGAAGCATTGTTTGAATGTTTTTGGTTATCAGCTATGCGTACAATATCATTGTTCTTTTGCTTTGAAAGTTAAGTTCTTGGAGCATTGTTGGAATGTTTTTGGTTATCAGCTATGCGAACAATATCATTGTTCTTTTGCTTTGAAAGTTAGGTTCTTGGAGCATTGTTGGAATGTTTTTGGTTATCATCTATGCATACAATATCATTGCTCTTTTACTTTCAAAGATAATTTCTTGAAGCATTGTTGGAATGTTTTTGGTTATCAGCTATGCGTACAACATCATTGTTCTTTTGCTTTCAAAGTTAAGTTCTTGGAGCATTGTTAAAATGTTTTTGGTTATCAGCTATGCATACAATATCATTTCTCTTTTGCTTTCAAAGTTAAGTTCTTGAAGCATTGTTGGAATGTTTTTGGTTATCAGCTATGCGTACAATATCATTGTTCTTTTGCTTTTAAAGTTAAGTTCTTGAAGCATTTTTGGAATGTTTTAAGTTATCAGCTATGCGTACAATATCATTGTTCTTTTGCTTTCAAAGTTAAGTTCTTGAAGCATTGTTGAAATGTTTTTGGTTATCAGCTATGCATACAATATCATTGCTCTTTTGCTTTCAAAGTAAGGTATTAAAGCATTGTTGGAATGATTTTCGTTATCAGCTATGCGCACAATATCATTGCTCTTTTGCTTTCAAGGTTAAGTTCTTGAAGCATTTTTGGAATTTTTTGTTATCAGCTATGCATACAATATCATTGTTCTTTTGCTTTGAAAGTTAAGTTCTTAGAGCATTGTTGGAATGTTTTTGGTTATCAGCTATGCGTACAATATCATTGCTCTTTTGCTTTCAAAGTTAAGTTCTTGAAGCATTGTTGGAATGTTTTTGGTTATCAGCTATGCGTATAATATCATGTCTCTTTTGCTTTCAAAGTTAAGTTCTTGAAGCATTGTTGGAATGTTTTTGGTTATCAGCTATGCGTACAATATCATTGTTCTTTTGCTTTCAAAGTTAAGGTATTGAAACATTGTTGGAATGTTTTTGTTTATCAGCTATGCGTATAATATCATTGCCCTTTTGCTTTCAAAGTTAAGGTTTTGAAGCATTGTTGGAATGATTTTCGTTATCAGCTATGCGTACAATATCATTGTTCTTTTGCTTTAAAAGTTTAGTTCTTGAAGAATTTTTGAATGATTTTAGTTATCAGCTATGCGTATAATATCATTGCCCCTTTGCTTTCAAAGTAAGGTTATTGAAGCATTGTTGGAATGTTTTTGGTTATCAGCTATGCGTAAAATATCATTGCTCTTTTGCTTTTAAAGTTAAGTTCTTGGACCATTGTTAGAATATTTTGGTTATCAGCTATCGGTACAATATCATTGTTCTTTTGCTTTCAAAGTTAAGTTCTTGGAGCATTGTTGGAATGTTTTTGGTTATCAGCTATGCGTACAATATCATTGTTCTTTTGCTTTCAAAGTTAAGTTATTGAAACATTGTTGGAATGTTTTTGGTTATCAGCTATGCGTATAATATCATTGCTCTTTTGCTTTCCAAGTTAAGTTATTGAAGCATTGTTGGATTGATTTTCGTTATCAGCTATGCGTACAATATCATTGTTCTTTTGCTTTCAAAGTTAAGTTCTTGAAGCATTGTTGGAATGATTTTGGTTATCAGCTATGCGTATAATATCATTGCTCTTTTGCTTTCAAAGTTAAGTTATTGAAGCATTGTTGGAATGTTTTTGGTTATCAGCTATGCGTATAATATCATTGCCCTTTTGCTTTCAAAGTTAAGTTATTGAAGCATTGTTGGAATGTTTTTGGTTATCAGCTATGCGTATAATATCATTGCTCTTTTGCTTTCAAAGTTAAGTTTTTGGAGCATTGTTAGAATGTTTTTGGTTATCAGCTATGCATACAATATCATTGCTCTTTTGCTTTCAAAGTTAGGTTCTTGAAGCATTGTTGGAATGTTTTTGGTTATCAGCTATGCGTACAATATCATTGTTCTTTTGCTTTCAAAGTTAAGTTATTGAACCATTTTTGGAATGTTTTAGGTTATCAGCTATGCGTACATTATCATTGTTCTTTTGCTTTCAAAGTTAAGTTCTTGAAGCATTGTTGAAATTTTTTTGGTTATCAGCTATGCATACAATATCATTGCTCTTTTGCTTTCAAAGTAAGATATTAAAGCATTGTTGGAATGATTTTCGTTATAAGCTATGCGTACAATATCATTGCTCTTTTGCTTTCAAGGTTAAGTTCTTTAAGCATTGTTGAAATTTTTGGTTATCAGCTATGCATACAATATCATTGTTCTTTTGCTTTGAAAGTTAAGTTCTTGAAGCATTGTTGGAATGTTTTTGGTTATCAGCTATGCGTACAATATCATTGCTCTTTTGCTTTCAAATTTAAGTTATTGAAACATTGTTGGGAAGTTTTTGTTTTATCAGCTATGCGTATAATATCATTGCCCTTTTGCCCTCAAAGTTAAGTTATTGAAGCATTGTTGGAATGATTTTTTGTTATCAGCTATGCGTACAATATCATTGTTCTTTTGCTTTGAAAGTTAAGTTCTTGAAGAATTTTTGAATGATTTTAGTTATCAGCTATGCGTATAATATCATTGCCCCTTTGCTTTCAAAGTTAAGTTATTGAAGCATTGTTGGAATGTTTTTGGTTATCAGCTATGCGTACAATATCATTGCTCTTTTGCTTTTAAAGTTAAGTTCTTGGACCATTGTTAGAATATTTTGGTTATCAGCTATCGGTACAATATCATTGTTCTTTTGCTTTCAAAGTTAAGTTCTTGGAGCATTGTTGGAATGTTTTTGGTTATCAGCTATGCGTACAATATCATTGTTCTTTTGCTTTCAAAGTTAAGTTATTGAAACATTGTTGGAATGTTTTTGGTTATCAGCTATGCGTATAATATCATTGCTCTTTTGCTTTCCAAGTTAAGTTATTGAAGCATTGTTGGATTGATTTTCGTTATCAGCTATGCGTACAATATCATTGTTCTTTTGCTTTCAAAGTTAAGTTCTTGAAGCATTGTTGGAATGATTTTGGTTATCAGCTATGCGTATAATATCATTGCTCTTTTGCTTTCAAAGTTAAGTTATTGAAGCATTGTTGGAATGTTTTTGGTTATCAGCTATGCGTATAATATCATTGCCCTTTTGCTTTCAAAGTTAAGTTATTGAAGCATTGTTGGAATGTTTTTGGTTATCAGCTATGCGTATAATATCATTGCTCTTTTGCTTTCAAAGTTAAGTTCTTGGAGCATTGTTAGAATGTTTTTGGTTATCAGCTATGCATACAATATCATTGCTCTTTTGCTTTCAAAGTTAGGTTCTTGAAGCATTGTTGGAATGTTTTTGGTTATCAGCTATGCGTACAATATCATTGTTCTTTTGCTTTCAAAGTTAAGTTATTGAACCATTTTTGGAATTTTTTAGGTTATCAGCTATGCGTACATTATCATTGTTCTTTTGCTTTCAAAGTTAAGTTCTTGAAGCATTGTTGAAATTTTTTTGGTTATCAGCTATGCATACAATATCATTGCTCTTTTGCTTTCAAAGTAAGATATTAAAGCATTGTTGGAATGATTTTCGTTATCAGCTATGCGTACAATATCATTGCTCTTTTGCTTTCAAGGTTAAGTTCTTTAAGCATTGTTGAAATTTTTGGTTATCAGCTATGCATACAATATCATTGTTCTTTTGCTTTGAAAGTTAAGTTCTTGAAGCATTGTTGGAATGTTTTTGGTTATCAGCTATGCGTACAATATCATTGCTCTTTTGCTTTCAAAGTTAAGTTATTGAAACATTGTTGGGAAGTTTTTGTTTTATCAGCTATGCGTATAATATCATTGCCCTTTTGCCCTCAAAGTTAAGTTATTGAAGCATTGTTGGAATGATTTTTTGTTATCAGCTATGCGTACAATATCATTGTTCTTTTGCTTTGAAAGTTAAGTTCTTGAAGAATTTTGGAATGATTTTGGTTATCAGGTATGCGTATAATATCATTGCCCTTTTGCTTTCAAAGTTAAGTTATTAAAGCATTGTTGGAGTGTTTTTGATTATCAGCTATGCGTACAATATCATTGCTCTTTTGTTTTTAAAGTTAAGTTCTTGGAGCATTGTTAAAATATTTTGGTTATCAGCTATCGGTACAATATCATTGTTCTTTTGCTTTCAAAGTTAAGTTCTTGGAGCATTGTTGGAATGTTTTTGGTTATCAGCTATGCGTACAATATCATTGTTCTTTTGCTTTCAAAGTTAAGTTATTAAAACATTGTTGGAATGATTTTCGTTATCAGCTATGCGTACAATATCATTGCTCTTTTGCTTTCAAGGTTAAGTTCTTGAAGCATTGTTAGAATTTTTTGTTATAAGCTATGCATACAATATCATTGTTCTTTTGCTTTGAAAGTTAAGTTCTTAGAGCATTGTTGGAATGTTTTTGGTTATCAGCTATGCGTACAATATCATAGCTCTTTTGCTTTCAAAGTTAAGTTTTTGAAGCATTGTTGGAATGTTTTTGGTTATCAGCTATGCGTACAATATCATGTCTCTTTTGCCTTTAAAGTTAAGTTCTCAAGCATTGTTGGAATGTTTTTGGTTATCAGCTATGCGTACAATATCATTGTTCTTTTGCTTTCAAAGTTAAGTTATTGAAACAGTGTTTGAATGTTTTTGTTTATCAGCTATGCGTATAATATCATTGCCCTTTTGCTTTCAAAGTTAAGGTTTTGAAGCATTGTTGGAATGATTTTCGTTATCAGCTATGCGTACAATATCATTGTTCTTTTGCTTTAAAAGTTAAGTTCTTGAAGAATTTTGGAATGATTTTGGTTATCAGCTATGCGTATAATATCATTGCCCCTTTGCTTTCAAAGTTAAGTTATTGAAGCATTGTTGGAATGTTATTGGTTATCAGCTATGCGTACAATATCATTGCTCTTTTGCTTTTAAAGTTAAGTTCTTGGAGCATTGTTAGAATATTTTGGTTATCAGCTATCGGTACAATATCATTGTTCTTTTGCTTTCAAAGTTAAGTTCTTGCAGCATTGTTGGAATGTTTTTGGTGTTCAGCTTTGCGTACAATATCATTGTTCTTTTGCTTTAAAGTGAAGTTCTTTGAGCATTTTTGGAATGTTTTTGGTTATCAGCTATGCGTATAATATCATTGCTCTTTTGCTTTCAAAGTAAAGTTATTGAAGCATTGTTGGAATGTTTTTGGTTATCAGCTATGCGTACAATATCATTGTTCTTTTGCTTTGAAAGTTAAGTTCTTGGAGCATTGTTGGAATGTTTTTGGTTATCAGCTATGCGTACAATATCATTGCTCTTTTGCTTTCAAAGTTAAGTTCCTGAAGCATTGTTTGAATGTTTTTGGTTATCAGCTATGCGTACAATATCATTGTTCTTTTGCTTTGAAAGTTAAGTTCTTGAAGAATTTTGGAATGTTTTTCGTTATCAGCTAAGCGTATAATATCATTGCCCTTTTGCTTTCAAAGTTAAGTTATTGAAGCATTGTTGGAGTGTTTTTGATTATCAGCTATGCGTACAATATCATTGCTCTTTTGTTTTTAAAGTTAAGTTCTTGGAGCATTGTTAAAATATTTTGGTTATCAGCTATCGGTACAATATCATTGTTCTTTTGCTTTCAAAGTTAGGTTCTTGGAGCATTGTTGGAATGTTTTTGGTTATCAGCTATGCGTACAATATCATTGTTCTTTTGCTTTCAAAGTTAGGTTATTAAAACATTGTTGGAATGTTTTTGGTTATCAGCTATGCGTATAATATCATTGCTCTTTTGCTTTCCAAGTTAAGTTATTAAGGCATTGTTGGATTGATTTTCGTTATCAGCTATGCGTACAATATCATTGTTCTTTTGCTTTCAAAGTTAAGTTCTTGAAGCATTGTTGGAATGATTTTAGTTATCAGCTATGCGTATAATATCATTGCTCTTTTGCTTTCAAAGTTAAGTTATTGAAGCATTGTTGGAATGTTTTTGGTTATCAGCTATGCGTATAATATCATTGCCCTTTTGCTTTCAAAGTTAAGTTATTGAAGCATTGTTGGAATGTTTTTGGTTATCAGCTATGCGTATAATATCATTGCTCTTTTGCTTTCAAAGTTAAGTTCTTGGAGCCTTGTTAGAATGTTTTTGGTTATCAGCTATGCATACAATATCATTGCTCTTTTGCTTTGAAAGTTAAGTTCTTGGAGCATTGTTGGAATGTTTTTGGTTATCAGCTATGCGTACAATATCATTGCTCTTTTGCTTTCAAGGTTAAGTTCTTGAAGCATTGTTGAAATTTTTGGTTATCAGCTATGCATACAATATCATTGTTCTTTTGCTTTGAAAGTTAAGTTCTTGAAGCATTGTTGGAATGTTTTTGGTTATCAGCTATGCGTACAATATCATTGCTCTTTTGCTTTCAAAGTTAAGTTATTGAAACATTGTTGGAAATTTTTTGTTTATCAGCTATGCGTATAATATCATTGCCCTTTTGCCCTCAAAGTTAAGTTATTAAAGCATTGTTGGAATGATTTTAGTTATCAGCTATGCGTACAATATCATTGTTCTTTTGCTTTGAAAGTTAAGTTCTTGAAGCATTGTTAGAATGATTTTGGTTATCAGCTATGCGTATAATATTATTGCTCATTTGCTTTCAAAGTTAAGGTTTTGAAGCATTGTTGGAATGATTTTCGTTATAAGCTATGCGTACAATATCATTGTTCTTTTGCTTTAAAAGTTAAGTTCTTGAAGAATTTTGGAATGATTTTGGTTATCAGCTATGCGTATAATATCATTGCCCCTTTGCTTTCAAAGTTAAGTTATTGAAGCATTGTTGGAATGTTTTTGGTTATCAGCTATGCGTACAATATCATTGCTCTTTTGCTTTTAAAGTTAAGTTCTTGGAGCATTGTTAGAATATTTTGGTTATCAGCTATCGGTACAATATCATTGTTCTTTTGGTTTCAAAGTTAAGTTCTTGGAGCATTGTTGGAATGTTTTTGGTATTCAGCTATGCGTACAATATCATTGTTCTTTTGCTTTAAAGTGAAGTTCTTTGAGCATTTTTGGAATGTTTTTGGTTATCAGCTATGCGTATAAGAATCATTGCTCTTTTGCTTTCAAAGTAAAGTTATTGAAGCATTGTTGGAATGTTTTTGGTTATCAGCTATGCGTACAATATCATTGTTCTTTTGCTTTGAAAGTTTATTTCTTGGAGCATTGTTGGAATGTTTTTGGTTATCAGCTATGCGTACAATATCATTGCTCTTTTGCTTTCAAAGTTAAGTTCTTGAAGCATTGTTTGAATGTTTTTGGTTATCAGCTATGCGTACAATATCATTGTTCTTTTGCTTTGAAAGTTAAGTTCTTGGAGCATTGTTGGAATGTTTTTGGTTATCAGCTATGCGAACAATATCATTGTTCTTTTGCTTTGAAAGTTAGGTTCTTGGAGCATTGTTGGAATGTTTTTGGTTATCATCTATGCATACAATATCATTGCTCTTTTACTTTCAAAGATAATTTCTTGAAGCATTGTTGGAATGTTTTTGGTTATCAGCTATGCGTACAACATCATTGTTCTTTTGCTTTCAAAGTTAAGTTCTTGGAGCATTGTTAAAATGTTTTTGGTTATCAGCTATGCATACAATATCATTGCTCTTTTGCTTTCAAAGTTAAGTTCTTGAAGCATTGTTGGAATGTTTTTGGTTATCAGCTATGCGTACAATATCATTGTTCTTTTGCTTTTAAAGTTAAGTTCTTGAAGCATTTTTGGAATGTTTTAAGTTATCAGCTATGCGTACAATATCATTGTTCTTTTGCTTTCAAAGTTAAGTTCTTGAAGCATTGTTGAAATGTTTTTGGTTATCAGCTATGCATACAATATCATTGCTCTTTTGCTTTCAAAGTAAGGTATTAAAGCATTGTTGGAATGATTTTCGTTATCAGCTATGCGCACAATATCATTGCTCTTTTGCTTTCAAGGTTAAGTTCTTGAAGCATTTTTGGAATTTTTTGTTATCAGCTATGCATACAATATCATTGTTCTTTTGCTTTGAAAGTTAAGTTCTTAGAGCATTGTTGGAATGTTTTTGGTTATCAGCTATGCGTACAATATCATTGCTCTTTTGCTTTCAAAGTTAAGTTCTTGAAGCATTGTTGGAATGTTTTTGGTTATCAGCTATGCGTATAATATCATGTCTCTTTTGCTTTCAAAGTTAAGTTCTTGAAGCATTGTTGGAATGTTTTTGGTTATCAGCTATGCGTACAATATCATTGTTCTTTTGCTTTCAAAGTTAAGGTATTGAAACATTGTTGGAATGTTTTTGTTTATCAGCTATGCGTATAATATCATTGCCCTTTTGCTTTCAAAGTTAAGGTTTTGAAGCATTGTTGGAATGATTTTCGTTATCAGCTATGCGTACAATATCATTGTTCTTTTGCTTTAAAAGTTTAGTTCTTGAAGAATTTTTGAATGATTTTAGTTATCAGCTATGCGTATAATATCATTGCCCCTTTGCTTTCAAAGTAAGGTTATTGAAGCATTGTTGGAATGTTTTTGGTTATCAGCTATGCGTAAAATATCATTGCTCTTTTGCTTTTAAAGTTAAGTTCTTGGACCATTGTTAGAATATTTTGGTTATCAGCTATCGGTACAATATCATTGTTCTTTTGCTTTCAAAGTTAAGTTCTTGGAGCATTGTTGGAATGTTTTTGGTTATCAGCTATGCGTACAATATCATTGTTCTTTTGCTTTCAAAGTTAAGTTATTGAAACATTGTTGGAATGTTTTTGGTTATCAGCTATGCGTATAATATCATTGCTCTTTTGCTTTCCAAGTTAAGTTATTGAAGCATTGTTGGATTGATTTTCGTTATCAGCTATGCGTACAATATCATTGTTCTTTTGCTTTCAAAGTTAAGTTCTTGAAGCATTGTTGGAATGATTTTGGTTATCAGCTATGCGTATAATATCATTGCTCTTTTGCTTTCAAAGTTAAGTTATTGAAGCATTGTTGGAATGTTTTTGGTTATCAGCTATGCGTATAATATCATTGCCCTTTTGCTTTCAAAGTTAAGTTATTGAAGCATTGTTGGAATGTTTTTGGTTATCAGCTATGCGTATAATATCATTGCTCTTTTGCTTTCAAAGTTAAGTTCTTGGAGCATTGTTAGAATGTTTTTGGTTATCAGCTATGCATACAATATCATTGCTCTTTTGCTTTCAAAGTTAGGTTCTTGAAGCATTGTTGGAATGTTTTTGGTTATCAGCTATGCGTACAATATCATTGTTCTTTTGCTTTCAAAGTTAAGTTATTGAACCATTTTTGGAATGTTTTAGGTTATCAGCTATGCGTACATTATCATTGTTCTTTTGCTTTCAAAGTTAAGTTCTTGAAGCATTGTTGAAATTTTTTTGGTTATCAGCTATGCATACAATATCATTGCTCTTTTGCTTTCAAAGTAAGATATTAAAGCATTGTTGGAATGATTTTCGTTATAAGCTATGCGTACAATATCATTGCTCTTTTGCTTTCAAGGTTAAGTTCTTTAAGCATTGTTGAAATTTTTGGTTATCAGCTATGCATACAATATCATTGTTCTTTTGCTTTGAAAGTTAAGTTCTTGAAGCATTGTTGGAATGTTTTTGGTTATCAGCTATGCGTACAATATCATTGCTCTTTTGCTTTCAAATTTAAGTTATTGAAACATTGTTGGGAAGTTTTTGTTTTATCAGCTATGCGTATAATATCATTGCCCTTTTGCCCTCAAAGTTAAGTTATTGAAGCATTGTTGGAATGATTTTTTGTTATCAGCTATGCGTACAATATCATTGTTCTTTTGCTTTGAAAGTTAAGTTCTTGAAGAATTTTGGAATGATTTTGGTTATCAGGTATGCGTATAATATCATTGCCCTTTTGCTTTCAAAGTTAAGTTATTAAAGCATTGTTGGAGTGTTTTTGATTATCAGCTATGCGTACAATATCATTGCTCTTTTGTTTTTAAAGTTAAGTTCTTGGAGCATTGTTACAATATTTTGGTTATCAGCTATCGGTACAATATCATTGTTCTTTTGCTTTCAAAGTTAAGTTCTTGGAGCATTGTTGGAATGTTTTTGGTTATCAGCTATGCGTACAATATCATTGTTCTTTTGCTTTCAAAGTTAAGTTATTAAAACATTGTTGGAATGATTTTCGTTATCAGCTATGCGTACAATATCATTGCTCTTTTGCTTTCAAGGTTAAGTTATTGAAGCATTGTTGGAATTTTTTGTTATAAGCTATGCATACAATATCATTGTTCTTTTGCTTTGAAAGTTAAGTTCTTAGAGCATTGTTGGAATGTTTTTGGTTATCAGCTATGCGTACAATATCATAGCTCTTTTGCTTTCAAAGTTAAGTTTTTGAAGCATTGTTGGAATGTTTTTGGTTATCAGCTATGCGTACAATATCATGTCTCTTTTGCCTTTAAAGTTAAGTTCTCAAGCATTGTTGGAATGTTTTTGGTTATCAGCTATGCGTACAATATCATTGTTCTTTTGCTTTCAAAGTTAAGTTATTGAAACAGTGTTTGAATGTTTTTGTTTATCAGCTATGCGTATAATATCATTGCCCTTTTGCTTTCAAAGTTAAGGTTTTGAAGCATTGTTGGAATGATTTTCGTTATCAGCTATGCGTACAATATCATTGTTCTTTTGCTTTAAAAGTTAAGTTCTTGAAGAATTTTGGAATGATTTTGGTTATCAGCTATGCGTATAATATCATTGCCCCTTTGCTTTCAAAGTTAAGTTATTGAAGCATTGTTGGAATGTTATTGGTTATCAGCTATGCGTACAATATCATTGCTCTTTTGCTTTTAAAGTTAAGTTCTTGGAGCATTGTTAGAATATTTTGGTTATCAGCTATCGGTACAATATCATTGTTCTTTTGCTTTCAAAGTTAAGTTCTTGCAGCATTGTTGGAATGTTTTTGGTGTTCAGCTTTGCGTACAATATCATTGTTCTTTTGCTTTAAAGTGAAGTTCTTTGAGCATTTTTGGAATGTTTTTGGTTATCAGCTATGCGTATAATATCATTGCTCTTTTGCTTTCAAAGTAAAGTTATTGAAGCATTGTTGGAATGTTTTTGGTTATCAGCTATGCGTACAATATCATTGTTCTTTTGCTTTGAAAGTTAAGTTCTTGGAGCATTGTTGGAATGTTTTTGGTTATCAGCTATGCGTACAATATCATTGCTCTTTTGCTTTCAAAGTTAAGTTCCTGAAGCATTGTTTGAATGTTTTTGGTTATCAGCTATGCGTACAATATCATTGTTCTTTTGCTTTGAAAGTTAAGTTCTTGAAGAATTTTGGAATGTTTTTCGTTATCAGCTAAGCGTATAATATCATTGCCCTTTTGCTTTCAAAGTTAAGTTATTGAAGCATTGTTGGAGTGTTTTTGATTATCAGCTATGCGTACAATATCATTGCTCTTTTGTTTTTAAAGTTAAGTTCTTGGAGCATTGTTAAAATATTTTGGTTATCAGCTATCGGTACAATATCATGGTTCTTTTGCTTTCAAAGTTAGGTTCTTGGAGCATTGTTGGAATGTTTTTGGTTATCAGCTATGCGTACAATATCATTGTTCTTTTGCTTTCAAAGTTAGGTTATTAAAACATTGTTGGAATGTTTTTGGTTATCAGCTATGCGTATAATATCATTGCTCTTTTGCTTTCCAAGTTAAGTTATTAAGGCATTGTTGGATTGATTTTCGTTATCAGCTATGCGTACAATATCATTGTTCTTTTGCTTTCAAAGTTAAGTTCTTGAAGCATTGTTGGAATGATTTTAGTTATCAGCTATGCGTATAATATCATTGCTCTTTTGCTTTCAAAGTTAAGTTATTGAAGCATTGTTGGAATGTTTTTGGTTATCAGCTATGCGTATAATATCATTGCCCTTTTGCTTTCAAAGTTAAGTTATTGAAGCATTGTTGGAATGTTTTTGGTTATCAGCTATGCGTATAATATCATTGCTCTTTTGCTTTCAAAGTTAAGTTCTTGGAGCCTTGTTAGAATGTTTTTGGTTATCAGCTATGCATACAATATCATTGCTCTTTTGCTTTGAAAGTTAAGTTCTTGGAGCATTGTTGGAATGTTTTTGGTTATCAGCTATGCGTACAATATCATTGCTCTTTTGCTTTCAAGGTTAAGTTCTTGAAGCATTGTTGAAATTTTTGGTTATCAGCTATGCATACAATATCATTGTTCTTTTGCTTTGAAAGTTAAGTTCTTGAAGCATTGTTGGAATGTTTTTGGTTATCAGCTATGCGTACAATATCATTGCTCTTTTGCTTTCAAAGTTAAGTTATTGAAACATTGTTGGAAATTTTTTGTTTATCAGCTATGCGTATAATATCATTGCCCTTTTGCCCTCAAAGTTAAGTTATTAAAGCATTGTTGGAATGATTTTAGTTATCAGCTATGCGTACAATATCATTGTTCTTTTGCTTTGAAAGTTAAGTTCTTGAAGCATTGTTAGAATGATTTTGGTTATCAGCTATGCGTATAATATTATTGCTCATTTGCTTTCAAAGTTAAGGTTTTGAAGCATTGTTGGAATGATTTTCGTTATAAGCTATGCGTACAATATCATTGTTCTTTTGCTTTAAAAGTTAAGTTCTTGAAGAATTTTGGAATGATTTTGGTTATCAGCTATGCGTATAATATCATTGCCCCTTTGCTTTCAAAGTTAAGTTATTGAAGCATTGTTGGAATGTTTTTGGTTATCAGCTATGCGTACAATATCATTGCTCTTTTGTTTTTAAAGTTAAGTTCTTGGAGCATTGTTAGAATATTTTGGTTATCAGCTATCGGTACAATATCATTGTTCTTTTGGTTTCAAAGTTAAGTTCTTGGAGCATTGTTGGAATGTTTTTGGTATTCAGCTATGCGTACAATATCATTGTTCTTTTGCTTTAAAGTGAAGTTCTTTGAGCATTTTTGGAATGTTTTTGGTTATCAGCTATGCGTATAAGAATCATTGCTCTTTTGCTTTCAAAGTAAAGTTATTGAAGCATTGTTGGAATGTTTTTGGTTATCAGCTATGCGTACAATATCATTGTTCTTTTGCTTTGAAAGTTTATTTCTTGGAGCATTGTTGGAATGTTTTTGGTTATCAGCTATGCGTACAATATCATTGCTCTTTTGCTTTCAAAGTTAAGTTCTTGAAGCATTGTTTGAATGTTTTTGGTTATCAGCTATGCGTACAATATCATTGTTCTTTTGCTTTGAAAGTTAAGTTCTTGGAGCATTGTTGGAATGTTTTTGGTTATCAGCTATGCGAACAATATCATTGTTCTTTTGCTTTGAAAGTTAGGTTCTTGGAGCATTGTTGGAATGTTTTTGGTTATCATCTATGCATACAATATCATTGCTCTTTTACTTTCAAAGATAATTTCTTGAAGCATTGTTGGAATGTTTTTGGTTATCAGCTATGCGTACAACATCATTGTTCTTTTGCTTTCAAAGTTAAGTTCTTGGAGCATTGTTAAAATGTTTTTGGTTATCAGCTATGCATACAATATCATTTCTCTTTTGCTTTCAAAGTTAAGTTCTTGAAGCATTGTTGGAATGTTTTTGGTTATCAGCTATGCGTACAATATCATTGTTCTTTTGCTTTTAAAGTTAAGTTCTTGAAGCATTTTTGGAATGTTTTAAGTTATCAGCTATGCGTACAATATCATTGTTCTTTTGCTTTCAAAGTTAAGTTCTTGAAGCATTGTTGAAATGTTTTTGGTTATCAGCTATGCATACAATATCATTGCTCTTTTGCTTTCAAAGTAAGGTATTAAAGCATTGTTGGAATGATTTTCGTTATCAGCTATGCGCACAATATCATTGCTCTTTTGCTTTCAAGGTTAAGTTCTTGAAGCATTTTTGGAATTTTTTGTTATCAGCTATGCATACAATATCATTGTTCTTTTGCTTTGAAAGTTAAGTTCTTAGAGCATTGTTGGAATGTTTTTGGTTATCAGCTATGCGTACAATATCATTGCTCTTTTGCTTTCAAAGTTAAGTTCTTGAAGCATTGTTGGAATGTTTTTGGTTATCAGCTATGCGTATAATATCATGTCTCTTTTGCTTTCAAAGTTAAGTTCTTGAAGCATTGTTGGAATGTTTTTGGTTATCAGCTATGCGTACAATATCATTGTTCTTTTGCTTTCAAAGTTAAGGTATTGAAACATTGTTGGAATGTTTTTGTTTATCAGCTATGCGTATAATATCATTGCCCTTTTGCTTTCAAAGTTAAGGTTTTGAAGCATTGTTGGAATGATTTTCGTTATCAGCTATGCGTACAATATCATTGTTCTTTTGCTTTAAAAGTTTAGTTCTTGAAGAATTTTTGAATGATTTTAGTTATCAGCTATGCGTATAATATCATTGCCCCTTTGCTTTCAAAGTAAGGTTATTGAAGCATTGTTGGAATGTTTTTGGTTATCAGCTATGCGTAAAATATCATTGCTCTTTTGCTTTTAAAGTTAAGTTCTTGGACCATTGTTAGAATATTTTGGTTATCAGCTATCGGTACAATATCATTGTTCTTTTGCTTTCAAAGTTAAGTTCTTGGAGCATTGTTGGAATGTTTTTGGTTATCAGCTATGCGTACAATATCATTGTTCTTTTGCTTTCAAAGTTAAGTTATTGAAACATTGTTGGAATGTTTTTGGTTATCAGCTATGCGTATAATATCATTGCTCTTTTGCTTTCCAAGTTAAGTTATTGAAGCATTGTTGGATTGATTTTCGTTATCAGCTATGCGTACAATATCATTGTTCTTTTGCTTTCAAAGTTAAGTTCTTGAAGCATTGTTGGAATGATTTTGGTTATCAGCTATGCGTATAATATCATTGCTCTTTTGCTTTCAAAGTTAAGTTATTGAAGCATTGTTGGAATGTTTTTGGTTATCAGCT
This sequence comes from Ceratothoa steindachneri, assembly GCA_963969495.1. Taxonomy (NCBI): domain Eukaryota; kingdom Metazoa; phylum Arthropoda; class Malacostraca; order Isopoda; family Cymothoidae; genus Ceratothoa; species Ceratothoa steindachneri. The sequence goes on along the minus strand of OZ018324.1, from coordinate 113,514,630 downwards.
ATGCGTATAATATCATTGCCCTTTTGCTTTCAAAGTTAAGTTATTGAAGCATTGTTGGAATGTTTTTGGTTATCAGCTATGCGTATAATATCATTGCTCTTTTGCTTTCAAAGTTAAGTTCTTGGAGCATTGTTAGAATGTTTTTGGTTATCAGCTATGCATACAATATCATTGCTCTTTTGCTTTCAAAGTTAGGTTCTTGAAGCATTGTTGGAATGTTTTTGGTTATCAGCTATGCGTACAATATCATTGTTCTTTTGCTTTCAAAGTTAAGTTATTGAACCATTTTTGGAATGTTTTAGGTTATCAGCTATGCGTACATTATCATTGTTCTTTTGCTTTCAAAGTTAAGTTCTTGAAGCATTGTTGAAATTTTTTTGGTTATCAGCTATGCATACAATATCATTGCTCTTTTGCTTTCAAAGTAAGATATTAAAGCATTGTTGGAATGATTTTCGTTATAAGCTATGCGTACAATATCATTGCTCTTTTGCTTTCAAGGTTAAGTTCTTTAAGCATTGTTGAAATTTTTGGTTATCAGCTATGCATACAATATCATTGTTCTTTTGCTTTGAAAGTTAAGTTCTTGAAGCATTGTTGGAATGTTTTTGGTTATCAGCTATGCGTACAATATCATTGCTCTTTTGCTTTCAAATTTAAGTTATTGAAACATTGTTGGGAAGTTTTTGTTTTATCAGCTATGCGTATAATATCATTGCCCTTTTGCCCTCAAAGTTAAGTTATTGAAGCATTGTTGGAATGATTTTTTGTTATCAGCTATGCGTACAATATCATTGTTCTTTTGCTTTGAAAGTTAAGTTCTTGAAGAATTTTGGAATGATTTTGGTTATCAGCTATGCGTATAATATCATTGCCCTTTTGCTTTCAAAGTTAAGTTATTAAAGCATTGTTGGAGTGTTTTTGATTATCAGCTATGCGTACAATATCATTGCTCTTTTGTTTTTAAAGTTAAGTTCTTGGAGCATTGTTACAATATTTTGGTTATCAGCTATCGGTACAATATCATTGTTCTTTTGCTTTCAAAGTTAAGTTCTTGGAGCATTGTTGGAATGTTTTTGGTTATCAGCTATGCGTACAATATCATTGTTCTTTTGCTTTCAAAGTTAAGTTATTAAAACATTGTTGGAATGATTTTCGTTATCAGCTATGCGTACAATATCATTGCTCTTTTGCTTTCAAGGTTAAGTTATTGAAGCATTGTTGGAATTTTTTGTTATAAGCTATGCATACAATATCATTGTTCTTTTGCTTTGAAAGTTAAGTTCTTAGAGCATTGTTGGAATGTTTTTGGTTATCAGCTATGCGTACAATATCATAGCTCTTTTGCTTTCAAAGTTAAGTTTTTGAAGCATTGTTGGAATGTTTTTGGTTATCAGCTATGCGTACAATATCATGTCTCTTTTGCTTTCAAAGTTAAGTTCTTGAAGCATTGTTGGAATGTTTTTGGTTATCAGCTATGCGTACAATATCATTGTTCTTTTGCTTTCAAAGTTAAGTTATTGAAACAGTGTTTGAATGTTTTTGTTTATCAGCTATGCGTATAATATCATTGCCCTTTTGCTTTCAAAGTTAAGGTTTTGAAGCATTGTTGGAATGATTTTCGTTATCAGCTATGCGTACAATATCATTGTTCTTTTGCTTTAAAAGTTAAGTTCTTGAAGAATTTTGGAATGATTTTGGTTATCAGCTATGCGTATAATATCATTGCCCCTTTGCTTTCAAAGTTAAGTTATTGAAGCATTGTTGGAATGTTATTGGTTATCAGCTATGCGTACAATATCATTGCTCTTTTGCTTTTAAAGTTAAGTTCATGGAGCATTGTTAGAATATTTTGGTTATCAGCTATCGGTACAATATCATTGTTCTTTTGCTTTCAAAGTTAAGTTCTTGCAGCATTGTTGGAATGTTTTTGGTGTTCAGCTATGCGTACAATATCATTGTTCTTTTGCTTTAAAGTGAAGTTCTTTGAGCATTTTTGGAATGTTTTTGGTTATCAGCTATGCGTATAATATCATTGCTCTTTTGCTTTCAAAGTAAAGTTATTGAAGCATTGTTGGAATGTTTTTGGTTATCAGCTATGCGTACAATATCATTGTTCTTTTGCTTTGAAAGTTAAGTTCTTGGAGCATTGTTGGAATGTTTTTGGTTATCAGCTATGCGTACAATATCATTGCTCTTTTGCTTTCAAAGTTAAGTTCTTGAAGCATTGTTTGAATGTTTTTGGTTATCAGCTATGCGTACAATATCATTGTTCTTTTGCTTTGAAAGTTAAGTTCTTGAAGAATTTTGGAATGTTTTTCGTTATCAGCTATGCGTATAATATCATTGCCCTTTTGCTTTCAAAGTTAAGTTATTGAAGCATTGTTGGAGTGTTTTTGATTATCAGCTATGCGTACAATATCATTGCTCTTTTGTTTTTAAAGTTAAGTTCTTGGAGCATTGTTAAAATATTTTGGTTATCAGCTATCGGTACAATATCATTGTTCTTTTGCTTTCAAAGTTAAGTTCTTGGAGCATTGTTGGAATGTTTTTGGTTATCAGCTATGCGTACAATATCATTGTTCTTTTGCTTTCAAAGTTAGGTTATTAAAACATTGTTGGAATGTTTTTGGTTATCAGCTATGCGTATAATATCATTGCTCTTTTGCTTTCCAAGTTAAGTTATTGAAGCATTGTTGGATTGATTTTCGTTATCAGCTATGCGTACAATATCATTGTTCTTTTGCTTTCAAAGTTAAGTTCTTGAAGCATTGTTGGAATAATTTTAGTTATCAGCTATGCGTATAATATCATTGCTCTTTTGCTTTCAAAGTTAAGTTATTGAAGCATTGTTGGAATGTTTTTGGTTATCAGCTATGCGTATAATATCATTGCCCTTTTGCTTTCAAAGTTAAGTTATTGAAGCATTGTTGGAATGTTTTTGGTTATCAGCTATGCGTATAATATCATTGCTCTTTTGCTTTCAAAGTTAAGTTCTTGGAGCCTTGTTAGAATGTTTTTGGTTATCAGCTATGCATACAATATCATTGCTCTTTTGCTTTGAAAGTTAAGTTCTTGGAGCATTGTTGGAATGTTTTTGGTTATCAGCTATGCGTACAATATCATTGTTCTTTTGCTTTGAAAGTTAAGTTTTTAGAGCATTGTTGGAATGTTTTTCGTTATCAGCTATGCATACAATATCATTGCTCTTTTGCTTTCAAAGATAAGTTCTTGAAGCATTGTTGGAATGTTTTTGGTTATCAGCTATGCTTACAATATCATTGCTCTTCTGCTTTCAAAGTTAAGTTCTTGGAGCATTGTTAGAATATTTTTAGTTATCAGCTATGCATACAATATCATTGCTCTTTTGCTTTCAAGGTTAAGTTCTTGAAGCATTGTTGGAAAGTTTTTGGTTATCAGCTATGCGTACAATATCATTGTTCTTTTGCTTTCAAACTTAAGTTCTTGAAGCATTGTTGGAATGTTTTTGGTTATCAGCTATGCATACAATATCATTGCTCTTTTGCTTTCAAAGTTAAGTTAGTGAAACATTGTTGGAAATTTTTTGTTTATCAGCTATGCGTATAATATCATTGCCCTTTTGCCCTCAAAGTTAAGTTATTGAAGCATTGTTGGAATGATTTTAGTTATCAGCTATGCGTACAATATCATTGTTCTTTTGCATTGAAAGTTAAGTTCTTGAAGCATTGTTAGAATGATTTTGGTTATCAGCTATGCGTATAATATTATTGCTCATTTGCTTTCAAAGTTAAGGTTTTGAAGCATTGTTGGAATGATTTTCGTTATAAGCTATGCGTACAATATCATTGTTCTTTTGCTTTAAAAGTTAAGTTCTTGAAGAATTTTGGAATGATTTTGGTTATCAGCTATGCGTATAATATCATTGCCCCTTTGCTTTCAAAGTTAAGTTATTGAAGCATTGTTGGAATGTTTTTGGTTATCAGCTATGCGTACAATATCATTGCTCTTTTGCTTTTAAAGTTAAGTTCTTGGAGCATTGTTAGAATATTTTGGTTATCAGCTATCGGTACAATATCATTGTTCTTTTGCTTTCAAAGTTAAGTTCTTGGAGCATTGTTGGAATGTTTTTGGTGTTCAGCTATGCGTACAATATCATTGTTCTTTTGCTTTAAAGTGAAGTTCTTTGAGCATTTTTGGAATGTTTTTGGTTATCAGCTATGCGTATAAGAATCATTGCTCTTTTGCTTTCAAAGTAAAGTTATTGAAGCATTGTTGGAATGTTTTTGGTTATCAGCTATGCGTACAATATCATTGTTCTTTTGCTTTGAAAGTTTATTTCTTGGAGCATTGTTGGAATGTTTTTGGTTATCAGCTATGCGTACAATATCATTGCTCTTTTGCTTTCAAAGTTAAGTTCTTGAAGCATTGTTTGAATGTTTTTGGTTATCAGCTATGCGTACAATATCATTGTTCTTTTGCTTTGAAAGTTAAGTTCTTGGAGCATTGTTGGAATGTTTTTGGTTATCAGCTATGCGAACAATATCATTGTTCTTTTGCTTTGAAAGTTAGGTTCTTGGAGCATTGTTGGAATGTTTTTGGTTATCATCTATGCATACAATATCATTGCTCTTTTACTTTCAAAGATAATTTCTTGAAGCATTGTTGGAATGTTTTTGGTTATCAGCTATGCGTACAACATCATTGTTCTTTTGCTTTCAAAGTTAAGTTCTTGGAGCATTGTTAAAATGTTTTTGGTTATCAGCTATGCATACAATATCATTGCTCTTTTGCTTTCAAAGTAAGGTTCTTGAAGCATTGTTGGAATGTTTTTGGTTATCAGCTATGCGTACAATATCATTGTTCTTTTGTTTTCAAAGTTAAGTTCTTGAAGCATTTTTGGAATGTTTTATGTTATCAGCTATGCGTACAATATCATTGTTCTTTTGCTTTCAAAGTTAAGTTCTTGAAGCATTTTTGAAATGTTTTTGGTTATCAGCTATGCATACAATATCATTGCTCTTTTGCTTTCAAAGTAAGGTATTAAAGCATTGTTGGAATGATTTTCGTTATCAGCTATGCGCACAATATCATTGCTCTTTTGCTTTCAAGGTTAAGTTCTTGAAGCATTGTTGGAATTTTTTGTTATCAGCTATGCATACAATATCATTGTTCTTTTGCTTTGAAAGTTAAGTTCTTAGAGCATTGTTGGAATGTTTTTGGTTATCAGCTATGCGTACAATATCATTGCTCTTTTGCTTTCAAAGTTAAGTTCTTGAAGCATTGTTGGAATGTTTTTGGTTATCAGCTATGCGTAAAATATCATGTCTCTTTTGCTTTCAAAGTTAAGTTCTTGAAGCATTGTTGGAATGTTTTTGGTTATCAGCTATGCGTACAATATCATTGTTCTTTTGCTTTCAAAGTTAAGTTATTGAAACATTGTTGGAATGTTTTTGTTTATCAGCTATGCGTATAATATCATTGCCCTTTTGCTTTCAAAGTTAAGGTTTTGAAGCATTGTTGGAATGATTTTCGTTATCAGCTATGCGTACAATATCATTGTTCTTTTGCTTTAAAAGTTTAGTTCTTGAAGAATTTTTGAATGATTTTGGTTATCAGCTATGCGTATAATATCATTGCCCCTTTGCTTTCAAAGTTAAGTTATTGAAGCATTGTTGGAATGTTTTTGGTTATCAGCTATGCGTACAATATCATTGCTCTTTTTCTTTTAAAGTTAAGTTATTGAAGCATTGTTGGATTGATTTTCGTTATCAGCTATGCGTACAATATCATTGTTCTTTTGCTTTCAAAGTTAAGTTCTTGAAGCATTGTTGGAATGATTTTGGTTATCAGCTATGCGTATAATATCATTGCTCTTTTGCTTTCAAAGTTAAGTTATTGAAGCATTGTTGGAATGTTTTTGGTTATCAGCTATGCGTATAATATCATTGCCCTTTTGCTTTCAAAGTTAAGTTATTGAAGCATTGTTGGAATGTTTTTGGTTATCAGCTATGCGTATAATATCATTGCTCTTTTGCTTTCAAAGTTAAGTTCTTGGAGCATTGTTAGAATGTTTTTGGTTATCAGCTATGCATACAATATCATTGCTCTTTTGCTTTGAAAGTTAAGTTCTCGGAGCATTGTTGGAATGTTTTTGGTTATCAGCTATGCGTACAATATCAGTGTTCTTTTGCTTTGAAAGTTAAGTTTTTAGAGCATTGTTGGAATGTTTTTCGTTATCAGCTATGCATACAATATCATTGCTCTTTTGCTTTCAAAGATAAGTTCTTGAAGCATTGTTGGAATGATTTTGGTTATCAGCTATGCGTACAATATCATTGCTCTTTTGTTTTTAAAGTTAAGTTCTTGAAGCATTGTTAGAATGTTTTCGTTATCAGCTATCGGTACAATATCATTGTTCTTTTGCTTTCAAAGTTAAGTTCTTGGAGCATTGTTGGAATGTTTTTGGTTATCAGCTATGCGTACAATATCATTGTTCTTTTGCTTTGAAAGTTAAGTTCTTGGAGCATTTTTGGAATGTTTTTGGTTATCAGCTATGCGTATAATTTCATTGCTCTTTTGCTTTCAAAGTTAAGTTATTGAAGCATTGTTGGAATGTTTTTGGTTATCAGCTATGCATACAATATCATTGTTCTTTTGCTTTGAAAGTTAGGTTCTTGGAGCATTGTTGGAATGTTTTTGGTTATCAGCTATGCGTACAATATCATTGCTCTTTTGCTTTCAAAGTTAAGTTCTTGAAGCATTGTTGGAATGTTTTTGGTTATCAGCTATGCGTACAATATCATTGCTCTTTTGCTTTCAAAGTTAAGTTCTTGAAGCATTGTTGGAATGTTTTTGGTTATCAGCTATGCGTACAATATCATTGTTCTTTTGCTTTGAAAGTTAAGTTCTTGGAGCATTGTTGGAATGTTTTTGGTTATCAGCTATGCGAACAATATCATTGTTCTTTTGCTTTGAAAGTTAGGTTCTTGGAGCATTGTTGGAATGTTTTTGGTTATCATCTATGCATACAATATCATTGCTCTTTTGCTTTCAAAGATAATTTCTTGAAGCATTGTTGGAATGTTTTTGGTTATCAGCTATGCGTACAATATCATTGTTCTTTTGCTTTCAAAGTTAAGTTCTTGGAGCATTGTTAAAATGTTTTTGGTTATCAGCTATGCATACAATATCATTGCTCTTTTGCTTTCAAAGTTAAGTTCTTGAAGCATTGTTGGAATGTTTTTTGTTATCAGCTATGCGTACAATATCATTGTTCTTTAGCTTTCAAAGTTAATTTCTTGAAGCATTTTTGGAATGTTTCAAGTTATAAGCTATGCGTAAAATATCATTGTTTTTTTGCTTTCAAAGGTAAGTTCTTGAAGCATTGTTGAAATGTTTTTGGTTATCAGCTATGCATACAATATCATTGCTCTTTTGCTTTCAAAGTAAGGTATTAAAGCATTGTTGGAATGATTTTCGTTATCAGCTATGCGTACAATATCATTGCTCGTTTGCTTTCAAGGATAAGTTCTTGAAGCATTGTTGGAATTTTTTGTTATAAGCTATGCATACAATATCATTGTTCTTTTGCTTTGAAAGTTAAGTTCTTAGAGCATTGTTGGAATGTTTTTGGTTATCAGCTATGCGTACAATATCATAGCTCTTTTGCTTTCAAAGTTAAGTTCTTGAAGCATTGTTGGAATGTTTTTGGTTATCAGCTATGCGTACAATATCATGTCTCTTTTGCTTTCAAAGTTAAGTTCTTGAAGATGTGGGAATGTTTTTGGTTATCAGCTATGCGTACAATATCATTGTTCTTTTGCTTTCAAAGTTAAGTTATTGAAACATTGTTGGAATGTTTTTGTTTATCAGCTATGCGTATAATATCATTGCCCTTTTGCTTTCAAAGTTAAGGTTTTGAAGCATTGTTGGAATGATTTTCGTTATCAGCTATGCGTACAATATCATTGTTCTTTTGCTTTAAATGTTAAGTTCTTGAAGAATTTTGGAATGATTTTGGTTATCAGCTATGCGTATATTATCATTGCCCCTTTGCTTTCAAAGTTAAGTTATTGAAGCATTGTTGGAATGTTTTTTGTTATCAGCTATGCGTACAATATCATTGCTCTTTTGCTTTTAAAGTTAAGTTCTTGGAGCATTGTTAGAATATTTTGGTTATCAGCTATCGGTACAATATCATTGTTCTTTTGCTTTCAAAGTTAAGTTCTTGGAGCATTGTTGGAATGTTTTTGGTGTTCAGCTATGCGTACAATATCATTGTTCTTTTGCTTTAAAGTGAAGTTCTTTGAGCATTTTTGGAATGTTTTTGGTTATCAGCTATGCGTATAATATCATTGCTCTTTTGCTTTCAAAGTAAAGTTATTGAAGCATTGTTGGAATGTTTTTGGTTATCAGCTATGCGTACAATATCATTGTTCTTTTGCTTTGAAAGTTAAGTTCTTGGAGCATTGTTGGAATGCTTTTGGTTATCAGCTATGCGTACAATATCATTGCTCTTTTGCTTTCAAAGTTAAGTTCTTGAAGCATTGTTTGAATGTTTTTGGTTATCAGCTATGCGTACAATATCATTGTTCTTTTGCTTTGAAAGTTAAGTTCTTGGAACATTGTTTGAATGTTTTTGGTTATCAGCTATGCGTACAATATCATTGTTCTTTTGCTTTGAAAGTTAAGTTCTTGGAGCATTGTTGGAATGTTTTTGGTTATCAGCTATGCATACAATATCATTGCTCTTTTGCTTTCAAAGTTAAGTTCTTGAAGCATTGTTGGAATGTTTTTGGATATCAGCTATGCGTACAATATCATTGCTCTTTTGCTTTCAAAGTTAAGTTCTTGAAGCATTGTTGAATGTTTTTGGTTATCAGCTATGCGTACAATATCATTGCTCTTTTGCTTTCAAGGTTAAGTTCTTGAAGCATTGTTGAATTTTTGGTTATCTGCTATGCATACAATAGCATTGTTCTTTTGCTTTGAAAGTTAAGTTCTTGAAGCATTGTTGGAATGTTTTTGGTTATCAGCTATGCGTACAATATCATTGTTCTTTTGCTTTGAAAGTAAAAGTTCTTGGAGCATTGTTGGAATGTTTTTAGGTATCAGCTATGCGTACAATATCATTGTTCTTTTGCTTTCAAAGTTAAGTTCTTGGAGCATTGTTAAAATGTTTTTGGTTATCAGCAATGCATACAATATCATTGCTCTTTTGCTTTCAAAGTTAAGTTCTTGAAGCATTGTTGGAATGTTTTTGGTTATCAGCTATGCGTACAATATCATTGTTCTTTTGCTTTCAAAGTTAAGTTATTGAACCATTTTTGGAATGTTTTAGGTTATCAGCTATGCGTAGAATATCATTGTTCTTTTGCTTTCAAAGTTAAGTTCTTGAAGCTTCGTTGAAATTTTTTTGGTTATCAGCTATGCATACAATATCATTGCTCTTTTGCTTTCAAAGTAAGATATTAAAGCATTGTTGGAATGATTTTCGTTATCAGCTATGCGTACAATATCATTGCTCTTTTGCTTTCAAGGTTAAGTTCTTTAAGCATTGTTGAAATTTTTGGTTATCAGCTATGCATACAATATCATTGTTCTTTTGCTTTGAAAGTTAAGTTCTTGAAGCATTGTTGGAATGTTTTTGGTTATCAGCTATGCGTACAATATCATTGCTCTTTTGCTTTCAAAGTTAAGTTATTGAAACATTGTTGGGAAGTTTTTGTTTTATCAGCTATGCGTATAATATCATTGCCCTTTTGCCCTCAAAGTTAAGTTATTGAAGCATTGTTGGAATGATTTTTTGTTATCAGCTATGCGTACAATATCATTGTTCTTTTGCTTTGAAAGTTAAGTTCTTGAAGAATTTTGGAATGATTTTGGTTATCAGCTATGCGTATAATATCATTGCCCTTTTGCTTTCAAAGTTAAGTTATTGAAGCATTGTTGGAGTGTTTTTGATTATCAGCTATGCGTACAATTTCATTGCTCTTTTGTTTTTAAAGTTAAGTTCTTGAAGCATTGTTGGAATGATTTTGGTTATCAGCTATGCGTATAATATCATTGCTCTTTTGCTTTCAAAGTTAAGTTATTGAAGCATTGTTGGAATGTTTTTGGTTATCAGCTATGCGTATAATATCATTGCTCTTTTGCTTTCCAAGTTAAGTTATTGAAGCATTGTTGGATTGATTTTCGTTATCAGCTATGCGTACAATATCATTGTTCTTTTGCTTTCAAAGTTAAGTTCTTGAAGCATTGTTGGAATGATTTTGGTTATCAGCTATGCGTATAATATCATTGCTCTTTTGCTTTCAAAGTTAAGTTATTGAAGCATTGTTGGAATGTTTTTGGTTATCAGCTATGCGTATAATATCATTGCCCTTTTGCTTTCAAAGTTAAGTTATTGAAGCATTGTTGGAATGTTTTTGGTTATCAGCTATGCGTACAATATCATTGTTCTTTTGCTTTGAAAGTTAGGTTCTTGGAGCATTGTTGAAATGTTTTTGGTTATCATCTATGCATACAATATCATTGCTCTTTTACTTTCAAAGATAATTTCTTGAAGCATTGTTGGAATGTTTTTGGTTATCAGCTATGCGTACAACATCATTGTTCTTTTGCTTTCAAAGTTAAGTTCTTGGAGCATTGTTAAAATGTTTTTGATATCAGCTATGCATACAATATCATTGCTCTTTTGCTTTCAAAGTTAAGTTCTTGAAGCATTGTTGGAATGTTTTTGGTTATCAGCTATGCGTACAATATCATTGTTCTTTTGCTTTCAAAGTTAAGTTCTTGAAGCATTTTTGGAATGTTTTAGGTTATCAGCTATGCGTACAATATCATTGTTCTTTTGCTTTCAAAGTTAAGTTCTTGAAGCATTGTTGAAATGTTTTTGGTTATCAGCTATGCATACAATATCATTGCTCTTTTGCTTTCAAAGTAAGGTATTAAAGCATTGTTGGAATGATTTTCGTTATCAGCTATGCGCACAATATCATTGCTCTTTTGCTTTCAAGGTTAAGTTCTTGAAGCCATGTTGGAATTTTTTGTTATCAGCTATGCATACAATATCATTGTTCTTTTGCTTTGAAAGTTAAGTTCTTAGAGCATTGTTGGAATGTTTTTGGTTATCAGCTATGCGTACAATATCATTGCTCTTTTGCTTTCAAAGTTAAGTTCTTGAAGCATTGTTGGAATGTTTTTGGTTATCAGCTATGCGTAAAATATCATGTCTCTTTTGCTTTCAAAGTTAAGTTCTTGAAGCATTGTTGGAATGTTTTTGGTTATCAGCTATGCGTACAATATCATTGTTCTTTTGCTTTCAAAGTTAAGTTATTGAAACATTGTTGGAATGTTTTTGTTTATCAGCTATGCGTATAATATCATTGCCCTTTTGCTTTCAAAGTTAAGGTTTTGAAGCATTGTTGGAATGATTTTCGTTATCAGCTATGCGTACAATATCATTGTTCTTTTGCTTTAAAAGTTTAGTTCTTGAAGAATTTTTGAATGATTTTGGTTATCAGCTATGCGTATAATATCATTGCCCCTTTGCTTTCAAAGTTAAGTTATTGAAGCATTGTTGGAATGTTTTTGGTTATCAGCTATGCGTACAATATCATTGCTCTTTTGCTTTTAAAGTTAAGTTATTGAAGCATTGTTGGATTGATTTTCGTTATCAGCTATGCGTACAATATCATTGTTCTTTTGCTTTCAAAGTTAAGTTCTTGAAGCATTGTTGGAATGATTTTGGTTATCAGCTATGCGTATAATATCATTGCTCTTTTGCTTTCAAAGTTAAGTTATTGAAGCATTGTTGGAATGTTTTTGGTTATCAGCTATGCGTATAATATCATTGCCCTTTTGCTTTCAAACTTAAGTTATTGAAGCATTGTTGGAATGTTTTTGGTTATCAGCTATGCGTATAATATCATTGCTCTTTTGCTTTCAAAGTTAAGTTCTTGGAGCATTGTTAGAATGTTTTTGGTTATCAGCTATGCATACAATATCATTGCTCTTTTGCTTTGAAAGTGAAGTTCTTGGAGCATTGTTGGAATGTTTTTGGTTATCAGCTATGCGTACAATATCATTGTTCTTTTGCTTTGAAAGTTAAGTTTTTAGAGCATTGTTGGAATGTTTTTCGTTATCAGCTATGCATACAATATCATTGCTCTTTTGCTTTTAAAGATAAGTTCTTGAAGCATTGTTGGAATGATTTTGGTTATCAGCTATGCGTACAATATCATTGCTCTTTTGTTTTTAAAGTTAAGTTCTTGAAGCATTGTTAGAATGTTTTCGTTATCAGCTATCGGTACAATATCATTGTTCTTTTGCTTTCAAAGTTAAGTTCTTGGAGCATTGTTGGAATGTTTTTGGTTATCAGCTATGGGTACAATATCATTGTTCTTTTGCTTTAAAAGTTAAGTTCTTGGAGCATTTTTGGAATGTTTTTGGTTATCAGCTATGCGTATAATTTCATTGCTCTTTTGCTTTCAAAGTTAAGTTATTGAAGCATTGTTGGAATGTTTTTGGTTATCAGCTATGCATACAATATCATTGTTCTTTTGCTTTGAAAGTTAGGTTCTTGGAGCATTGTTGGAATGTTTTTGGTTATCAGCTATGCGTACAATATCATTGCTCTTTTGCTTTCAAAGTTAAGTTCTTGAAGCATTGTTGGAATGTTTTTGGTTATCAGCTATGCGTACAATATCATTGCTCTTTTGCTTTCAAAGTTAAGTTCTTGAAGCATTGTTGGAATGTTTTTGGTTATCAGCTATGCGAACAATATCATTGTTCTTTTGCTTTGAAAGTTAGGTTCTTGGAGCATTGTTGGAATGTTTTTGGTTATCATCTATGCATACAATATCATTGCTCTTTTGCTTTCAAAGATAATTTCTTGAAGCATTGTTGGAATGTTTTTGGTTATCAGCTATGCGTACAATATCATTGTTCTTTTGCTTTCAAAGTTAAGTTCTTGGAGCATTGTAAAAATGTTTTTGGTTATCAGCTATGCATACAATATCATTGCTCTTTTGCTTTCAAAGTTAAGTTCTTGAAGCATTGTTGGAATGTTTTTTGTTATAAGCTATGCGTACAATATCATTGTTCTTTAGCTTTCAAAGTTAAGTTCTTGAAGCATTTTTGGAATGTTTCAAGTTATAAGCTATGCGTAAAATATCATTGTTCTTTTGCTTTCAAAGGTAAGTTCTTGAAGCATTGTTGAAATGTTTTTGGTTATCAGCTATGCATACAATATCATTGCTCTTTTGCTTTCAAAGTAAGGTATTAAAGCATTGTTGGAATGATTTTCGTTATCAGCTATGCGTACAATATCATTGCTCTTTTGCTTTCAATGATAAGTTCTTGAATCATTGTTGGAATTTTTTGTTATAAGCTATGCATACAATATCATTGTTCTTTTGCTTTGAAAGTTAAGTTCTTAGAGCATTGTTGGAATGTTTTTGGTTATCAGCTATGCGTACAATATCATAGCTCTTTTGCTTTCAAAGTTAAGTTCTTGAAGCATTGTTGGAATGTTTTTGGTTATCAGCTATGCGTACAATATCATGTCTCTTTTGCTTTCAATTTTAAGTTCTTGGAGCCTTGTTAGAATGTTTTTGGTTATCAGCTATGCGTACAATATCATTGTTCTTTTGCTTTCAAAGTTAAGTTATTGAAACATTGTTGGAATGTTTTTGTTTATCAGCTATGCGTATAATATCATTGCCCTTTTGCTTTCAAAGTTAAGGTTTTGAAGCATTGTTGGAATGATTTTCGTTATCAGCTATGCGTACAATATCATTGTTCTTTTGCTTTAAATGTTAAGTTCTTGAAGAATTTTGGAATGATTTTGGTTATCAGCTATGCGTATAATATCATTGCCCCTTTGCTTTCAAAGTTAAGTTATTGAAGCATTGTTGGAATGTTTTTGGTTATCAGCTATGCGTACAATATCATTGCTCTTTTGCTTTTAAAGTTAAGTTCTTGGAGCATTGTTAAAATATTTTGGTTATCAGCTATCGGTACAATATCATTGTTCTTTTGCTTTCAAAGTTAAGTTCTTGGAGCATTGTTGGAATGTTTTTGGTGTTCAGCTATGCGTACAATATCATTGTTCTTTTGCTTTAAAGTGAAGTTCTTTGAGCATTTTTGGAATGTTTTTGGTTATCAGCTATGCGTATAATATCATTGCTCTTTTGCTTTCAAAGTAAAGTTATTGAAGCATTGTTGGAATGTTTTTGGTTATCAGCTATGCGTACAATATCATTGTTCTTTTGCTTTGAAAGTTAAGTTCTTGGAGCATTGTTGGAATGTTTTTGGTTATCAGCTATGCGTACATATCATTGCTCTTTTGCTTTCAAAGTTAAGTTCTTGAAGCATTGTTTGAATGTTTTTGGTTATCAGCTATGCGTACAATATCATTGTTCTTTTGCTTTGAAAGTTAAGTTCTTGGAACATTGTTTGAATGTTTTTGGTTATCAGCTATGCGTACAATATCATTGTTCTTTTGCTTTGAAAGTTAAGTTCTTGGAGCATTGTTGGAATGTTTTTGGTTATCAGCTATGCATACAATATCATTGCTCTTTTGCTTTCAAAGTTAAGTTCTTGAAGCATTGTTGGAATGTTTTTGGATATCAGCTATGCGTACAATATCATTGCTCTTTTGCTTTCAAAGTTAAGTTCTTGAAGCATTGTTGAATGTTTTTGGTTATCAGCTATGCGTACAATATCATTGCTCTTTTGCTTTCAAGGTTAAGTTCTTGAAGCATTGTTGAATTTTTGGTTATCTGCTATGCATACAATAGCATTGTTCTTTTGCTTTGAAAGTTAAGTTCTTGAAGCATTGTTGGAATGTTTTTGGTTATCAGCTATGCGTACAATATCATTGTTCTTTTGCTTTGAAAGTAAAAGTTCTTGGAGCATTGTTGGAATGTTTTTAGGTATCAGCTATGCGTACAATATCATTGTTCTTTTGCTTTCAAAGTTAAGTTCTTGGAGCATTGTTAAAATGTTTTTGGTTATCAGCAATGCATACAATATCATTGCTCTTTTGCTTTCAAAGTTAAGTTCTTGAAGCATTGTTGGAATGTTTTTGGTTATCAGCTATGCGTACAATATCATTGTTCTTTTGCTTTCAAAGTTAAGTTATTGAACCATTTTTGGAATGTTTTAGGTTATCAGCTATGCGTAGAATATCATTGTTCTTTTGCTTTCAAAGTTAAGTTCTTGAAGCATTGTTGAAATTTTTTTGGTTATCAGCTATGCATACAATATCATTGCTCTTTTGCTTTCAAAGTAAGATATTAAAGCATTGTTGGAATGATTTTCGTTATCAGCTATGCGTACAATATCATTGCTCTTTTGCTTTCAAGGTTAAGTTCTTTAAGCATTGTTGAAATTTTTGGTTATCAGCTATGCATACAATATCATTGTTCTTTTGCTTTGAAAGTTAAGTTCTTGAAGCATTGTTAGAATGATTTTGGTTATCAGCTATGCGTACAATATCATTGCTCTTTTGCTTTCAAAGTTAAGTTATTGAAACATTGTTGGGAAGTTTTTGTTTTATCAGCTATGCGTATAATATCATTGCCCTTTTGCCCTCAAAGTTAAGTTATTGAAGCATTGTTGGAATGATTTTTTGTTATCAGCTATGCGTACAATATCATTGTTCTTTTGCTTTGAAAGTTAAGTTCTTGAAGAATTTTGGAATGATTTTGGTTATCAGCTATGCGTATAATATCATTGCCCTTTTGCTTTCAAAGTTAAGTTATTGAAGCATTGTTGGAGTGTTTTTGATTATCAGCTATGCGTACAATATCATTGCTCTTTTGTTTTTAAAGTTAAGTTCTTGGAGCATTGTTAAAATATTTTGCTTATCAGCTATCGGTACAATATCATTGTTCTTTTGCTTTCAAAGTTAAGTTCTTGGAGCATTGTTGGAATGTTTTTGGTTATCAGCTATGCGTACAATATCATTGTTCTTTTGCTTTCAAAGTTAAGTTATTAAAACATTGTTGGAATGTTTTTGGTTATCAGCTATGCGTATAATATCATTGCTCTTTTGCTTTCCAAGTTAAGTTATTGAAGCATTGTTGGATTGATTTTTGTTATCAGCTATGCGTACAATATCATTGTTCTTTTGCTTTCAAAGTTAAGTTCTTGAAGCATTGTTGGAATGATTTTGGTTATCAGCTATGCGTATAATATCATTGCTCTTTTGCTTTCAAAGTTAAGTTATTGAAGCATTGTTGGAATGTTTTTGGTTATCAGCTATGCGTATAATATCATTGCCCTTTTGCTTTCAAAGTTAAGTTATTGAAGCATTGTTGGAATGTTTTTGGTTATCAGCTATGCGTACAATATCATTGTTCTTTTGCTTTGAAAGTTAAGTTTTTAGAGCATTGTTGGAATGTTTTTCGTTATCAGCTATGCATACAATATCATTGCTCTTTTGCTTTCAAAGATAAGTTCTTGAAGCATTGTTGGAATGTTTTTGGTTATCAGCTATGCTTACAATATCATTGCTCTTCTGCTTTCAAAGTTAAGTTCTTGGAGCATTGTTAGAATATTTTTAGTTATCAGCTATGCATACAATATCATTGCTCTTTTGCTTTCAAGGTTAAGTTCTTGAAGCATTGTTGGAAAGTTTTTGGTTATCAGCTATGCGTACAACATCATTGTTCTTTTGCTTTCAAAGTTAAGTTATTGAAGCATTTTTGGAATGTTTTAAGTTATCAGCTATGCGTACAATATCATTGTTCTTTTGCTTTCAAACTTAAGTTCTTGAAGCATTGTTGGAATGTTTTTCGTTATCAGCTATGCATACAATATCATTGCTCTTTTGCTTTCAAAGTTAAGTTAGTGAAACATTGTTGGAAATATTTTGTTTATCAGCTATGCGTATAATATCATTGCCCTTTTGCCCTCAAAGTTAAGTTATTGAAGCATTGTTGGAATGATTTTAGTTATCAGCTATGTGTACAATATCATTGTTCTTTTGCTTTGAAAGTTAAGTTCTTGAAGCATTGTTAGAATGATTTTGGTTATCAGCTATGCGTATAATATTATTGCTCTTTTGCTTTCAAAGTTAAGGTTTTGAAGCATTGTTGGAATGATTTTCGTTATAAGCTATGCGTACAATATCATTGTTCTTTTGCTTTAAAAGTCAAGTTCTTGACGAATTTTGGAATGATTTTGGTTATCAGCTATGCGTATAATATCATTGCCCCTTTGCTTTCAAAGTTAAGTTATTGAAGCATTGTTGGAATGTTTTTGGTTATCAGCTATGCGTACAATATCATTGCTCTTTTGCTTTTAAAGTTAAGTTCTTGGAGCATTGTTAGAATATTTTGGTTATCAGCTATCGGTACAATATCATTGTTCTTTTGCTTTCAAAGTTAAGTTCTTGGAGCATTGTTGGAATGTTTTTGGTGTTCAGCTATGCATACAATATCATTGTTCTTTTGCTTTAAAGTGAAGTTCTTTGAGCATTTTTGGAATGTTTTTGGTTATCAGCTATGCGTATAATATCATTGCTCTTTTGCTTTCAAAGTAAAGTTATTGAAGCATTGTTGGAATGTTTTTGGTTATCAGCTATGCGTACAATATCATTGTTCTTTTGCTTTGAAAGTTTATTTCTTGGAGCATTGTTGGAATGTTTTTGGTTATCAGCTATGCGTACAATATCATTGCTCTTTTGCTTTCAAAGTTAAGTTCTTGAAGCATTGTTGAATGTTTTTGGTTATCAGCTATGCGTACAATATCATTGCTCTTTTGCTTTGAAAGTTAAGTTCTTAAAGCATTGTTGGAATGTTTTTTGGTTATCAGCTATGCGTACAATATCATTGTTCTTTTGCTTTAAAAGTTAAGTTCTTGGAGCATTGTTGGAATGTTTTTAGGTATCAGCTATGCGTACAATATCATTGTTCTTTTGCTTTCAAAGTTAAGTTCTTGGAGCATTGTTAAAATGTTTTTGGTTATCAGCAATGCATACAATATCATTGCTCTTTTGCTTTCAAAGTTAAGTTCTTGAAGCATTGTAGGAATGTTTTTGGTTATCAGCTATGCGTACAATATCATTGTTCTTTTGCTTTCAAAGTTAAGTTATTGAACCATTTTTGGAATGTTTTAAGTTATCAGCTATGCGTACAATATCATTGTTCTTTTGCTTTTAAAGTTAATTTCTTGAAGCATTGTTGAAATTTTTTTGGTTATCAGCTATGCATACAATATCATTGCTCTTTTGCTTTCAAAGTAAGTTATTAAAGCATTGTTGGAATGATTTTCGTTATCAGCTATGCGTACAATATCATTGCTCTTTTGCTTTCAAGGTTAAGTTCTCTAAGCATTGTTGAAATTTTGTGTTATCAGCTATGCATACAATATCATTGTTCTTTTGCTTTGAAAGTTAGGTTCTTGGAGCATTGTTGGAATGTTTTTGGTTATCAGCTATGCGTACAATATCATTGCTCTTTTGCTTTCAAAGTTAAGTTCTTGAAGCATTGTTGGAATAATTTTGGTTATCAGCTATGCGTACAATATCATGTCTCTTTTGCTTTCAAAGTTAAGTTCTTGAAGCATTGTTGGAATGTTTTTGGTTATCAGCTATGCGTACAATATCATTGTTCTTTTGCTTTCAAAGTTAAGTTTTTGAAACATTGTTGGGCTGTTTTTGTTTTATCAGCTATGCGTATAATATCATTGCCCTTTTGCCCTCAAAGTTAAGTTATTGAAGCATTGTTGGAATGATTTTTTGTTATTAGCTATGCGTACAATATCATTGTTCTTTTGCTTTGAAAGTTAAGTTCTTGAAGAATTTTGGAATGATTTTGGTTATCAGCTATGCGTATAATATCATTGCCCTTTTGCTTTCAAAGTTAAGTTATTGAAGCATTGTTGGAGTGTTTTTGATTATCAGCTATGCGTACAATATCATTGTTCTTTTGCTTTCAAAGTTAAGTTATTGAAACATTGTTGGAATGTTTTTGATTATCAGCTATGCGTACAATATCATTGTTCTTTTGCTTTCAAAGTTAAGTTCTTGGAGCATTGTTGGAATGTTTTTGGTGTTCAGCTATGCGTACAATATCATTGTTCTTTTGCTTTAAAGTGAAGTTCTTTGAGCATTTTTGGAATGTTTTTGGTTATCAGCTATGCGTATAATATCATTGCTCTTTTGCTTTCAAAGTAAAGTTATTGAAGCATTGTTGGAGTGTTTTTGATTATCAGCTATGCGTACAATATCATTGCTCTTTTGTTTTTAAAGTTAAGTTTTTGGAGCATTGTTAAAATATTTTGGTTATCAGCTATCGGTACAATATCATTGTTCTTTTGCTTTCAAAGTTAAGTTCTTGGAGCATTGTTGGAATGTTTTTGGTTATCAGCTATGCGTACAATATCATTGTTCTTTTGCTTTCAAAGTTAAGTTATTAAAACATTGTTGGAATGTTTTTGGTTATCAGCTATGCGTATAATATCATTGCTCTTTTGCTTTCCAAGTTAAGTTATTGAAGCATTGTTGGATTGATTTTCGTTATCAGCTATGCATACAATATCATTGTTCTTTTGCTTTCAAAGTTAAGTTCTTGAAGCATTGTTGGAATGATTTTGGTTATCAGCTATGCGTATAATATCATTGCTCTTTTGCTTTCAAAGTTAAGTTATTGAAGCATTGTTGGAATGTTTTTGGTTATCAGCTATGCGTATAATATCATTGCCCTTTTGCTTTCAAAGTTAAGTTATTGAAGCATTGTTGGAATGTTTTTGGTTATCAGCTATGCGTATAATATCATTGCTCTTTTGCTTTCAAAGTTAAGTTCTTGGAGCCTTGTTAGAATGTTTTTGGTTATCAGCTATGCATACAATATCATTGCTCTTTTGCTTTAAAAGGTAAGTTCTTGGAGCATTGTTGGAATGTTTTTGGTTATCAGCTATCCGTACAATATCATTGTTCTTTTGCTTTGAAAGTTAAGTTTTTAGAGCATTGTTGGAATGTTTTTCGTTATCAGCTATGCATACAATATCATTGCTCTTTTGCTTTCAAAGATAAGTTCTTGAAGCATTGTTGGAATGTTTTTGGTTATCAGCTATGCGTACAATATCATTGCTCTTCTGCTTTCAAAGTTAAGTTCTTGGAGCATTGTTAGAATATTTTTAGTTATCAGCTATGCATACAATATCATTGCTCTTTTGCTTTCAAGGTTAAGTTCTTGAAGCATTGTTGGAAAGTTTTTAGTTATCAGCTATGCGTACAACATCATTGTTCTTTTGCTTTCAAAGTTAAGTTATTGAAGCATTTTTGGAATGTTTTAAGTTATCAGCTATGCGTAAAATATCATTGTTCTTTTGCTTTCAAACTTAAGTTCTTGAAGCATTGTTGGAATGTTTTTGGTTATCAGCTATGCATACAATATCATTGCTCTTTTGCTTTCAAAGTTAAGTTAGTGAAACATTGTTGGAAATTTTTTGTTTATCAGCTATGCGTATAATATCATTGCCCTTTTGCCCTCAAAGTTAAGTTATTGAAGCATTGTTGGAATGATTTTAGTTATCAGCTATGCGTACAATATCATTGTTCTTTTGCTTTGAAAGTTAAGTTCTTGAAGCATTGTTAGAATGATTTTGGTTATCAGCTATGCGTATAATATTATTGCTCTTTTGCTTTCAAAGTTAAGGTTTTGAAGCATTGTTGGAATGATTTTCGTTATAAGCTATGCGTACAATATCATTGTTTTTTTGCTTTAAAAGTTAAATTCTTGAAGAATTTTGGAATGATTTTGGTTATCAGCTATGCGTATAATATCATTGCCCCTTTGCTTTCAAAGTTAAGTAATTGAAGCATTGTTGGAATGTTTTTGGTTATCAGCTATGCGTACAATATCATTGCTCTTTTGCTTTGAAAGTTAATTTCTTGGAGCATTGTTAGAATATTTTGGTTATCAGCTATCGGTACAATATCATTGTTCTTTTGCTTTCAAAGTTAAGTTCTTGGAGCATTGTTGGAATGTTTTTAGTTATCAGCTATGCATACAATATCATTGCTCTTTTGCTTTCAAAGTTAAGTTCTTGAAGCATTGTTGGAATGTTTTTGGATATCAGCTATGCGTACAATATCATTGCTCTTTTGCTTTCAAAGTTAAGTTCTTGAAGCATTGTTGAATGTTTTTGGTTATCAGCTATGCGTACAATATCATTGCTCTTTTGCTTTGAAAGTTAAGTTCTTGAAGCATTGTTGGAATGTTTTTTGGTTATCAGCTATGCGTACAATATCATTGTTCTTTTGCTTTGAAAGTTAAGTTCTTGGAGCATTGTTGGAATGTTTTTAGGTATAAGCTATGCGTACAATATCATTGTTCTTTTGCTTTCAAAGTTAAGTTCTTGGAGCATTGTTAAAATGTTTTTGGTTATCAGCAATGCATACAATATCATTGCTCTTTTGCTTTCAAAGTTAAGTTCTTGAAGCATTGTTGGAATGTTTTTGGTTATCAGCTATGCGTACAATATCATCGTTCTTTTGCTTTCAAAGTTAAGTTATTGAACCATTTTTGGAATGTTTTAAGTTATCAGCTATGCGTACAATATCATTGTTCTTTTGCTTTTAAAGTTAAGTTCTTGGAGCAGTGTTGAAATTTTTTTGGTTATCAGCTATGCATACAATATCATTGCTCTTTTGCTTTCAAAGTAAGTTATTAAAGCATTGTTGGAATGATTTTCGTTATCAGCTATGCGTACAATATCATTGCTCTTTTGCTTTCAAGGTTAAGTTCTCTAAGCATTGTTGAAATTTTGTGTTATCAGCTATGCATACAATATCATTGTTCTTTTGCTTTGAAAGTTAAGTTCTTGGAGCATTGTTGGAATGTTTTTGGTTATCAGCTATGCGTACAATATCATTGCTCTTTTGCTTTCAAAGTTAAGTTCTTGAAGCATTGTTGGAATGTTTTTAGGTATCAGCTATGCGTACAATATCATGTCTCTTTTGCTTTCAAAGTTAGGTTCTTGAAGCATTGTTGGAATGTTTTGGGTTTTTAGCTATGCGTACAATATCATTGTTCTTTTGCTTTCAAAGTTAAGTTATTGAAACATTGTTGGGCTGTTTTTTTTTATCAGCTATGCGTATAATATCATTGCCCTTTTGCCCTCAAAGTTAAGTTATTGAAGCATTGTTGGAGTGTTTTTGATTATCAGCTATGCGTACAATATCATTGTTCTTTTGCTTTCAAATTTAAGTTATTGAAACATTGTTGGAATGTTTTTGGTTATCAGCTATGCGTACAATATCATTGCTCTTTTGCTTTGAAAGTTAATTTCTTGGAGCATTGTTAGAATATTTTGGTTATCAGCTATCGGTACAATATCATTGTTCTTTTGCTTTCAAATTTAAGTTATTGAAACATTGTTGGAATGCTTTTGGTTATCAGCTATGCGTATAATATCATTGCCCTTTTGCCCTCAAAGTTAAGTTATTGAAGCATTGTTGGAGTGTTTTTGATTATCAGCTATGCGTACAATATCATTGTTCTTTTGCTTTCAAATTTAAGTTATTGAAACATTGTTGGAATGTTTTTGGTTATCAGCTATGCGTATAATATCATTGCTCTTTTGCTTTCCAAGTTAAGTCATTGAAGCATTGTTGGATTGATTTTCGTTATCAGCTATGCGTACAATATCATTGTTCTTTTGCTTTCAAAGTTAAGTTCTTGAAGCATTGTTGGAATGATTTTGGTTATCAGCTATGCGTATAATATCATTGCTCTTTTGCTTTCAAAGTTAAGTTATTGAAGCATTGTTGGAATGTTTTTGGCTATCAGCTATGCGTATAATATCATTGCCCTTTTGCTTTCAAAGTTAAGTTATTAAAGCATTGTTGGAATGTTTTTGGTTATCAGCTATGCGTACAATATCATTGTTCTTTTGCTTTCAAACTTAAGTTCTTGAAGCATTGTTGGAATGTTTTTCGTTATCAGCTATGCATACAATATCATTGCTCTTTTGCTTTCAAAGTTAAGTTAGTGAAACATTGTTGGAAATATTTTGTTTATCAGCTATGCGTATAATATCATTGCCCTTTTGCCCTCAAAGTTAAGTTATTGAAGCATTGTTGGAATGATTTTAGTTATCAGCTATGTGTACAATATCATTGTTCTTTTGCTTTGAAAGTTAAGTTCTTGAAGCATTGTTAGAATGATTTTGGTTATCAGCTATGCGTATAATATTATTGCTCTTTTGCTTTCAAAGTTAAGGTTTTGAAGCATTGTTGGAATGATTTTCGTTATAAGCTATGCGTACAATATCATTGTTCTTTTGCTTTAAAAGTCAAGTTCTTGACGAATTTTGGAATGATTTTGGTTATCAGCTATGCGTATAATATCATTGCCCCTTTGCTTTCAAAGTTAAGTTATTGAAGCATTGTTGGAATGTTTTTGGTTATCAGCTATGCGTACAATATCATTGCTCTTTTGCTTTTAAAGTTAAGTTCTTGGAGCATTGTTAGAATATTTTGGTTATCAGCTATCGGTACAATATCATTGTTCTTTTGCTTTCAAAGTTAAGTTCTTGGAGCATTGTTGGAATGTTTTTGGTGTTCAGCTATGCATACAATATCATTGTTCTTTTGCTTTAAAGTGAAGTTCTTTGAGCATTTTTGGAATGTTTTTGGTTATCAGCTATGCGTATAATATCATTGCTCTTTTGCTTTCAAAGTAAAGTTATTGAAGCATTGTTGGAATGTTTTTGGTTATCAGCTATGCGTACAATATCATTGTTCTTTTGCTTTGAAAGTTTATTTCTTGGAGCATTGTTGGAATGTTTTTGGTTATCAGCTATGCGTACAATATCATTGCTCTTTTGCTTTCAAAGTTAAGTTCTTGAAGCATTGTTGAATGTTTTTGGTTATCAGCTATGCGTACAATATCATTGCTCTTTTGCTTTGAAAGTTAAGTTCTTAAAGCATTGTTGGAATGTTTTTTGGTTATCAGCTATGCGTACAATATCATTGTTCTTTTGCTTTAAAAGTTAAGTTCTTGGAGCATTGTTGGAATGTTTTTAGGTATCAGCTATGCGTACAATATCATTGTTCTTTTGCTTTCAAAGTTAAGTTCTTGGAGCATTGTTAAAATGTTTTTGGTTATCAGCAATGCATACAATATCATTGCTCTTTTGCTTTCAAAGTTAAGTTCTTGAAGCATTGTAGGAATGTTTTTGGTTATCAGCTATGCGTACAATATCATTGTTCTTTTGCTTTCAAAGTTAAGTTATTGAACCATTTTTGGAATGTTTTAAGTTATCAGCTATGCGTACAATATCATTGTTCTTTTGCTTTTAAAGTTAATTTCTTGAAGCATTGTTGAAATTTTTTTGGTTATCAGCTATGCATACAATATCATTGCTCTTTTGCTTTCAAAGTAAGTTATTAAAGCATTGTTAGAATGATTTTCGTTATCAGCTATGCGTACAATATCATTGCTCTTTTGCTTTCAAGGTTAAGTTCTCTAAGCATTGTTGAAATTTTGTGTTATCAGCTATGCATACAATATCATTGTTCTTTTGCTTTGAAAGTTAGGTTCTTGGAGCATTGTTGGAATGTTTTTGGTTATCAGCTATGCGTACAATATCATTGCTCTTTTGCTTTCAAAGTTAAGTTCTTGAAGCATTGTTGGAATAATTTTGGTTATCAGCTATGCGTACAATATCATGTCTCTTTTGCTTTCAAAGTTAAGTTCTTGAAGCATTGTTGGAATGTTTTTGGTTATCAGCTATGCGTACAATATCATTGTTCTTTTGCTTTCAAAGTTAAGTTTTTGAAACATTGTTGGGCTGTTTTTGTTTTATCAGCTATGCGTATAATATCATTGCCCTTTTGCCCTCAAAGTTAAGTTATTGAAGCATTGTTGGAATGATTTTTTGTTATTAGCTATGCGTACAATATCATTGTTCTTTTGCTTTGAAAGTTAAGTTCTTGAAGAATTTTGGAATGATTTTGGTTATCAGCTATGCGTATAATATCATTGCCCTTTTGCTTTCAAAGTTAAGTTATTGAAGCATTGTTGGAGTGTTTTTGATTATCAGCTATGCGTACAATATCATTGTTCTTTTGCTTTCAAAGTTAAGTTATTGAAACATTGTTGGAATGTTTTTGATTATCAGCTATGCGTACAATATCATTGTTCTTTTGCTTTCAAAGTTAAGTTCTTGGAGCATTGTTGGAATGTTTTTGGTGTTCAGCTATGCGTACAATATCATTGTTCTTTTGCTTTAAAGTGAAGTTCTTTGAGCATTTTTGGAATGTTTTTGGTTATCAGCTATGCGTATAATATCATTGCTCTTTTGCTTTCAAAGTAAAGTTATTGAAGCATTGTTGGAGTGTTTTTGATTATCAGCTATGCGTACAATATCATTGCTCTTTTGTTTTTAAAGTTAAGTTTTTGGAGCATTGTTAAAATATTTTGGTTATCAGCTATCGGTACAATATCATTGTTCTTTTGCTTTCAAAGTTAAGTTCTTGGAGCATTGTTGGAATGTTTTTGGTTATCAGCTATGCGTACAATATCATTGTTCTTTTGCTTTCAAAGTTAAGTTATTAAAACATTGTTGGAATGTTTTTGGTTATCAGCTATGCGTATAATATCATTGCTCTTTTGCTTTCCAAGTTAAGTTATTGAAGCATTGTTGGATTGATTTTCGTTATCAGCTATGCATACAATATCATTGTTCTTTTGCTTTCAAAGTTAAGTTCTTGAAGCATTGTTGGAATGATTTTGGTTATCAGCTATGCGTATAATATCATTGCTCTTTTGCTTTCAAAGTTAAGTTATTGAAGCATTGTTGGAATGTTTTTGGTTATCAGCTATGCGTATAATATCATTGCCCTTTTGCTTTCAAAGTTAAGTTATTGAAGCATTGTTGGAATGTTTTTGGTTATCAGCTATGCGTATAATATCATTGCTCTTTTGCTTTCAAAGTTAAGTTCTTGGAGCCTTGTTAGAATGTTTTTGGTTATCAGCTATGCATACAATATCATTGCTCTTTTGCTTTAAAAGGTAAGTTCTTGGAGCATTGTTGGAATGTTTTTGGTTATCAGCTATCCGTACAATATCATTGTTCTTTTGCTTTGAAAGTTAAGTTTTTAGAGCATTGTTGGAATGTTTTTCGTTATCAGCTATGCATACAATATCATTGCTCTTTTGCTTTCAAAGATAAGTTCTTGAAGCATTGTTGGAATGTTTTTGGTTATCAGCTATGCGTACAATATCATTGCTCTTCTGCTTTCAAAGTTAAGTTCTTGGAGCATTGTTAGAATATTTTTAGTTATCAGCTATGCATACAATATCATTGCTCTTTTGCTTTCAAGGTTAAGTTCTTGAAGCATTGTTGGAAATTTTTTGGTTATCAGCTATGCGTACAACATCATTGTTCTTTTGCTTTCAAAGTTAAGTTATTGAAGCATTTTTGGAATGTTTTAAGTTATCAGCTATGCGTACAATATCATTGTTCTTTTGCTTTCAAACTTAAGTTCTTGAAGCATTGTTGGAATGTTTTTGTTTATCAGCTATGCGTATAATATCATTGCCCTTTTGCCCGTAAAGTTAAGTTATTGAAGCATTGTTGGAATGATTTTAGTTATCAGCTATGCGTACAATATCATTGTTCTTTTGCTTTGAAAGTTAAGTTCTTGAAGCATTGTTAGAATGATTTTGGTTATCAGCTATGCGTAAAATATTATTGCTCTTTTGCTTTCAAAGTTAAGGTTTTGAAGCATTGTTGGAATGATTTTCGTTATAAGCTATGCGTACAATATCATTGTTCTTTTTCTTTAAAAGTTAAGTTCTTGAAGAATTTTGGAATGATTTTGGTTATCAGCTATGCGTATAATATCATTGCCCCTTTGCTTTCAAAGTTAAGTTATTGAAGCATTGTTGGAATGTTTTTGGTTATCAGCTATGCGTACAATATCATTGCTCTTTTGCTTTTAAAGTTAAGTTCTTGGAGCATTGTTAGAATATTTTGGTTATCAGCTATCGGTACAATATCATTGTTCTTTTGCTTTTAAAGTTAAGTTCTTGGAGCATTGTTGGAATGTTTTTGGTGTTCAGCTATGCGTACAATATCATTGTTCTTTTGCTTTAAAGTGAAGTTCTTTGAGCTTTTTTGGAATGTTTTTGGTTATCAGCTATGCGTATAATATCATTGCTCTTTTGCTTTCAAAGTAAAGTTATTGAAGCATTGTTGGAATGTTTTTGGTTATCAGCTATGCGTACAATATCATTGTTCTTTTGCTTTGAAAGTTTATTTCTTGGAGCATTGTTGGAATGTTTTTGGTTATCAGCTATGCGTACAATATCATTGCTCTTTTGCTTTCAAAGTTAAGTTCTTGAAGCATGGTTTGAATGTTTTTGGTTATCAGCTATGCGTACAATATCATTGTTCTTTTGCTTTGAAAGTTAAGTTCTTGGAACATTGTTTGAATGTTTTTGGTTATCAGCTATGCGTACAATATCATTGTTCTTTTGCTTTGAAAGTTAAGTTCTTGGACCATTGTTGGAATGTTTTTGGTTATCAGCTATGCGTACAATATCATTGCTCTTTTGCTTTCAAAGTTAAGTTCTTGAAGCATTGTTGAATGTTTTTGGTTATCAGCTATGCGTACAATATCATTGCTCTTTTGCTTTCAAGGTTAAGTTCTCAAGCATTGTTGAATTTTTGGTTATCTGCTATGCATACAATATCATTGTTCTTTTGCTTTGAAAGTTAAGTTCTTGAATCATTGTTGGAATGTTTTTTGGTTATCAGCTATGCGTACAATATCATTGTTCTTTTGCTTTGAAAGTTAAGTTCTTGGAGCATTGTTGGAATGTTTTTAGGTATCAGCTATGCGTACAATATCATTGTTCTTTTGCTTTCAAAGTTAGGTTCTTGGAGCATTGTTAAAATGTTTTTGGTTATCAGCAATGCATACAATATCATTGCTCTTTTGCTTTCAAAGTTAAGTTCTTGAAGCATTGTTGGAATCTTTTTGGTTATCAGCTATGCGTATAATATCATTGCCCATTTTGCTTTCAAAGTTAAGTTATTGAAGCATTGTTGGAATGTTTTTGGTTATCAGCTATGCGTATAATATCATTGCTCTTTTGCTTTCAAAGTTAAGTTCTTGGAGCATTGTTATAATGTTTTTGGTTATCAGCTATGCGTACAATATCATTGTTCTTTTGCTTTTAAAGTTAAGTTTTTGAAGCATTGTTGAAATTTTTTTGGTTATCAGCTATGCATACAATATCATTGCTCTTTTGCTTTGAATTAAGTTATTAAAGCATTGTTTGAATGATTTTCGTTATCAGCTATGCGTACAATATCATTGCTCTTTTGCTTTCAAGGTTAAGTTCTCTAAGCATTGTTGAAATTTTTGGTTATCAGCTATGCATACAATATCATTGTTCTTTTGCTTTGAAAGTTAAGTTCTTGGAGCATTGTTGGAATGTTTTTGGTTATCAGCTATGCGTACAATATCATTGCTCTTTTGCTCTTAAAGTTAAGTTCTTGAAGCATTGTTGGAATGTTTTTGGTTATCAGCTATGCGTACAATATCATGTCTCTTTTGCTTTCAAAGTTAAGTTCTTGAAGCATTGTTGGAATGTTTTTGGTTATCAGCTATGCGTACAATATCATTGTTCTTTTGCTTTCAAAGTTAAGTTATTAAAACATTGTTGGAATGTTTTTGTTTTATCAGCTATGCGTATAATATCATTGCCCTTTTGCCCTCAAAGTTAAGTTATTGAAGCATTGTTGGAATGATTTTTTGTTATCAGCTATGCGTACAATATCATTTTTCTTTTGCTTTGAAAGTTAAGTTCTTGAAGAATTTTGGAATGATTTTGGTTATCAGCTATGCGTATAATATCATTGCCCTTTTGCTTTCAATTTAAGTTATTGAAGCATTGTTGGAGTGTTTTTGATTATCAGCTATGCGTACAATATCATTGCTCTTTTGTTTTTAAAGTTAAGTTCTTGGAGCATTGTTAAAATATTTTGGTTATCAGCTATCGGTACAATATCATTGTTCTTTTGCTTTGAAAGTTAAGTTCTTGGAGCATTGTTGGAATGTTTTTGGTTATCAGCTATGCGTACAATAACATTGTTCTTTTGCTTTCAAAGTTAAGTTATTGAAACATTGTTGGAATGTTTTTGGTTATCAGCTATGCGTATAATATCATTGCTCTTTTGCTTTCCAAATTAAGTTATTGAAGCATTGTTGGATTGATTTTCGTTATTAGCTATGCGTACAATATCATTGTTCTTTTGCTTTCAAAGTTAAGTTCTTGAAGCATTGTTGGAATGATTTTGGTTATCAGCTATGCGTATAATATCATTGCTCTTTTGCTTTCAAAGTTAAGTTATTGAAGCATTGTTGGAATGTTTTTGGTAATCAGCTATGCGTATAATATCATTGCCCTTTTGCTTTTAAAGTTAAGTTATTGAAGCATTGTTGGAATGTTTTTGGTTATCAGCTATGCGTATAATATCATTGCTCTTTTGCTTTCAAAGTTAAGTTCTTGGAGCATTGTTAGAATGTTTTTGGTTATCAGCTATGCATACAATATCATTGCTCTTTTGCTTTGAAAGTTAAGTTCTTGGAGCATTGTTGGAATGTTATTGGTTATCAGCTATGCGTACAATATCATTGTTCTTTTGCTTTGAAAGTTAAGTTTTTAGAGCATTGTTGGAATGTTTTTCGTTATCAGCTATGCATACAATATCATTGCTCTTTTGCTTCCAAAGATAAGTTCTTGAAGCATTGTTGGAATGTTTTTGGTTATCAGCTATGCGTACAATATCATTGCTCTTCTGCTTTCAAAGTTAAGTTCTTGGAGCATTGTTAGAATATTTTTAGTTATCAGCTATGCATACAATATCATTGCTCTTTTGCTTTCAAAGTTTAGTTCTTGAAGCATTGTTGGAAAGTTTTTGGTTATCAGCTATGCTTACAACATCATTGTTCTTTTGCTTTCAAAGTTAAGTTATTGAAGCATTTTTGGAATGTTTTATGTTATCAGCTATGCGTACAATATCATTGTTCTTTTGCTTTCAAAGTTAAGTTCTTGAAGCATTGTTGGAATGTTTTTGGTTATCAGCTATGCATACAATATCATTGCTCTTTTGCTTTCAAAGTTAAGTAAGTGAAACATTGTTGGAATGTTTTTGTTTATCAGCTATGCGTATAATATCATTGCCCTTTTGCCCTCAAAGTTAAGTTATTGAAGCATTGTTGGTATGATTATAGTTATCAGCTATGCGTACAATATCATTGTTCTTTTGCTTGAAAGTTAAGTTCTTGAAGCATTGTTAGAATGATTTTGGTTATCAGCTATGCGTATAATATTATTGCTCTTTTGCTTTCAAAGTTAAGTTATTGAAGTATTGTTGGAATGTTTTTGGTTATCAGCTATGCGTATAATATCATTGCCCTTTTGCTTTCAAAGTTAAGTTATTGAAGCATTGTTGGAATGATTTTCGTTATCAGCTATGCGTATAATATCATTGCTCTTTTGCTTTCAAAGTAAAGTTATTGAAGCATTGTTGGAATGTTTTTGGTTATCAGCTATGCGTACAATATCATTGTTCTTTTGCTTTGAAAGTTTATTTCTTGGAGCATTGTTGGAATGTTTTTGGTTATCAGCTATGCGTACAATATCATTGCTCTTTTGCTTTCAAAGTTAAGTTCTTGAAGCATGGTTTGAATGTTTTTGGTTATCAGCTATGCGTACAATATCATTGTTCTTTTGCTTTGAAAGTTAAGTTCTTGGAACATTGTTTGAATGTTTTTGGTTATCAGCTATGCGTACAATATCATTGTTCTTTTGCTTTGAAAGTTAAGTTCTTGGAGCATTGTTGGAATGTTTTTGGTTATCAGCTATGCATACAATATCATTGCTCTTTTGCTTTCAAAGTTAAGTTCTTGAAGCATTGTTGGAATGTTTTTGGATATCAGCTATGCGTACAATATCATTGCTCTTTTGCTTTCAAAGTTAAGTTCTTGAAGCATTGTTGAATGTTTTTGGTTATCAGCTATGCGTACAATATCATTGCTCTTTTGCTTTGAAAGTTAAGTTCTTGAAGCATTGTTGGAATGTTTTTTGGTTATCAGCTATGCGTACAATATCATTGTTCTTTTGCTTTGAAAGTTAAGTTCTTGGAGCATTGTTGGAATGTTTTTAGGTATCAGCTATGCGTACAATATCATTGTTCTTTTGCTTTCAAAGTTAAGTTCTTGGAGCATTGTTAAAATGTTTTTGGTTATCAGCAATGCGTACAATATCATTGTTCTTTTGCTTTCAAAGTTAAGTTATTGAACCATTTTTGGAATGTTTAAGTTATCATCTATGCCTACAATATCATTGTTCTTTTGCTTTTAAAGTTAAGTTCTTGAAGCATTGTTGAAATTTTTTTGGTTATCAGCTATGCATACAATATCATTGCTCTTTTGCTTTCAAAGTAGGTTATTAAAGCATTGTTGGAATGATTTTCGTTATCAGCTATGCGTACAATATCATTGCTCTTTTGCTTCTGAAAGTTAAGTTCTCTAAGCATTGTTGAAATTTTGTGTTATCAGCTATGCATACAATATCATTGTTCTTTTGCTTTGAAAGTTAAGTTCTTGGAGCATTGTTGGAATGTTTTTGGTTATCAGCTATGCATACAATATCATTGCTCTTTTGCTTTGAAAGTTAAGTTCTTGGAGCATTGTTGGAATGTTTTTGGTTATCAGCTATGCGTAAAATATCATTGTTCTTTTGCTTTGAAAGTTAAATTCTTTTAGCATTGTTGGAATGTTTTTCGTTATCAGCTATGCATAACAATATCATTGCTCTTTTGCTTTCAAAGATAAGTTCTTGAAGCATTGTTGGAATGTTTTTGGTTATCAGCTATGCGTACAATATCATTGCTCTTCTGCTTTCAAAGTTAAGTTCTTGGAGCATTGTTAGAATATTTTTAGTTATCAGCTATGCATACAATATCATTGCTCTTTTGCTTTCAAGGTTAAGTTCTTGAAGCATTGTTGGAAAGTTTTTGGTTATCAGCTATGCGTACAACATCATTGTTCTTTTGCTTTCAAAGTTAAGTTATTGAAGCATTTTTGGAATGTTTTAAGTTATCAGCTATGCGTACAATATCATTGTTCTTTTGCTTTCAAACTTAAGTTCTTGAAGCATTGTTGGAATGTTTCTGGTTATCAGCTATGCATACAATATCATTGCTCTTTTGCTTTCAAAGTTAAGTTAGTGAAACATTGTTGGAATGTTTTTGTTTACCAGCTATGCGTATAATATCATTGCCCTTTTGCCCTTAAAGTTAAGTTATTAAAGCATTGTTGGAATGATTTTAGTTATCAGCTATGCGTACAATATCATTGTTCTTTTGCTTTGAAAGTTAAGTTCTTGAAGCATTGTTAGAATGATTTTGGTTATCAGCTATGCGTATAATATTATTGCTCTTTTGCTTTCAAAGTTAAGGTTTTGAAGCATTGTTGGAATGATTTTCGTTATAAGCTATGCGTACAATATCATTGTTCTTTTGCTTTAAAAGTTAAGTTCTTGAAGAATTGTTAAAATGTTTTTGGTTATCAGCTATGCGTACAATATCATTGCTCTTTTGCTTTTAAAGTTAAGTTCTTGGAGCATTGTTAGAATATTTTGGTTATCAGCTATCGGTACAATATCATTGTTCTTTTGCTTTCAAAGTTAAGTTCTTGGAGCATTGTTGGAATGTTTTTGGTGTTCAGCTATGCGTACAATATCATTGTTCTTTTGCTTTAAAGTGAAGTTCTTTGAGCATTTTTGGAATGTTTTTGGTTATCAGCTATGCGTATAATATCATTGCTCTTTGCTTTCAAAGTAAAGTTATTGAAGCATTGTTGGAATGTTTTTGGTTATCAGCTATGCGTACAATATCATTGTTCTTTTGCTTTGAAAGTTTATTTCTTGGAGCATTGTTGGAATGTTTTTGGTTATCAGCTATGCGTACAATATCATTGCTCTTTTGCTTTCAAAGTTAAGTTCTTGAAGCATTGTTTGAATGTTTTTGGTTATCAGCTATGCGTACAATATCATTGTTCTTTTGCTTTGAAAGTTAAGTTCTTGGAACATTGTTTGAATGTTTTTGGTTATCAGCTATGCGTACAATATCATTGTTCTTTTGCTTTGAAAGTTAAGTTCTTGGACCTTTGTTGGAATGTTTTTGGTTATCAGCTATGCGTACAATATCATTGCTCTTTTGCTTTCAAAGTTAAGTTCTTGAAGCATTGTTGAATGTTTTTGGTTATCAGCTATGGTACAATATCATTGCTCTTTTGCTTTCAAGGTTAAGTTCTCAAGCATTGTTGAATTTTTGGTTATCTGCTATGCATACAATATCATTGTTCTTTTGCTTTGAAAGTTAAGTTCTTGAATCATTGTTGGAATGTTTTTTGGTTATCAGCTATGCGTACAATATCATTGTTCTTTTGCTTTGAAAGTTAAGTTCTTGGAGCATTGTTGGAATGTTTTTAGGTATCAGCTATGCGTACAATATCATTGTTCTTTTACTTTCAAAGTTAGGTTCTTGGAGCATTGTTAAAATGTTTTTGGTTATCAACAATGCATACAATATCATTGCTCTTTTGCTTTCAAAGTTAAGTTCTTGAAGCATTGTTGGAATGTTTTTGGTTATCAGCTATGCATTCAATATCATTGCTCTTTTGCTTTCAAAGTTAAGTTAGTGAAACATTGTTGGAATGATTTTCGTTATCAGCTATGCGTACAATATCATTGCTCTTTTGCTTTCAAGGTTAAGTTCTCTAAGCATTGTTGAAATTTTTGGTTATCAGCTATGCATACAATATCATTGTTCTTTTGCTTTGAAAGTTAAGTTCTTGAAGCATTGTTGGAATGTTTTTGGTTATCAGCTATGCGTACAATATCATTGTTCTTTTGCTTTCAAAGTTAAGTTATTGAAACATTGTTGGAATGTTTTTGTTTTATCAGCTATGCGTATAATATCATTGCCCTTTTGCCCTCAAAGTTAAGTTCTTGGAGCATTGTTAGAATGTTTTTGGTTATCAGCTATGCATACAATATCATTGCTCTTTTGCTTTGAAAGTTAAGTTCTTGGAGCATTGTTGGAATGTTATTGGTTATCAGCTATGCGTACAATATCATTGTTCTTTTGCTTTGAAAGTTAAGTTTTTAGAGCATTGTTGGAATGTTTTTCGTTATCAGCTATGCATACAATATCATTGCTCTTTTGCTTCCAAAGATAAGTTCTTGAAGCATTGTTGGAATGTTTTTGGTTATCAGCTATGCGTACAATATCATTGCTCTTCTGCTTTCAAAGTTAAGTTCTTGGAGCATTGTTAGAATATTTTTAGTTATCAGCTATGCATACAATATCATTGCTCTTTTGCTTTCAAAGTTTAGTTCTTGAAGCATTGTTGGAAAGTTTTTGGTTATCAGCTATGCGTACAACATCATTGTTCTTTTGCTTTCAAAGTTAAGTTATTGAAGCATTTTTGGAATGTTTTAAGTTATCAGCTATGCGTACAATATCATTGTTCTTTTGCTTTTAAAGTTAAGTTCTTGAAGCATTGTTGGAATGTTTTTGGTTATCAGCTATTCATACAATATCATTGCTCTTTTGCTTTCAAAGTTAAGTTAGTGAAACATTGTTGGAATGTTTTTGTTTATCAGCTATGCGTATAATATCATTGCCCTTTTGCCCTCAAAGTTAAGTTATTGAAGCATTGTTGGTATGATTATAGTTATCAGCTATGCGTACAATATCATTGTTCTTTTGCTTGAAAGTTAAGTTCTTGAAGCATTGTTAGAATGATTTTGGTTATCAGCTATGCGTATAATATTATTGCTCTTTTGCTTTAAAAGTTAAGTTATTGAAGTATTGTTGGAATGTTTTTGGTTATCAGCTATGCGTATAATATCATTGCCCTTTTGCTTTCAAAGTTAAGTTATTGAAGCATTGTTGGAATGATTTTCGTTATCAGCTATGCGTACAATATCATTGTTCTTTTGCTTTGAAAGTTAAATTCTTAAAGAATTCTGGAATGATTTTGGTTATCAGCTATGCGTATAATATCATTGCCCTTTTGCTTTCAAAGTTAAGTTATTGAAGCATTGTTGGAATGTTTTTGGTTATCAGCTATGCGTACAATATCATTGCTCTTTTGCTTTTAAAGTTAAGTTCTTGGAGCATTGTTAGAATGTTTTTGGTTATCAGCTATGCGTACAATATCATTGTTCTTTTGCTTTGAAAGTTAGGTTCTTGGAGCATTGTTGGAATGTTTTTGGTTATCAGCTATGCGTACAATATCATTGCTCTTTTGCTTTCAAAGTTAAGTTCTTGAAGCATTGTTGGAATGTTTTTGGTTATCAGCTATGCGTACAATATCATTGCTCTTTTGCTTTCAAAGTTAAGTTCTTAAAGCATTTTGAAATGTTTTTGGTTATCAGCTATGCGTACAATATCATTGCCCTTTGCTTTTAAAGTTAAGTTCTTGGAGCATTGTTAGAATATTTTGGTTATCAGCTATCGGTACAATATCATTGTTCTTTTGCTTTCAAAGTTAAGTTCTTGGAGCATTGTTGGAATGTTTTTGGTGTTCAGCTATGCGTACAATATCATTGTTCTTTTGCTTTAAAGTGAAGTTCTTTGAGCATTTTTGGAATGTTTTTGGTTATCAGCTATGCGTATAATATCATTGCTCTTTTGCTTTCAAAGTAAAGTTATTGAAGCATTGTTGGAATGTTTTTGGTTATCAGCTATAAGTACAATATCATTGTTCTTTTGCTTTGAAAGTTAAGTTCTGGGAGCATTGTTGGAATGTTTTTGGTTATCAGCTATGCGTACAATATCATTCCTCTTTTGCTTTCAAAGTTAAGTTCTTGAAGCATTGTTTGAATGTTTTTGGTTATCAGCTATGCGTACAATATCATTGTTCTTTTGCTTTGAAAGTTAAGTTCTTGGAACATTGTTTGAATGTTTTTGGTTATCAGCTATGCGTACAATATCATTGTTCTTTTGCTTTGAAAGTTAAGTTCTTGGACCATTGTTGGAATGTTTTTGGTTATCAGCTATGCGTACAATATCATTACTCTTTTGCTTTCAAAGTTAATTTCTTGAAGCATTGTTGAATGTTTTTTGTTATCAGCTATGCGTACAATATCATTGCTCTTTTGCTTTCAAGGTTAAGTTCTCAAGCATTGTTGAATTTTTGGTTATCTGCTATGCATACAATATCATTGTTCTTTTGCTTTGAAAGTTAAGTTCTTGAATCATTGTTGGAATGTTTTTTGGTTATCAGCTATGCGTACAATATCATTGTTCTTTTGCTTTGAAAGTTAAGTTCTTGGAGCATTGTTGGAATGTTTCTAGGTATCAGCTATGCGTACAATATCATTGTTCTTTTGCTTTCAAAGTTAGGTTCTTGGAGCATTGTTAAAATGTTTTTGGTTATCAGCAATGCATACAATATCATTGCTCTTTTGCTTTCAAAGTTAAGTTCTTGAAGCATTGTTGGAATGTTTTTGGTTATCAGCTATGCGTATAATATCATTGCCCTTTTGCTTTCAAAGTTAAGTTATTGAAGCATTGTTGGAATGTTTTTGGTTATCAGCTATGCGTATAATATCATTGCTCTTTTGCTTTCAAAGTTAAGTTCTTGGAGCATTGTTAGAATGTTTTTGGTTATCAGCTATGCGTACAATATCATTGTTCTTTTGCTTTTAAAGTTAAGTTCTTGAAGCATTGTTGGATTTTTTGGTTATCAGCTATGCATACAATATCATTGCTCTTTTGCTTTCAAAGTAAGTTACTAAAGAATTGTTGGAATGATTTTCGTTATCAGCTATGCGTACAATATCATTGCTCTTTTGCTTTCAAGGTTAAGTTCTCTAAGCATTGTTGAAATTTTTGGTTATCAGCTATGCATACAATATCATTGTTCTTTTGCTTTGAAAGTTAAGTTCTTGGAGCATTGTTGGAATGTTTTTGGTTATCAGCTATGCGTACAATATCATTGCTCTTTTGCTTTCAAAGTTAAGTTCTTGAAGCATTGTTGGAATGTTTTTGGTTATCAGCTATGCGTACAATATCATGTCTCTTTTGCTTTCAAAGTTAAGTTCTTGAAGCATTGTTGGAATGTTTTTGGTTATCAGCTATGCGTACAATATCATTGTTCTTTTGCTTTCAAAGTTAAGTTATTGAAACATTGTTGGAATGTTTTTGTTTTATCAACTATGCGTATAATATCATTGCCCTTTTGCCCTCAAAGTTAAGTTATTGAAGCATTGTTGGAATGATTTTTTGTTATCAGCTATGCGTACAATATCATTTTTCTTTTGCTTTGAAAGTTAAGTTCTTGAAAAATTTTGGAATGATTTTGGTTATCAGCTATGCGTATAATATCATTGCCCTTTTGCTTTCAATTTAAGTTATTGAAGCATTGTTGGAGTGTGTTTGATTATTAGCTATGCGTACAATATCATTGCTCTTTTGTTTTTAAAGTTAAGTTCTTGGAGCATTGTTAAAATATTTTGGTTATCAGCTATCGGTACAATATCATTGTTCTTTTGCTTTGAAAGTTAAGTTCTTGGAGCATTGTTGGAATGTTTTTGGTTATCAGCTATGCGTACAATATCATTGTTCTTTTGCTTTCAAAGTTAAGTTATTGAAACATTGTTGAAATGTTTTTGGTTATCAGCTATGCGTATAATATCATTGCTCTTTTGCTTTCAAGTTAAGTTATTGAAGCATTGTTGGATTGATTTTCGTTATCAGCTATGCGTACAATATCATTGTTCTTTTGCTTTCAAAGTTAAGTTCTTGAAGCATTGTTGGAATGATTTTGGTTATCAGCTATGCGTATAATATCATTGCTCTTTGCTTTCAAAGTTAAGTTATTGAAGCATTGTTAAAATGTTTTTGGTTATCAGCTATGCGTATAATATCATTGCTCTTTTGCTTTCAAAGTTAAGTTCTTGGAGCATTGTTAGAATGTTTTTGGTTATCAGCTATGCATACAATATCATTGCTCTTTTGCTTTGAAAGTTAAGTTCTTGGAGCATTGTTGGAATGTTATTGGTTATCAGCTATGCGTACAATATCATTGTTCTTTTGCTTTGAAAGTTAAGTTTTTAGAGCATTGTTGGAATGTTTTTCGTTATCAGCTATGCATACAATATCATTGCTCTTTTGCTTCCAAAGATAAGTTCTTGAAGCATTGTTGGAATGTTTTTGGTTATCAGCTATGCGTACAATATCATTGCTCTTCTGCTTTCAAATTTAGTTCTTGAAGCATTGTTGGAAAGTTTTTGGTTATCAGCTATGCGTACAACATCATTGTTCTTTTGCTTTCAAAGTTAAGTTATTGAAGCATTTTTGGAATGTTTTAAGTTATCAGCTATGCGTACAATATCATTGTTCTTTTGCTTTCAAAGTTAAGTTCTTGAAGCATTGTTGGAATGTTTTTGGTTATCAGCTATGCATACAATATCATTGCTCTTTTGCTTTCAAAGTTAAGTTAGTGAAACATTGTTGGAATGTTTTTGTTTATCAGCTATGCGTATAATATCATTGCCCCTTTGCTTTCAAAGTTAAGTTATTGAAGCATTGTTGGAATGTTTTTGGTTATCAGCTATGCGTACAATATCATTGTTCTTTTGCTTTGAAAGTTTATTTCTTGGAGCATTGTTGGAATGTTTTTGGTTATCAGCTATGCGTACAATATCATTGCTCTTTTGCTTTCAAAGTTAAGTTCTTGAAGCATTGTTTGAATGTTTTTGGTTATCAGCTATGCGTACAATATCATTGTTCTTTTGCTTTGAAAGTTAAGTTCTTGGAACATTGTTTGAATGTTTTTGGTTATCAGCTATGCGTACAATATCATTGTTCTTTTGCTTTGAAAGTTAAGTTCTTGGACCATTGTTGGAATGTTTTTGGTTATCAGCTATGCGTACAATATCATTGCTCTTTTCTTTCAAAGTTAAGTTCTTGAAGCATTGTTGAATGTTTTTGGTTATCAGCTATGCGTACAATATCATTGCTCTTTTGCTTTCAAGGTTAAGTTCTCAAGCATTGTTGAATTTTTGGTTATCTGCTATGCATACAATATCATTGTTCTTTTGCTTTGAAAGTTAAGTTCTTGAATCATTGTTGGAATGTTTTTTGGTTATCAGCTATGCGTACAATATCATTGTTCTTTTGCTTTGAAAGTTAAGTTCTTGGAGCATTGTTGGAATGTTTTGAGGTATCAGCTATGCGTACAATATCATTGTTCTTTTGCTTTCAAAGTTAGGTTCTTGGAGCATTGTTAAAATGTTTTTGGTTATCAGCAATGCATACAATATCATTGCTCTTTTGCTTTCAAAGTTAAGTTCTTGAAGCATTGTTGGAATGTTTTTGGTTATCAGCTATGCATACAATATCATTGCTCTTTTGCTTTCAAAGTTAAGTTAGTGAAACATTGTTGGAATGATTTTCGTTATCAGCTATGCGTAAAATATCATTGCTCTTTCCTTTCAAGGTTAAGTTCTCTAAGCATTGTTGAAATTTTTGGTTATCAGCTATGCATACAATATCATTGTTCTTTTGCTTTGAAAGTTAAGTTCTTGGAGCATTGTTGGAATGTTTTTGGTTATCAGCTATGCGTACAATATCATTGCTCTTTTGCTTTCAAAGTTAAGTTCTTGAAGCATTGTTGGAATGTTTTTGGTTATCAGCTATGCGTACAATATCATGTCTCTTTTGCTTTGAAAGTTAAGTTCTTGAAGCATTGTTAGAATGATTTTGGTTATCAGTTATGCGTATAATATTATTGCTCTTTTGCTTTCAAAGTTAAGTTATTGAAGTATTGTTGGAATGTTTTTGGTTATCAGCTATGCGTATAATATCATTGCCCTTTTGCTTTCAAAGTTAAGTTATTGAAGCATTGTTGGAATGATTTTCGTTATCAGCTATGCGTACAATATCATTGTTCTTTTGCTTTGAAAGTTAAATTCTTAAAGAATTCTGGAATGATTTTGGTTATCAGCTATGCGTATAATATCATTGCCCTTTTGCTTTCAAAGTTAAGTTATTGAAGCATTGTTGGAATGTTTTTGGTTATCAGCTATGCGTACAATATCATTGTTCTTTTGCTTTGAAAGTTAGGTTCTTTGAGCATTGTTGGAATGTTTTTGGTTATCAGCTATGCGTACAATATCATTGCTCTTTTGCTTTCAAAGTTAAGTTCTTGAAGCATTGTTGGAAAGTTTTTGGTTATCAGCTATGCGTACAATATCATTGTTCTTTTGCTTTCAAAGTTAAGTTATTGAAGCACTGTTGGAATGATTTTCGTTATGAGCTATGCGTACAATATCATTGTTCTTTTCCTTTGACAGTTAAGTTCTTGAAGCATTGTTGGAATGATTTTGGTTATCAGCTATGCGTATAATATCATTGCCCTTTTGCTTTCAAAGTTAAGTTATTGAAGCATTGTTGGAATGATTTTCGTTATCAGCTATGCGTACAATATCATTGTTCTTTTGCTTTGAAAGTTAAGTTCTTGAAGAATTTTAGAATGATTTTGGTTATTAGCTATGCGTATAATATCATTGCCCTTTTGCTTTCAAAGTTAAGTTATTGAAGCATTGTTGGAGTGTTTTTGGTTATCAGCTATGCGTACAATATCATTGCTCTTTTGTTTTTAAAGTTAAGTTCTTGGAGAATTGTTAAAATATTTTGGTTATCACCTATCGGTAAAATATCATTGTTCTTTTGCTTTCAAAGTTAAGTTCTTGGAGCATTGTTGGAATGTTTTTGGTTATCAGCTATGCGTACAATATCAGTGTTCTTTTGCTTTCAAAGTTAAGTTCTTGAAGCATTGTTGAAATGTTTTTAGTTATCAGCTATGTGTACAATATCATTGTTCTTTTGCTTTCAAAGTTAAGTTATTGAAACATTGTTGGAATGTTTTTGTTTATCAGCTATGCGTATAATATCATTGCCCTCTTGCTTTCAAAGTTAAGGTTTTGAAGCATTGTTGGAATGATTTTCGTTATCAGCTATGCGTACAATATCATTGTTCTTTTGCTTTGAATGTTAAGTTCTTGAAGCATTGTTGGAATGATTTTGGTTATCAGCTATGCGTATAATATCATTGCTCTTTTGCTTTCAAAGTTAAGTTATTGAAGCATTGTTGGAATGTTTTTGGTTATCAGCTATGCGTATAATATCCTTGCCCTTTTGCTTTCAAAGTTAAGTTATTGAAGCATTGTTGGAATGTTTTTGGTTATCAGCTATCCGTATAATATCATTGCTCTTTTGCTTTCAAAGTTAAGTTCTTGGAGCATTGTTAAAATGTTTTTGGTTATCAGCTATGCATACAATATTATTGCTCTTTTGCTTTGAAAGTTAAGTTCTTGGAGCATTGTTGGAATGTTTTTGGTTATCAGCTATGCGTACAAAATCATTGTTCTTTTGCTTTGAAAGTTAAGTTTTTGGAGCATTGTTAGAATGTTTTTCGTTATCAGCTATGCATACAATATCATTGCTCTTTTGCTTTCAAAGATAAGTTCTTGAAGCATTGTTGGAATGTTTTTGGTTATCAGCTATGCGTACAATATCATTGCTCTTCTGCTTTCAAAGTTAAGTTCTTGGAGCATTGTTAGAATATTTTTAGTTATCAGCTATGCATACAATATCATTGCTCTTTTGCTTTCAAAGTTAAGTTCTTGAAGCATTGTTGGAAAGTTTTTGGTTATCAGCTATGCGTACAATATCATTGTTCTTTTGCTTTCAAAGTTAAGTTATTGAAGCATTTTTGGAATGTTTTAAGTTATCAGCTATGCGTACAATATCATTGTTCTTTTGCTTTCAAAGTTAAGTTCTTGAAGCATTGTTGGAATGTTTTTGGTTATCAGCTATGCATACAATATCATTGCTCTTTTGCTTTCAAAGTTAAGTTAGTGAAACATTGTTGGAATGTTTTTGTTTATCAGCTATGCGTATAATATCATTGCCCTTTTCCCCCCCCAAAGTTAAGTTATTTAAGCATTGTTGGAATGATTTTAGTTATCAGCTATGCGTACAATATCATTGTTCTTTTGCTTTAAAAGTTAAGTTCTTGAAGCATT
The DNA here is from genome assembly GCA_963969495.1 of Ceratothoa steindachneri. Classification (NCBI taxonomy): domain Eukaryota; kingdom Metazoa; phylum Arthropoda; class Malacostraca; order Isopoda; family Cymothoidae; genus Ceratothoa; species Ceratothoa steindachneri. The sequence continues at coordinate 113,472,499 of OZ018324.1, read as the reverse complement.
GTTGGAATGATTTTGGTTATCAGCTATGCATACAATATCATTGCTCTTTTGCTTTCAAAGTTAAGTTATTGAAGCATTGTTGGAATGTTTTGGTTATCAGCTATGCATATAATATCATTGCCCTTTTGCTTTCAAAGTTAAGTTATTGAAGCATTGTTGAAATGTTTTTGGTTATCAGCTATGCGTTCAATATCATTGCTCTTTTGCTTTCAAAGTTAAGTTCTTGAAGCATTGTTGGAATGTTTTTGGTTATCAGCTATGCGTACAATATCATGTCTCTTTTGCTTTCAAAGTTAAGTTCTTGAAGCATTGTTGGAATGTTTTTAGTTATCAGCTATGTGTACAATATCATTGTTCTTTTGCTTTCAAAGTTAAGTTATTGAAACATTGTTGGAATGTTTTTGTTTATCAGCTATGCGTATAATATCATTGCCCTCTTGCTTTCAAAGTTAAGGTTTTGAAGCATTGTTGGAATGATTTTCGTTATCAGCTATGCGTACAATATCATTGTTCTTTTGCTTTGAATGTTAAGTTCTTGAAGAATTTTGGAATGATTTTGGTTATCAGCTATGCCTATAATATCATTGCCCCTTTGCTTTCAAAGTTAGGTTATTGAAGCATTGTTGGAATGTTTTTGGTTATCAGCTATGCGTACAATATCATTGCTCTTTTGCTTTTAAAGTTAAGTTCTTGGAGCATTGTTAGAATATTTTGGTTATCAGCTATCGGTACAATATCATTGTTCTTTTGCTTTAAAGTGAAGTTCTTTGAGCATTTTTGGAATGTTTTTGGTTATTAGCTATGCGTATAATATCATTGTTCTTTTGCTTTCAAAGTTAAGTTATTGAAGCATTGTTAGAATGTTTTTGGTTATCAGCTATGCGTACAATATCATTGCTCTTTTGCTTTAAGGCTAAGTTGTTGAAGCATTGTTGGATTTTTTGGTTATCAGCTATGCATACAATATCATTCTTCTTTTGCTTTGAAAGTTAAGTTCTTTTAGCATTGTTGGAATGTTTTTGGTTATCAGCTATGCGTACAATATCATTGTTCTTTTGCTTTCAAAGTTAAGTTCTTGGAGCCTTTTTTGGAATGTTTTTGGTTATTAGCTATGCGTATAATATCATTGTTCTTTTGCTTTCAAAGTTAAGTTATTGAAGCATTGTTGGAATATTTTGGTTATCAGGTATGCGTACAATATCATTGTTCTTTTGCTTTGAAAGTTAAGTTCTGCGAGCATTGTTGGAATGTTTTTGGTTATCAGCTATGCGTACTATATCATTGCTCTTATGCTTTCAAAGTTAAGTTCTTGAAGCATTGTTGGAATGTTTTTGGTTATCAGCTATGCGTACAATATCATTGTTCTTTTGCTTTGAAAGTTAAGTTCTTGGAGCATTGTTGGAATGATTTTCGTTATCAGCTATGCGTACAATATCATTGTTCTTTTGCTTTGAAAGTTAAGTTCTTGGAGCATTGTTGGAATGTTTTTGGTTATCAGCTATGCATACAATATCATTGCTCTTTTGATTTCAAAGTTAAGTTCTTGAAGCATTGTTGGAATGTTTTTGGTTATCAGCTATGCGTACAATATCATTGCTCTTTTGCTTTCAAAGTTAAGTTCTTGAAGCATTGTTGGAATGTTTTTGGTTATCAGCTATGCGTACAATATCATTGCTTTTTCGCTTTGAAGGTTAAGTTCTTGAAGCATGGTGGGAATTTTTGGTTATCAGCTATGCATGCAATATCATTGTTCTTTTGCTTTGAAAGTTAAGTTCTAGGAGCATTGTTAGAATGTTTTAGATCAGCTATCGGTACAATATCATTGTTTTTTTGCTTTCAAAGTTAAGTTCTTGAAGCATTGTTAGGATGATTTTCGTTATCAGCTATGCGTACAATATCATTGTTCTTTTGATTTCAAATTTAAGTTCTTGAAGCATTGTTGGAATGATTTTGGTTATCAGCTATGCGTATAATATCATTGCTCTTTTGCTTTCAAAGTTAAGTTATTGAAGCATTGTTGGAATGTTTTTGGTTATCAGCTATGCGTATAATATCATTGCCCTTTTGATTTCAAAGTTAAGTTATTGAAGCATTGTTGGAATGATTTTCGTTATCAGCTATGCGTACAATATCATTGTTCTTTTGCTTTGAAAGTTAAGTTCTTGAAGCATTGTTGGAATGATTTTGGTTATTAGCTATGCGTATAATATCATTGCCCTTTTACTTTCAAAGTTAAGTTATTGAAGCATTGTTGGAATGTTTTTGGTTATCAGCTATGCGTACAATATCATTGTTCTTTTGCTTTGAAAGTTAAGTTCTTGGAGCATTGTTCGAATGATTTTCGTTATCAGCTATGCGTACAATATCATTGTTCTTTTGCTTTGAAAGTTAAGTTCTTGGAGCATTGTTGGAATGTTTTTGGTTATCAGCTATGCATACAATATCATTGCTCTTTTGCTTTCAAAGTTAAGTTCTTGAAGCATTGTTGGAATGTTTTTGGTTATCAGCTATGCGTACAATATCATTGTTCTTTTGCTTTGAAAGTTAAGTTCTTGGAGCATTGTTGGAATGTTTTTGGTTATCAGCTATGCGTACAATATCATTGTTCTTTTGCTTTGAAAGTTAAGTTCTTGGAGCATTGTTGGAATGTTTTTGGTTATCAGCTATGCGTACAATATCATTGTTCTTTTGCTTTCAAAGTTAAGTTCTTGAAGCATTGTTGGAATGATTTTCGTTATCAGCTATGCGTACAATATCATTGTTCTTTTGCTTTCAAATTTAAGTTCTTGAAGCATTGTTGGAATGATTTTGGTTATCAGCTATGCGTATAATATCATTGCTCTTTTGCTTTCAAAGTTAAGTTATTGAAGCATTGTTGGAATGTTTTTGGTTATCAGCTATGCGTATAATATCATTGCCCTTTTGATTTCAAAGTTGAGTTATTGAAGCATTGTTGGAATGATTTTCGTTATCAGCTATGCGTACAATATCATTGTTCTTTTGCTTTGAAAGTTAAGTTCATGAAGCATTGTTGGAATGTTTTTGGTTATCAGCTATGCGTACAATATCATTGCTTTTTCGCTTTGAAGGTTAAGTTCTTGAAGCATTGTTGGAATTTTTGGTTATCAGCTATGCATACAATATCATTGTTCTTTTGCTTTGAAAGTTAAGTTCTTGGAGCATTGTTGGAATGTTTTTGGTTATCAGCTATGCGTACAATATCATTGTTCTTTTGCTCTAAAGTTAAGTTCTTGGAGCATTGTTGGAATGTTTTTGGTTATCAGCTATGCGTACAATATCATTGCTCTTTTGCTTTCAAATTTAAGTTATTGAAGCATTGTTGGAATTTTTGGTAATCAGCTATGCATACAATATCATTGTTCTTTTGCTTTGAAAGTTAAGTTCTTGGAGTATTGTTGAAATGTTTTTGGTTATCAGCTATGCATACAATATCATTGTTCTTTTGCTTTGAAAGTTAAGTTCTTGGAGCATAGTTGGAATGTTTTTGGCTATCAGCTATGCGTACAATATCATTGCTCTTTTGCTTTAAGGTTAAGTTCTTGAAGCATTGTTGGATTTTTTGGTTATCAGCTATGCATACAATATCATTCTTCTTTTGCTTAGAAAGTTAAGTTCTTTTAGCATTGTTGGAATGTTTTTGGTTATCAGCTATGCGTACAATATCATTGTTCTTTTGCTTTCAAAGTTTTTTCTTGGAGCCTTTTTTGGAATGTTTTTGGTTATTAGCTATGCGTATAATATCATTGTTCTTTTGCTTTCAAAGTTAAGTTATTGAAGCATTGTTGGAATGTTTTTGGTTATCAGCTATGCGTACAATATTATTGTTCTTTTGCTTTGAAAGTTAAGTTCTGGAAGCATTGTTGGAATGTTTTTGGTTATCAGCTATGCGTACAATATCATTGCTCTTTTGCTTTCAAAGTTAAGTTCTTGAAGCATTGTTGGAATGTCTTTGGTTATCAGCTATGCGTAAAATATCATTGTTCTTTTGCTTTGAAAGTTAAGTTCTTGGAGCATTGTTGGAATGATTTTCGTTATCAGCTATGCGTACAATATCATTGTTCTTTTGCTTTCAAAGTTAAGTTCTTGGAGCATTGTTGGAATGTTTTTGGTTTCAGCTATGCATACAATATCATTGCTCTTTTGCTTTTAAAGTTAAGTTCTTGAAGCATTGTTGGAATGTTTTTGGTTATCAGCTATGCGTACAATATCATTGCTCTTTTGCTTTCAAAGTTAAGTTGTGGAAGCATTGTTGGAATGTTTTTGGTTATCAGCTATGCGTACAATATCATTGCTTGTTCGCTTTAAGGGTTAAGTTCTTGAAGCATTGTTGGAATTTTTGGTTATCAGCTATGCATACAATATCATTGTTCTTTTGCTTTGAAAGTTAAGTTCTTGGAGCATTGTTGGAATGTTTTTGGTTATCAGCTATGCGTACAATATCATTGTTCTTTTGCTTTAAAGTTAAGTTCTTGGAGCATTGTTGGAATGTTTTTGGTTATCAGCTATGCGTACAATATCATTGCTCTTTTGCTTTTAAAGTTAAGTTATTGAAGCATTGTTGGAATGTTTATAGTTATCAGCTATACGTACAATATCATTGTTCTTTTGCTTTGATAGTTAAGTTATTGAAACATTGTTGGAATGTTTTTGGTTATCAGCTATGCGTATAATATCATTGCTCTTTTGCTTTCAAAGTTAAGTTAAAGAAGCATTGTTGGAATGATTTTCGTTATCAGCTATGCGTACAATATCATTGTTCTTTTGCTTTCAAAGTAAGGTTCTTGAAGCATTGTTGGAATGATTTTCGTTATCAGCTATGCGTATAATATCATTGCTCTTTTGCTTTCAAAGTTAAGTTATTGAAGCATTGTTGGAATGTTTTTGGTTATAAGCTATGCGTATAATATCATTGCCCTTTTGCTTTTAAAGATAAGTTATTGAAGCATTGTTGGAATGATTTTTGTTATCAGCTATGCGTACAATATCATTGTTCTTTTGCTTTGAAAGTTAAGTTCTTGAAGCATTGTTGAAATGATTTTGGTTATCAGCTATGCGTATAATATCATTGCCCTTTTGCTTTCAAAGTTAAGTTATTGAAGCATTGTTGGAATGTTTTTGGTTATCAGCTATGCGTACAATATCATTGGTCTTTTGCTTTTAAAGTTAAGTTCTTGGAGCATTGTTAGAATGTTTTGGTTATCAGCTATCGGTACAATATCATTGTTCTTTTGCTTTCAAAGTTAAGTTCTTGGAGCATTGTTGGAATGTTTTTGGTTATCAGCTATGCGTACAATATCATTGTTCTTTTGCTTTGAAAGTTAAGTTCTTGGAGCATTTTTGGAATGTTTTTGGTTATCAGCTATGCGTATAATATCATTGCTCTTTTGCTTTCAAAGTTAAGTTCTTGAAGCATTGTTGGAATGATTTGGGTTATCAGCTATGCGTACAATATCAATGTTTTTTGCTTTCAATGTTAAGTTCTTGAAGTATTGTTGGAATGTTTTTGGTTATCAGCTATGCGTACAATATCATTGCTCTTTCGCTTTTAAAGTTAAGTTCTTGGAGCATTGTTAGAATGTTTTGGTTATCAGCTATCGGTACAATATCATTGTTCTTTTGCTTTCAAAGTTAAGTTCTTGAAGCATTGTTGGAATTTTTTGGGGGTTATCAGCTATGCGTACAATATCATTGCTCTTGTGCTTTTAAAGTTAAGTTCTTGAAGCATTCTTGGAATGTTTTTGGTTATCAGCTATGCGTACAATATCATTGCTCTTTTGCTTTCAAAGTTAAGTTCTTGAATCATTGTTGGAATGTTTTTGGTTATCAGCTATGCGTACAATATCATTTTTATTTTGCTTTCAAAGTTCAGTTATTGAAACATTGTTGGAATGTTTTTGGTTATCAGCTATGCGTATAATATTATTGCCCTTTTGCTTTAAAGTTAAGTTATTAAAGCATTGTTGGAATGATTTTCGTTATCAGCTATGCGTACAATATCATTGTTCTTTTTTATTCAAATTTAAGTTCTTGAAGCATTGTTGGAATGATTTTCGTTATCAGCTATGCGTATAATATCATTGCTCTTTTGCTTTCAAAGTTAAGTTATTGAAGCATTGTTGAAATGTTTTTGGTTATCAGCTCTGCGTATAATATCATTGCCCTTTTGCTTTTAAAGTTAAGTTATTGAAGCATTGTTGGAATGATTTTCGTTATCAGCTATGCGTACAATATCATTGTTCTTTTGCTTTGAAAGTTAGGTTCTTGAAGCATTGTTGGAATGTTTTTGGTTATCAGCTATGCGTACAATATCATTGCTCTTTTTTCTTTCAAAGTTAAGTTCTTGAAGCATTCTTGGAATGTTTTTGTTATCAGCTATGCATACAATATCATTGCTCTTTTGCTTTCAAAGTTAAGTTCTTGAATCATTGTTGGAATGTTTTTGGTTATCAGCTATGCGTACAATATCATTGTTCTTTTGCTTTCAAATTTAAGTTCTTGAAGCATTGTTGGAATGGTTTTGGTTATCAGCTATGAGTATAATATCATTGCTCTTTTGCTTTCAAAGTTAAGTTATTGAAGCATTGTTGGAATGTTTTTGGTTATCAGCTATGCGTATAATATCATTGCCCTTTTGATTTCAAAGTTAAGTTATTGAAGCATTGTTGGAATGATTTTCGTTATCAGCTATGCGTACAATATCATTGTTCTTTTGCTTTGAAAGTTAAGTTCTTGAAGCATTGTTGGAATGATTTTGGTTATTAGCTATGCGTATAATATCATTGCCCTTTTACTTTCAAAGTTAAGTTATTGAAACATTGTTGCGATGTTTTTGGTTATCAGCTATGCGTATAAATATCATTGCCCTTTTGCTTTCAAGGTTAAGTTATTGAAGCATTGTTGGAATGATTTTCGTTATCAGCTATGCGTACAATATCATTGTTCTTTTGCTTTCAAATTTAAGTTCTTGAAGCATTGTTGGAATGGTTTTGGTTATCAGCTATGCGTATAATATCATTGCTCTTTTGCTTTCAAAGTTAAGTTATTGAAGCATTGTTGGAATGTTTTTGGTTATCAGCTATGCGTACAATATCATTGTTCTTTTGCTTTGAAAGTTAAGTTCTTAGAGCATTGTTGGAATGATTTTCGTTATCAGCTATGCGTACAATATCATTGTTCTTTTGCTTAGAAAGTTAAGTTCTTAAGGGATTGTTTGAATGTTTTTGGTTATCAGCTATGCATACAATATCATTGCTCTTTTGCTTTCAAAGTTAAGTTCTTGAAGCATTGTTGGAATGTTTTTGGTTATCAGCTATGCGTACAATATCATTGTTCTTTTGCTTTAAAGTTAAGTTCTTGGAGCATTGTTGGAATGTTTTTGGTTATCAGCTATGCGTACAATATCATTGCTCTTTTGCTTTCAAAGTTAAGTTATTGAAGCATTGTTGGAATTTTTGGTAATCAGCTATGCATACAATATCATTGTTATTTTGCTTTGAAAGTTAAGTTCTTGGAGTATTGTTGAAATGTTTTTGGTTATCAGCTATGCATACAATATCATTGTTCTTTTGCTTTGAAAGTTAAGTTCTTGGAGCATAGTTGGAATGTTTTTGGCTATCAGCTATGCGTACAATATCATTGCTCTTTTGCTTTAACGTTAAGTTCTTGAAGCATTGTTGGATTTTTTGGTTATCAGCTATGCATACAATATCATTCTTCTTTTGCTTTGAAAGTTAAGTTCTTTTAGCATTGTTGGAATGTTTTTGGTTATCAGCTATGCGTACAATATCATTGTTCTTTTGCTTTCAAAGTTAAGTTCTTGGAGCCTTTTTTGGAATGTTTTTGGTTATTAGCTATGCGTATAATATCATTGTTCTTTTGCTTTCAAAGTTAAGTTATTGAAGCATTGTTGGAATGTTTTTGGTTATCAGCAATGCGTACAATATCATTGTTCTTTTGCTTTGAAAGTTAAGTTCTGGGAGCATTGTTGGAATGTTTTTGGTTATCAGCTATGCGTACAATATCATTGCTCTTTTGCTTTCAAAGTTAAGTTCTTGAAGCATTGTTGGAATGTTTTTGGTTATCAGCTATGCGTACAATATCATTGTTCTTTTGCTTTGAAAGTTAAGTTCTTGGAGCATTGTTGGAATGATTTTCGTTATCAGCTATGCGTACAATATCATTGTTCTTTTGCTTTGAAAGTTAAGTTCTTGGAGCATTGTTGGAATGTTTTTGGTTATCAGCTATGCATACAATATCATTGCTCTTTTGATTTCAAAGTTAAGTTCTTGAAGCATTGTTGGAATGTTTTTGGTTATCAGCTATGCGTACAATATCATTGCTCTTTTGCTTTCAAAGTTAAGTTCTTGAAGCATTGTTGGAATGTTTTTGGTTATCAGCTATGCGTACAATATCATTGCTTTTTCGCTTTGAAGGTTAAGTTCTTGAAGCATTTTTGGAATTTTTGGTTATCAGCTATGCATACAATATCATTGTTCTTTTGCTTTGAAAGTTAAGTTCTAGGAGCATTGTTAGAATGTTTTGGTTATCAGCTATCGGTACAATATCATTGTTCTTTTGCTTTCTAAGTTTAGTTCTTGAAGAATTGTTGGAATGATTTTCGTTATCAGCTATGCGTACAATATCATTGTTCTTTTGCTTTCAAATTTAAGTTCTTGAAGCATTGTTGGAATGATTTTGATTATCAGCTATGCGTATAATATCATTGCTCTTTTGCTTTCAAAGTTAAGTTATTGAAGCATTGTTGGAATGTTTTTGGTTATCAGCTATGCGTATAATATCATTGCCCTTTTGATTTCAAAGTTAAGTTATTGAAGCATTGTTGGAATGATTTTCGTTATCAGCTATGCGTACAATATCATTGTTCTTTTGCTTTGAAAGTTAAGTTCTTGAAGCATTGTTGGAATGATTTTGGTTATTAGCTATCCGTATAATATCATTGCCCTTTTACTTTCAAAGTTAAGTTATTGAAGCATTGTTGGAATGTTTTTGGTTATCAGCTATGCGTACAATATCATTGTTCTTTTGCTTTGAAAGTTAAGTTCTTGGAGCATTGTGGGAATGATTTTCGTTATCAGCTATGCGTACAATATCATTGTTCTTTTGCTTTGAAAGTTAAGTTCTTGGAGCATTGTTGGAATGTTTTTGGTTATCAGCTATGCATACAATATCATTGCTCTTTTGCTTTCAAAGTTAAGTTCTTGAAGCATTGTTGAAATGTTTTTGGTTATCAGCTATGCGTACAATATCATTGTTCTTTTGCTTTGAAAGTTAAGTTCTTGGAGCATTGTTGGAATGTTTTTGGTTATCAGCTATGCGTACAATATCATTGCTTTTTCGCTTTGAAGGTTAAGTTCTTGAAGCATTGTTGGAATTTTTGGTTATCAGCTATGCATACAATATCATTGTTCTTTTGCTTTGAAAGTTAAGTTCTTGGAGCATTGTTGGAATGTTTTTGGTTATCAGCTATGCGTACAATATCATTGTTCTTTTGCTCTAAAGTTAAGTTCTTGGAGCATTGTTGGAATGTTTTTGGTTATCAGCTATGCGTACAATATCATTGCTCTTTTGCTTTCAAATTTAAGTTATTGAAGCATTGTTGGAATTTTTGGTAATCAGCTATGCATACAATATCATTGTTCTTTTGCTTTGAAAGTTAAGTTCTTGGAGTATTGTTGAAATGTTTTTGGTTATCAGCTATGCATACAATATCATTGTTCTTTTGCTTTGAAAGTTAAGTTCTTGGAGCATAGTTGGAATGTTTTTGGCTATTAGCTATGCGAACAATATCATTGCTCTTTTGCTTTAAGGTAAAGTTCTTGAAGCATTGTTGGATTTTTTGGTTATCAGCTATGCATACAATATCATTCTTCTTTTGCTTTGAAAGTTAAGTTCTTTTAGCATTGTTGGAATGTTTTTGGTTATCAGCTATGCGTACAATATCATTGTTCTTTTGCTTTCAAAGTTTTTTCTTAGGGCCTTTTTTGGAATGTTTTTGGTTATTAGCTATGCGTATAATATCATTGTTCTTTTGCTTTCAAAGTTAAGTTATTGAAGCATTGTTGGAATGTTTTTAGTTATCAGCTATGCGTACAATATTATTGTTCTTTTGCTTTGAAATTTAAGTTCTGGGAGCATTGTTGGAATGTTTTTGTTTATCAGCTATGCGTACAATATCATTGCTCTTTTGCTTTAAAGTTAAGTTCTCGAAGCATTGTTGGAATGTTTTTGGTTATCAGCTATGCGTACAATATCATTGTTCTTTTGCTTTGAAAGTTAAGTTCTTGGAGCATTGTTGGAATGATTTTCGTTATCAGCTATGCGTACAATATCATTGTTCTTTTGCTTTGAAAGTTAAGTTCTTGGAGCATTGTTGGAATGTTTTTGGTTATCAGCTATGCATACAATATCATTGCTCTTTTGCTTTCAAAGTTAAGTTCTTGAAGCATTGTTGGAATGTTTTTGGTTATCAGCTATGCGTACAATATCATTGCTCTTTTGCTTTCAAAGTTAAGTTCTTGAAGCATTGTTGGAATGTTTTTGGTTATCAGCTATGCGTACAATATCATTGCTTTTTCGCTTTGAAGGTTAAGTTCTTGAAGCATTGTTGGAATTTTTGGTTATCAGCTATGCATACAATATCATTGTTCTTTTGCTTTGAAAGTTAAGTTCTTAGAGCATTGTTGGAATGTTTTTGGTTATCAGCTATGCGTACAATATCATTGTTCTTTTGCTTTCAAAGTTAAGTTATTGAAGCATTGTTGGAATGTTTTTGGTTATCAGCTATGCGTACAATATCATTACTCTTTCGCTTTTAAAGTTAAGTTCTTGGAGCATTGTTAGAATGTTTTGGTTATCAGCTATCGGTACAATATCATTGTTCTTTTGCTTTCAAAGTTAAGTTCTTGAAGCATTGTTTGAATTTTTTGGGGTTATCAGCTATGCGTACAATATCATTGCTCTTTTGCTTTTAAAGTTAAGTTCTTGAAGCATTCTTGGAATGTCTTTGGTTATCAGCTATGCGTACAATATCATTGCTCTTTTGCTTTCAAAGTTAAGTTCTTGAATCATTGTTGGAATGTTTTTGGTTATCAGCTATGCGTACAATATCATTTTTCTTTTGCTTTCAAAGTTAAGTTATTCAAACATTGTTGGAATGTTTTTGGTTATCAGCTATGCGTATAATATTATTGCCCTTTTGCTTTCAAAGTTAAGTTATTAAAGCATTGTTGGAATGATTTTCGTTATCAGCTATGCGTAAAATATCATTGTTCTTTTGCTTTCAAATTTAAGTTCTTGAAGCATTGTTGGAATGATTTTGGTTATCAGCTATGCGTATAATATCATTGCTCTTTTGCTTTCAAAGTTAAGTTATTGAAGCATGGTTGAAATGTTTTTGGTTATCAGCTCTGCGTATAATATCATTGCCCTTTTGCTTTCAAAGTTAAGTTATTGAAGCATTGTTGGAATGATTTTCATTATCAGCTATGCGTACAATATCATTGTTCCTTTGCTTTGAAAGTTAGGTTCTTGAAGCATTGTTGGAATGTTTTTGGTTATCAGCTATGCGTACAATATCATTGCTCTTTTGCTTCCAAAGTTAAGTTCTTGAAGGATTCTTGGAATGTTTTTGGTTATCAGCTATGCATACAATATCATTGCTCTTTTGCTTTCAAAGTTAAGTTCTTGAATCATTGTTGGAATGTTTTTGGTTATCAGCTATGCGTACAAAATCATTGTTCTTTTGCTTTCAAAGTTAAGTTATTGAAACATTGTTGGAATGTTTTTGGTTATCAGCTATGCGTATAAATATCATTGCCCTTTTGCTTTCAAGGTTAAGTTATTGAAGCATTGTTGGAATGATTTTCGTTATCAGCTATGCGTACAATATCATTGTTCTTTTGCTTTCAAATTTAAGTTCTTGAAGCATTGTTGGAATGGTTTTGGTTATCAGCTATGCGTATAATATCATTGCTCTTTTGCTTTCAAAGTTAAGTTATTGAAGCATTGTTGGAATGTTTTTGGTTATCAGCTATGCGTACAATATCATTGTTCTTTTGCTTTGAAAGTTAAGTTCTTGGAGCATTGTTGGAATGATTTTCGTTATCAGCTATGCGTACAATATCATTGTTCTTTTGCTTAGAAAGTTAAGTTCTTAAGGGATTGTTGGAATGTTTTTGGTTATCAGCTATGCATACAATATCATTGCTCTTTTGCTTTCAAAGTTAAGTTCTTGAAGCATTGTTGGAATGTTTTTGGTTATCAGCTATGCGTACAATATCATTGTTCTTTTGCTTTAAAGTTAAGTTCTTGGAGCATTGTTGGAATGTTTTTGGTTATCAGCTATGCGTACAATATCATTGCTCTTTTGCTTTCAAAGTTAAGTTATTGAAGCATTGTTGGAATTTTTGGTAATCAGCTATGCATACAATATCATTGTTCTTTTGCTTTGAAAGTTAAGTTCTTTGAGTATTGTTGAAATGTTTTTGGTTATCAGCTATGCATACAATATCATTGTTCTTTTGCTTTGAAAGTTAAGTTCTTGGAGCATAGTTGGAATGTTTTTGGCTATCAGCTATGCGTACAATATCATTGCTCTTTTGCTTTAAAGTTAAGTTCTTGAAGCATTGTTGGATTTTTTGGTTATCAGCTATGCATACAATATCATTCTTCTTTTGCTTTGAAAGTTAAGTTCTTTTAGCATTGTTGGAATGTTTTTGGTTATCAGCTATGCGTACAATATCATTGTTCTTTTGCTTTCAAAGTTAAGTTCTTGGAGCCTTTTTTGGAATGTTTTTGGTTATTAGCTATGCGTATAATATCATTGTTCTTTTGCTTTCAAAGTTAAGTTATTGAAGCATTGTTGGAATGTTTTTGGTTATCAGCAATGCGTACAATATCATTGTTCTTTTGCTTTGAAAGTTAAGTTCTGGGAGCATTGTTTGAATGTTTTTGGTTATCAGCTATGCGTACAATATCATTGCTCTTTTGCTTTCAAAGTTAAGTTCCTCAAGCATTGTTGGAATGTTTTTGGTTATCAGCTATGCGTACAATATCATTGTTCTTTTGCTTTGAAAGTTAAGTTCTTGGAGCATTGTTGGAATGATTTTCGTTATCAGCTATGCGTACAATATCATTGTTCTTTTGCTTTGAAAGTTAAGTTCTTGGAGCATTGTTGGAATGTTTTTGGTTATCAGCTATGCATACAATATCATTGCTCTTTTGATTTCAAAGTTAAGTTCTTGAAGCATTGTTGGAATGTTTTTGGTTATCAGCTATGCGTACAATATCATTGCTCTTTTGCTTTCAAAGTTAAGTTCTTGAAGCATTGTTGGAATGTTTTTGGTTATCAGCTATGCGTACAATATCATTGCTTTTTCGCTTTGAAGGTTAAGTTCTTGAAGCATTTTTGGAATTTTTGGTTATCAGCTATGCATACAATATCATTGTTCTTTTGCTTTGAAAGTTAAGTTCTAGGAGCATTGTTAGAATGTTTTGGTTATCAGCTATCGGTACAATATCATTGTTCTTTTGCTTTCAAAGTTAAGTTCTTGAAGAATTGTTGGAATGATTTTCGTTATCAGCTATGCGTACAATATCATTGTTCTTTTGCTTTCAAATTTAAGTTCTTGAAGCATTGTTGGAATGATTTTGGTTATCAGCTATGCGTATAATATCATTGCTCTTTTGCTTTCAAAGTTAAGTTATTGAAGCATTGTTAGAATGTTTTTGGTTATCAGCTATGCGTATAATATCATTGCCCTTTTGATTTCAAAGTTAAGTTATTGAAGCATTGTTGGAATGATTTTCGATATCAGCTATGCGTACAATATCATTGTTCTTTTGCTTTGAAAGTTAAGTTCTTGAAGCATTGTTAGAATGATTTTGGTTATTAGCTATCCGTATAATATCATTGCCCTTTTACTTTCAAAGTTAAGTTATTGAAGCATTGTTGGAATGATTTTGGTTATCAGCTATGCGTACAATATCATTGTTCTTTTGCTTTGAAAGTTAAGTTCTTGGTGCATTGTGGGAATGATTTTTGTTATCAGCTATGCGTACAATATCATTGTTCTTTTGCTTTGAAAGTTAAGTTCTTGGAGCATTGTTGGAATGTTTTTGGTCATCAGCTATGCATACAATATCATTGCTCTTTTGCTTTCAAAGTTAAGTTCTTGAAGCATTGTTTGAATGTTTTTGGTTATCAGCTATGCGTACAATATCATTGTTCTTTTGCTTTGAAAGTTAAGTTCTTGGAGCATTGTTGGAATGTTTTTGGTTATCAGCTATGCGTACAATATCATTGTTCTTTTGCTTTGAAGGTTAAGTTCTTGAAGCATTGTTGGAATTTTTGGTTATCAGCTATGCATACAATATCATTGTTCTTTTGCTTTGAAAGTTAAGTTCTTGGAGCATTGTTGGAATGTTTTTGGTTATCAGCTATGCGTACAATATCATTGTTCTTTTGCTCTAAAGTTAAGTTCTTGGAGCATTGTTGGAATGTTTTTGGTTATTAGCTATGCGTACAATATCATTGCTCTTTTGCTTTCAAAGTTAAGTTATTGAAGCATTGTTGGAATGTTTTTGGTTATCAGCTATGCATACAATATCATTGTTCTTTTGATTTGAAAGTTAAGTTCTTGGAGTATTGTTGAAATGTTTTTGGTTATCAGCTATGCATACAATATCATTGTTCTTTTGCTTTGAAAGTTAAGTTCTTGGAGCATAGTTGGAATGTTTTTGGCTATCAGCTATGCGTACAATATCATTGCTCTTTTGCTTTAAGGTTAAGTTCTTGAAGCATTGTTGGATTTTTTGGTTATCAGCTATGCATACAATATCATTCTTCTTTTGCTTTGAAAGTTAAGTTCTTTTAGCATTGTTGGAATGTTTTTGGTTATCAGCTATGCGTACAATATCATTGTTCTTTTGCTTTCAAAGTTTTTTCTTGGAGCCTTTTTTGGAATGTTTTTGGTTATTAGCTATGCGTATAATATCATTGTTCTTTTGCTTTCAAAGTTATGTTATTGAAGCATTGTTGGAATGTTTTTGGTTATCGGCTATGCGTACAATATTATTGTTCTTTTGCTTTGAAAGTTAAGTTCTGGGAGCATTGTTGGAATGTTTTTGGTTATCAGCTATGCGTACAATTTTATTGCTCTTTTGCTTTCAAAGTTAAGTTCTTGAAGCATTGTTGGAATGTTTTTGGTTATCAGCTATGCGTACAATATCATTGTTCTTTTGCTTTGAAAGTTAAGTTCTTGGAGCATTGTTGGAATGATTTTCGTTATCAGCTATGCGTACAATATCATTGTTCTTTTGCTTTGAAAGTTAAGTTCTTGGAGCATTGTTGGAATGTTTTTGGTTATCAGCTATGCATACAATATCATTGCTCTTTTGCTTTCAAAGTTAAGTTCTTGAAGCATTGTTGGAATGTTTTTGGTTATCAGCTATGCGTACAATATCATTGCTCTTTTGCTTTCAAAGTTAAGTTCTTGAAGCATTGTTGTTATGTTTTTAGGCATCAGCTATGCGTACAATATCATTGCTTTTTCGCTTTGAAGGTTAAGTTCTTGAAGCATTGTTGGAATTTTTGGTTATCAGCTATGCATACAATAACATTGTTCTTTTGCTTTGAAAGTTAAGTTCTTGGAGCATTGTTGGAATGTTTTTGGTTATCAGCTATGCGTACAATATCATTGTTCTTTTGCTTTAAAGTTAAGTTCTTGGAGCATTGTTGGAATGTTTTTGGTTATCAGCTATGCGTACAATATCATTGTTCTTTTCCTTTCAAAGTTAAGTTATTGAAGCATTGTTGGAATGTTTATGGTTATCAGCTATACGTACAATATCATTGTTCTTTTGCTTTGAAAGTTAAGTTATTGAAACATTGTTGGAATGTTTTTGGTTATCAGCTATGCGTATAATATCATTGCTCTTTTGCTTTCAAAGTTAAGTTAAAGAAGCATTGTTGGAATGATTTTCGTTATCAGCTATGCGTAAAATATCATTGTTCTTTTGCTTTCAAATTTAAGTTCTTGAAGCATTGTTGGAATGATTTTGGTTATCAGCTATGCGTATAATATCATTGCTCTTTTGCTTTCAAAGTTAAGTTATTGAAGCATGGTTGAAATGTTTTTGGTTATCAGCTCTGCGTATAATATCATTGCCCTTTTGCTTTCAAAGTTAAGTTATTGAAGCATTGTTGGAATGATTTTCATTATCAGCTATGCGTACAATATCATTGTTCCTTTGCTTTGAAAGTTAGGTTCTTGAAGCATTGTTGGAATGTTTTTGGTTATCAGCTATGCGTACAATATCATTGCTCTTTTGCTTCCAAAGTTAAGTTCTTGAAGGATTCTTGGAATGTTTTTGGTTATCAGCTATGCATACAATATCATTGCTCTTTTGCTTTCAAAGTTAAGTTCTTGAATCATTGTTGGAATGTTTTTGGTTATCAGCTATGCGTACAAAATCATTGTTCTTTTGCTTTCAAAGTTAAGTTATTGAAACATTGTTGGAATGTTTTTGGTTATCAGCTATGCGTATAAATATCATTGCCCTTTTGCTTTCAAGGTTAAGTTATTGAAGCATTGTTGGAATGATTTTCGTTATCAGCTATGCGTACAATATCATTGTTCTTTTGCTTTCAAATTTAAGTTCTTGAAGCATTGTTGGAATGGTTTTGGTTATCAGCTATGCGTATAATATCATTGCTCTTTTGCTTTCAAAGTTAAGTTATTGAAGCATTGTTGGAATGTTTTTGGTTATCAGCTATGCGTACAATATCATTGTTCTTTTGCTTTGAAAGTTAAGTTCTTGGAGCATTGTTGGAATGATTTTCGTTATCAGCTATGCGTACAATATCATTGTTCTTTTGCTTAGAAAGTTAAGTTCTTAAGGGATTGTTGGAATGTTTTTGGTTATCAGCTATGCATACAATATCATTGCTCTTTTGCTTTCAAAGTTAAGTTCTTGAAGCATTGTTGGAATGTTTTTGGTTATCAGCTATGCGTACAATATCATTGTTCTTTTGCTTTAAAGTTAAGTTCTTGGAGCATTGTTGGAATGTTTTTGGTTATCAGCTATGCGTACAATATCATTGAACTTTTGCTTTCAAAGTTAAGTTATTGAAGCATTGTTGGAATTTTTGGTAATCAGCTATGCATACAATATCATTGTTCTTTTGCTTTGAAAGTTAAGTTCTTGGAGTATTGTTGAAATGTTTTTGGTTATCAGCTATGCATACAATATCATTGTTCTTTTGCTTTGAAAGTTAAGTTCTTGGAGCATAGTTGGAATGTTTTTGGCTATCAGCTATGCGTACAATATCATTGCTCTTTTGCTTTAAAGTTAAGTTCTTGAAGCATTGTTGGATTTTTTGGTTATCAGCTATGCATACAATATCATTCTTCTTTTGCTTTGAAAGTTAAGTTCTTTTAGCATTGTTGGAATGTTTTTGGTTATCAGCTATGCGTACAATATCATTGTTCTTTTGCTTTCAAAGTTAAGTTCTTGGAGCCTTTTTTGGAATGTTTTTGGTTATTAGCTATGCGTATAATATCATTGTTCTTTTGCTTTTAAAGTTAAGTTATTGAAGCATTGTTGGAATGTTTTTGGTTATCAGCAATGCGTACAATATCATTGTTCTTTTGCTTTGAAAGCTAAGTTCTGGGAGCATTGTTGGAATGTTTTTGGTTATCAGCTATGCGTACAATATCATTGCTCTTTTGCTTTCAAAGTTAAGTTCCTCAAGCATTGTTGGAATGTTTTTGGTTATCAGCTATGCGTACAATATCATTGTTCTTTTGCTTTGAAAGTTAAGTTCTTGGAGCATTGTTGGAATGATTTTCGTTATCAGCTATGCGTACAATATCATTGTTCTTTTGCTTTGAAAGTTAAGTTCTTGGAGCATTGTTGGAATGTTTTTGGTTATCAGCTATGCATACAATATCATTGCTCTTTTGATTTCAAAGTTAAGTTCTTGAAGCATTGTTGGAATGTTTTTGGTTATCAGCTATGCGTACAATATCATTGCTCTTTTGCTTTCAAAGTTAAGTTCTTGAAGCATTGTTGGAATGTTTTTGGTTATCAGCTATGCGTACAATATCATTGCTTTTTCGCTTTGAAGGTTAAGTTCTTGAAGCATTTTTGGAATTTTTGGTTATCAGCTATGCATACAATATCATTGTTCTTTTGCTTTGAAAGTTAAGTTCTAGGAGCATTGTTAGAATGTTTTGGTTATCAGCTATCGGTACAATATCATTGTTCTTTTGCTTTTAAAGTTAAGTTCTTGAAGAATTGTTGGAATGATTTTCGTTATCAGCTATGCGTACAATATCATTGTTCTTTTGCTTTCAAATTTAAGTTCTTGAAGCATTGTTGGAATGATTTTGGTTATCAGCTATGCGTATAATATCATTGCTCTTTTGCTTTCAAAGTTAAGTTATTGAAGCATTGTTAGAATGTTTTTGGTTATCAGCTATGCGTATAATATCATTGCCCTTTTGATTTCAAAGTTAAGTTATTGAAGCATTGTTGGAATGATTTTCGATATCAGCTATGCGTACAATATCATTGTTCTTTTGCTTTGAAAGTTAAGTTCTTGAAGCATTGTTGGAATGATTTTGGTTATTAGCTATCCGTATAATATCATTGCCCTTTTACTTTCAAAGTTAAGTTATTGAAGCATTGTTGGAATGATTTTGGTTATCAGCTATGCGTACAATATCATTGTTCTTTTGCTTTGAAAGTTAAGTTCTTGGTGCATTTTGGGAATGATTTTCGTTATCAGCTATGCGTACAATATCATTGTTCTTTTGCTTTGAAAGTTAAGTTCTTGGAGCATTGTTGGAATGTTTTTGGTCATCAGCTATGCATACAATATCATTGCTCTTTTGCTTTCAAAGTTAAGTTCTTGAAGCATTGTTGGAATGTTTTTGGTTATCAGCTATGCGTACAATATCATTGTTCTTTTGCTTTGAAAGTTAAGTTCTTGGAGCATTGTTGGAATGTTTTTGGTTATCAGCTATGCGTACAATATCATTGTTCTTTTGCTTTGAAGGTTAAGTTCTTGAAGCATTGTTGGAATTTTTGGTTATCAGCTATGCATACAATATCATTGTTCTTTTGCTTTGAAAGTTAAGTTCTTGGAGCATTGTTGGAATGTTTTTGGTTATCAGCTATGCGTACAATATCATTGTTCTTTTGCTCTAAAGTTAAGTTCTTGGAGCATTGTTGGAATGTTTTTGGTTATTAGCTATGCGTACAATATCATTGCTCTTTTGCTTTCAAAGTTAAGTTATTGAAGCATTGTTGGAATGTTTTTGGTTATCAGCTATGCATACAATATCATTGTTCTTTTGATTTGAAAGTTAAGTTCTTGGAGTATTGTTGAAATGTTTTTGGTTATCAGCTATGCATACAATATCATTGTTCTTTTGCTTTGAAAGTTAAGTTCTTGGAGCATAGTTGGAATGTTTTTGGCTATCAGCTATGCGTACAATATCATTGCTCTTTTGCTTTAAGGTTAAGTTCTTGAAGCATTGTTGGATTTTTTGGTTATCAGCTATGCATACAATATCATTCTTCTTTTGCTTTGAAAGTTAAGTTCTTTTAGCATTGTTGGAATGTTTTTGGTTATCAGCTATGCGTACAATATCATTGTTCTTTTGCTTTCAAAGTTTTTTCTTGGAGCCTTTTTTGGAATGTTTTTGGTTATTAGCTATGCGTATAATATCATTGTTCTTTTGCTTTCAAAGTTATGTTATTGAAGCATTGTTGGAATGTTTTTGGTTATCGGCTATGCGTACAATATTATTGTTCTTTTGCTTTGAAAGTTAAGTTCTGGGAGCATTGTTGGAATGTTTTTGGTTATCAGCTATGCGTACAATTTTATTGCTCTTTTGCTTTCAAAGTTAAGTTCTTGAAGCATTGTTGGAATGTTTTTGGTTATCAGCTATGCGTACAATATCATTGTTCTTTTGCTTTGAAAGTTAAGTTCTTGGAGCATTGTTGGAATGATTTTCGTTATCAGCTATGCGTACAATATCATTGTTCTTTTGCTTTGAAAGTTAAGTTCTTGGAGCATTGTTGGAATGTTTTTGGTTATCAGCTATGCATACAATATCATTGCTCTTTTGCTTTCAAAGTTAAGTTCTTGAAGCATTGTTGGAATGTTTTTGGTTATCAGCTATGCGTACAATATCATTGCTCTTTTGCTTTCAAAGTTAAGTTCTTGAAGCATTGTTGTTATGTTTTTAGGCATCAGCTATGCGTACAATATCATTGCTTTTTCGCTTTGAAGGTTAAGTTCTTGAAGCATTGTTGGAATTTTTGGTTATCAGCTATGCATACAATAACATTGTTCTTTTGCTTTGAAAGTTAAGTTCTTGGAGCATTGTTGGAATGTTTTTGGTTATCAGCTATGCGTACAATATCATTGTTCTTTTGCTTTAAAGTTAAGTTCTTGGAGCATTGTTGGAATGTTTTTGGTTATCAGCTATGCGTACAATATCATTGTTCTTTTCCTTTCAAAGTTAAGTTATTGAAGCATTGTTGGAATGTTTATGGTTATCAGCTATACGTACAATATCATTGTTCTTTTGCTTTGAAAGTTAAGTTATTGAAACATTGTTGGAATGTTTTTGGTTATCAGCTATGCGTATAATATCATTGCTCTTTTGCTTTCAAAGTTAAGTTAAAGAAGCATTGTTGGAATGATTTTCGTTATCAGCTATGCGTACAATATTATTGTTCTTTTGCTTTCAAAGTTAAGTTCTTGAAGCATTGTTGGAATGATTTTCGTTATCAGCTATGCGTATAATATCATTGCTCTTTTGCTTTCAAAGTTAAGTTATTGAAGCATTGTTGGAATGTTTTTGGTTATAAGTTATGCGTATAATATCATTGCCCTTTTGCTTTCAAAGATAAGTTATTGATGCATTGTTGGAATGATTTTTGTTATCAGCTATGCGTACAATATCATTGTTCTTTTGCTTTGAAAGTTAAGTTCTTGAAGCATTGTTGAAATGATTTTGGTTATCAGCTATGCGTATAATATCATTGCCCTTTTGCTTTCAAAGATAAGTTATTGAAGCATTGTTGGAATGTTTTTGGTTATCAGCTATGCGTACAATATCATTGGTCTTTTGCTTTTAAAGTTAAGTTCTTGGAGCATTGTTAGAATGTTTTGGTTATCAGCTATCGGTACAATATCATTGTTCTTTTGCTTTCAAAGTTAAGTTCTTGGAGCATTGTTGGAATGTTTTTGGTTATCAGCTATGCGTACAATATCATTGTTCTTTTGCTTTGAAAGTTAAGTTCTTGGAGCATTTTTGGAATGTTTTTGGTTATCAGCTATGCGTATAATATCATTGCTCTTTTGCTTTCAAAGTTAAGTTCTTGAAGCATTGTTGGAATGATTTGGGTTATCAGCTATGCGAACAATATCAATGTTTTTTGCTTTCAATGTTAAGTTCTTGAAGTATTGTTGGAATGTTTTTGGTTATCAGCTATGCGTACAATATCATTGCTCTTTCGCTTTTAAATTTAAGTTCTTGGAGCATTGTTAGAATGTTTTGGTTATCAGCTATCGGTACAATATCATTGTTCTTTTGCTGTAAAGTTAAGTTTTTGAAGCATTGTTGGAATTTTTTGGGGTTATCAGCTATGCGTACAATATCATTGCTCTTTTGCTTTTAAAGTTAAGTTCTTGAAGCATCTTGGAATGTTTTTGGTTATCAGCTATGCATACAATATCATTGCTCTTTTGCTTTCAAAGTTAAGTTCTTGAATCATTGTTGGAATGTTTTTGGTTATCAGCTATGCGTACAATATCATTTTTCTTTTGCTTTCAAAGTTAAGTTATTCAAACATTGTTGGAATGTTTTTGGTTATCAGCTATGCGTATAATATTATTGCCCTTTTGCTTTCAAAGATAAGTTATTAAAGCATTGTTGGAATGATTTTCGTTATCAGCTATGCGTAAAATATCATTGTTCTTTTGCTTTCAAATTTAAGTTCTTGAAGCATTGTTGGAATGATTTTGGTTATCAGCTATGCGTATAATATCATTGCTCTTTTGCTTTCAAAGTTAAGTTATTGAAGCATGGTTGAAATGTTTTTGGTTATCAGCTCTGCGTATAATATCATTGCCCTTTTGCTTTCAAAGTTAAGTTATTGAAGCATTGTTTGAATGATTTTCGTTATCAGCTATGCGTACAATATCATTGTTCTTTTGCTTTGAAAGTTAGGTTCTTGAAGCATTGTTTGAATGTTTTTGGTTATCAGCTATGCGTACAATATCATTGCTCTTTTGCTTTCAAAGTTAAGTTCTTGAAGCATTCTTGGAATGTTTTTGGTTATCAGCTATGCATACGATATCATTGCTCTTTTGCTTTCAAAGTTAAGTTCTTGAATCATTGTTGGAAGTTTTTGGTTATCAGCTATGCGTACAATATCATTGTTCTTTTTGCTTTCAAAGTTAAGTTATTGAAACATTGTTGGAATGTTTTTGGTTATCAGCTATGCGTATAATATCATTGCCCTTTTGCTTTCAATGTTAAGTTATTGAAGCATTGTTGGAATGATTTTCGTTATCAGCTATGCGTACAATATCATTGTTCTTTTGCTTTCAAATTTAAGTTCTTGAAGCATTGTTGGAATGGTTTTGGTTATCAGCTATGCGTATAATATCATTGCTCTTTTGCTTTCAAAGTTAAGTTATTGAAGCATTGTTGGAATGTTTTTGGTTATCAGCTATGCGTATAATATCATTGCCCTTTTGATTTCAAAGTTAAGTTATTCAAGCATTGTTGGAATGATTTTCGTTATCAGCTATGCGTACAATATCATTGCTCTTTTGCTTTCAAAGTTAAGTTCTTGAAGCATTCTTGGAATGTTTTTTTCGTTAACAGCTATGCATACAATATCATTGCTCTTTTGCTTTCAAAGTTAAGTTCTTGAATCATTGTTGGAATGTTTTTGGTTATCAGCTATGCGTACAATATCATTGTTCTTTTGCTTTCAAAGTTAAGTTATTGAAACATTGTTGGAATGTTTTTGGTTATCAGCTATGCGTATAATATCATTGCCCTTTTGCTTTCAATGTTAAGTTATTGAAGCATTGTTGGAATGATTTTCGTTATCAGCTATGCCTATAATATCATTGCCCTTTTACTTTCAAAGTTAAGGTATTGAAGCATTGTTGGAATGTTTTTGGTTATCAGCTATGCGTACAATATCATTGCTCTTTTGCTTTTAAAGTTAAGTTCTAGGAGCATTGTTAGAATGTTTTGGTTATCAGCTATCGGTAAAATATCATTGTTCTTTTGCTTTCAAAGTTAAGTTCTTGAAGCATTGTTGGAATGATTTTCGTTATCAGCTATGCGTACAATATCATTGTTCTTTTGCTTTCAAATTTAAGTTCTTGAAGCATTGTTGGAATGATTTTGGTTATCAGCTATGCGTATAATATCATTGCTCTTTTGCTTTCAAAGTTAAGTTATTGAAGCATTGTTGGAATGTTTTTGGTTATCAGCTATGCGTATAATATCATTGCCCTTTTGATTTCAAAGTTAAGTTATTGAAGCATTGTTGGAATGATTTTCGTTATCAGCTATGCGTACAATATCATTGTTCTTTTGCTTTGAAAGTTAAGTTCTTGAAGCATTGTTGGAATGATTTTGGTTATTAGCTATGCCTATAATATCATTGCCCTTTTACTTTCAAAGTTAAGTTATTGAAGCATTGTTGGAATGTTTTTGGTTATCAGCTATGCGTACAATATCATTGCTCTTTTGCTTTTAAAGTTAAGTTCTTGGAGCATTGTTAGAATGTTTTGGTTATCAGCTATCGGTACAATATCATTGTTCTTTTGCTTTCAAAGTTAAGTTATTGAAGCATTGTTGGAATGATTTTCGTTATCAGCTATGCGTACAATATCATTGTTCTTTTGCTTTGAAAGTTAGGTTCTTGAAGCATTGTTGGAATGTTTTTGGTTATCAGTTATGCGTACAATATCATTGCTCTTTTGCTTTCAAAGTTAAGTTCTTGAAGCATTCTTGGAATGTTTTTGGTTATCAGCTATGCATACAATATCATTGCTCTTTTGCTTTTAAAGTTAAGTTCTTGAATCATTGTTGGAATGTTTTTGGTTATCAGCTATGCGTACAATATCATTGTTCTTTTGCTTTCAAAGTTAAGTTATTGAAACATTGTTGGAATGTTTTTGGTTATCAGCTATGCGTATAATATCATTGCCCTTTTGCTTTCAATGTTAAGTTATTGAAGCATTGTTGGAATGATTTTCGTTATCAGCTATGCGTACAATATCATTGTTCTTTTGCTTTCAAATTTTAGTTCTTGAAGCATTGTTGGAATGATTTTGGTTATCAGCTATGCGTATAATATCATTGCTCTTTTGCTTTCAAAGTTAAGTTATTGAAGCATTGTTGGAATGTTTTTGGTTATCAGCTATGCGTATAAAATCATTGCCCTTTTGATTTCAAAGTTAAGTTATTGAAGCATTGTTGGAATGATTTTCGTTATCAGCTATGCGTACAATATCATTGTTCTTTTGCTTTGAAAGTTAAGTTCTTGAAGCATTGTTGGAATGATTTTGGTTATTAGCTATGCGTATAATATCATTGCCCTTTTACTTTCAAAGTTAAGTTATTGAAGCATTGTTGGAATGTTTTTGGTTATCAGCTATGCGTACAATATCATTGCTCTTTTGCTTTTAAAGTTAAGTTCTAGGAGCATTGTTAGAATGTTTTGGTTATCAGCTATGCGTACAATATCATTGTTCTTTTGCTTTCAAAGTTAAGTTCTTGAAGCATTGTTGGAATGATTTTGGTTATCAGCTATGCGTATAATATCATTGCTCTTTTGCTTTCAAAGTTAAGTTATTGAAGCATTGTTGGAATGTTTTTGGTTATCAGCTATGGGTACAATATCATTGCTCTTGTGCTTTTAAGGTTAAGTTCTTGAAGCATTGTTGGAATGGTTTTGGTTATCATCTATGCGTAACAATATCATTGCTCTTTTGCTTTCAATGTTAAGTTCTTGAAGCATTGTTGGAATGATTTGGGTTATTAGCTATGCGTAAAATATCAATGTTTTTTTGCTTTCAATGTTAAGTTCTTGAAGTATTGTTGGAGTGTTTTTGGTTATTAGCTATGCGTACAATATCATTGCTCTTTTGCTTTTAAAGTTAAGTTCTTGGAGCATTTTTAGAATCTTTTGGTTATCAGCTATCGGTACAATATCATTGTTCTTTTGCTTTCAAAGTTAAGTTCTTGAAGCATTGTTGGAATTTTTGGGGGTTATCAGCTATGCGTACAATATCATTGCTCTTTTGCTTTCAAGGTTAAGGGTTTTGAAACATTGTTGGAATGTTTTTGGTTTATCAGTTATGCGTACAATATTATTGTCGAACCTCAGATAATTGAGGCAATCTCCATCAATCTTAATACATTTTGTTTTACCAGTTTAGCCTCCTGAAGATTTATTCTATACAAAATGTGAACAGGTTCCGAGAGATAATATCTACTCGTCTTATCTTTCTACAATTGAAATATGTTTAAATCAATATGCAATTTAAGATAAGATCCTAAATCTAGTATATATGTTCTATGATATTATATATGTAGACCGGTTTTTATACCTTGATTCTTCAAGGCTGTTATGATTTATAATGTTTCCTTTGAATCAATGTATAGAGAGATATTGTACTCTAAAGTTTTCTCAATGAGTGGGTTGAGAGGATGTAAGTAGTTAATCGTCGAGAAGTCTTTTTCTAACACAACTTGTTATCTTGGACTTTAGTTATCTAGATAGTCTTGCAGTAATTTGGTAATAACTCTGAATAAAAGTTTAAGACACACAGAAAAGGCTCATTGGTCTGTAGTTTGACAGATCCATCTGATCGTCCTTTTGAGTTAAAGGCTTATTTTTTGTATTCTGTCATATCTTCGAAACCTTGTCTTGTTTTAGACATTGAGAGAAGAAGTAAACTAGTTTGCCTACAATGACATTTTTACGAATCTCTCAGCAACTCCGTTTATATTGTCTGTTGCTAGTGCTTTTACATTTATCATTCGTTGGATTGCAATTTCAATTACTGATTTGAGAACGGCCTAGGGATTATTGGGTATTGTTGGTTCATTTTGGTTCTGGATGTTTTTGTTGCTTCAGTATAACTTTTCACAGTACTCTTTTGTTCTTTTAACTATTAATTCTCGATATTTGATGAGTGTTCCTGCTTCATGTAAGATTTTCAGTTTAGAAGTCTCTTTTTAGCTATTTTATAGCCACAAGGAGCTACAAGGAAAATAAATATCCTAAAAGACCTTACGGTCCATACAAGGAGGGTACTTTTGGCGCAATCCTCGAAGGTTTCCTTTGGCAACCTCGAAGATCACTCGCGAAGATCTTAACGGTGATTTCGCAAGACTGGTCGACAGACTCCATGTTGACAACTTCCGTCAGAAGTCCATTCCAACTAACACAGATACTGTATGTGAAGAATTTCCCACACAGATCACGGGTGGTATCACATCAGTTCAAGTTTGAAGCCGTGATTTCTTGTTATTCCCTCGCTGAGCTGGAAAATATCCCCGTAGTCCAGTCTATCGAAGCCTCGAAGTATTTTAAATACTTTGATAAGCTGACCACGTAGTCTCCGGGTCTCCAGATAGAATATATCTAATACACTTAATCTATTTTCATAACTTTTATGTCTGATAGAAGGAATCAGTTTGGTTGCCCTAGCTGGCACGCGTTCCAATCTCGCGATGTCATTTCTAAATGAAAGACTCCAAAATTGTACGACATACTCCAGGTGCAGTCGGACGAGGAAGTTGTACAGACACAGTACTATCTCCTTGTTCCGATATCCAAACTGTCGCTTTATATACTCTAACATCCTTTGGGCTTTCTTCTCCACCTCAATACACTGTTTCGAGAACTTGAGGTCACTGGTGATAGTTACATCCAAGTCCTTCTCAGTGTCGGTGGATTCAAGAGCAGTACCCTTAAGGATATAGGGTGATTGGGGATTTCGGTGTCCGATATGCATTACTTTGCATTTGTTTACGTTCAAAGGCATTTGCCACGTATCAGACCACTCCCCAATCTTCCGAAGATCATCTTTCAGGTGGGCAATATCTCCATTCTTTGCGACGTTCATACCAAGCTTGGTATCGTCGGCAAATTTAGAAATCTTGGCAACCATGTCACCGTCCATGTCGTTGACGTAGATGATGAATAGTAGTGGTCCCAGGAGAGAACCTTGAGGCACTCCGCTAGTAACGGGCATCCACTCAGAAGCCTGTCCATTCAGCACCACCCGTTGCCGTCTGTCATTTAGCCAGCTCTCTATCCATCCTGCTACTTACCTTATTTGATGTAAGTACCAGGAATCTAACTCCATTCCGCCTTTGGTATTCTTTTCCTTTGTGGTAGAGTAGGTGATGGTCACTTATTTCAGTGATAGCTTCTCCATGTCGTCAGCTTGCAGATAGACCAATTATATCATAATTAATATCATTCAGATAGGGTTCTGCAGTTGTAGGTTGCATTGTACAAGCTTTCATTTAGGTTTTGATGTAGTCGTTGGTTTGAAATCGTAGGCATTTGTATTTTGATGAACATCTCCGTCTACACAAGCACCGTGATTATTGTAGTTACTCGTAGTGCGACAGATACGCGAAAAGCTAGGAACTTCTTGTGATATTCTCTAGCGCTGGATGAGTCTACTGATCTCTAGACTACGTCACAACTCGTGTTTATTCGTAGTGTTAATTTGGACTTTCAGATCACTGGAGATTTGGCATCTGTTTGCAGCATGCACGGAACAACAACTGGAGAAGACATTTTCATGCAAGTGGAGAAAACTTTGCAAGATTGTAACCTTTAATGGAATCAGCTTTGATGTGTTACAGTTGATGGAGGAAAAAAACATGGCTGGTGTGAGGAAGGGTTTGGTGGGGCAGATTAGGATTAAATTAGAATATTGACAATTCCCAGGTGCTCTGTTTATACACTGCATTATACATCAGCAAGCTGTCTGTAGGAAAGACATATTTTTTGCGTACTGAAACCAGTCGTTTCTGCAGTGAACTTCATTTGGGGTCATGCACTTCATCACCGGTAGTTCCTAGCTTTTCTTCAAGAAATTGATTCTGAATTCTGTGACTTGCCTTATAATTTAGCAGTGAGGTTGCTCAGCTACGGTAAAGTCCTGTTTCGTTTTTATAAGCTCCAAAGGGAAATAAATATTTTTCTCACCGAAAAGGATAGAGCTGATCCACTTCTGTCAGATCCTAGCTGGCTGTCAAACTTGTCATTTTTGGTCGACATCGCATCCCACATGAATGAATTGAACATGAAACTTCAGGGAAAGGATAACCTTATCTGTAATCACTAAAGAATCCTGAAAGGATTTCGGAGAAAGCTATCATTGTTTGAAGCCCAACTGGAAGGAGGAAACTTCTCTCATTTTCAGTGTTTCAAGGAGTTTGCCACTGGAATCGCAAAAGATGTCAACCTAGAGTTTCTGAAGAAGATTATTCATGATTTAAATAATAATTTTTGGAGAGATTTTCAGATCTATACAGAATTGCGAGTGACATTTATCCTTCCCAGAATGCGTTTGATTTCAAACTTGATGACGTACCAGTCGAACTACAGTTGTTACTCATCAATTTGCAAGCAAATGACTTGTTGAAAGAGAAACACAGAGAAGGGAAGCTTGTTGAATTTTTATCACTGCTTACCTGATGATGAGTTTTCAAAGTTGAAGAAATTTGCCTCTAGTATGGCATCAATCTTTGGACTTATGTCTTTGAGCAAACTTTTTCAGGAATGAATTATGTGAAGTCAGCACATCGAACGAAGCTAAATGATTACACATTTTTTGTTGCTTAGTTTGTGAGACTCGGATATGTGCACACTGGGTCTGATAATACTCTTATTGCTAACATGCCTTCTATGATAACTTTTTGATAAATAAATATGTTTGTTGTCTTTATTTTTTGTGTATTTTGTGTATTGGTAAATAAATATGTTGGTTGTTTTTATTTTTTGTGTATTCACTATATTGTATTGAACAAAATGGTTATGCGGCCCGCGATCGTCATTCTCTTAGTTATCTGGCCCACTGTGAAAAGAGTTTGGCGACTCTTGTTCTAGAACATATGGCAAGCTGAATTCATAGACGCCAATTTAATTAGTTATATGACTGTCCGATAGATGAAGAGTCAGTCGATGCAGCCTTGGTGGATAAGAAGATCAAACTTTATGATTGTTCCTTCAATTTCTACAACCCCTTCTTCTACAAGAAGCTTCGTTCAGGCAGGCTTTACAGTCCCCCGCATTGCCAAAAGCCCACAAGCCGGACAAAGAGACAAGATGGTTGCCAGTAAAAAGCTTACAATTGTAGCGCGTAATGTGCAGGGATGGCACTTTCATAAAAACCAACTGTATAATGTATAAATACAACTCCGAGATAAATAAAATACAAAGATCTAGTATTGGGACAAAAATTGTTGATAAAGAATCAGAATAAATATGAAAAAAAGATCCCGCAGTGGAAAAAAACAAGAAGAACATTGTAACAAAGGGGAGGGCCCGCTCACCGAGAAACCTTTAACTCTCTTACCCTCCCTTTATCTTCCCTTTTTTCCTATTTTATATCCGTTACTCACCCCCCTCTCTTTCTCTCTCTCCCTCCCTCTTTCATGTAATCTAATATAATCCAAAGAACATCTTTCATTCGGAGCTCCCAGCAGCTACTCTTTGTAGACCCAGAATCACCATCGCACACCTGGTAAAGGAGATACGCAGATGGCATAGATGTACGCCAGATCAAACCTAACCAACTATTAGACCCTTCTGAAGATGCTTTGTGAAAGGCGAAAGCTCACGGCCAAATAAATAAATGTTTATCGAAATATAATGGATTTAAATTATTTATATTTGATTTCCAATCCGCAATTAAGAATTTCCTACATAAAATTTAGAAGAATATATGCAAGCAACTACCAGGGTGCTCGATGGTATGTAGTCAGCGCGCTGGAGTTTAAATATTAATGTACTGTTTTCGATTCTAGACGCGAGCAAAAAAAAAAAAAAAAATCCAGTGTGAAATATTTTCGCCGATGGCTCATAGCTAACAAACTGTATTGAGGCAGCATGGTAGCATAAGGCTTAAAAATTCTCATCATTAAACAAAACCCAAGAAATTTCGGCCGTTTATTTTGATTATCTGGTTTAATCTAAGGACCAACCGCAGTAGTTGTGTGGACAGGGATAATGTCAGCCAGAGTGCAACTACGAGTATGTTCACTCCTAGTTCTTCTTTTCTCCGCATAAGAGAATTTGCTGAAAGGCTGATACTTGCAAACATATTGGCTTTCTCAGGAAATAAGTCTTTTGCTGCTCATATCATACACTATTTGATGAAGTTGCCGTCAGTAAAAGGTTTTCCTCGCTCTGCCATCTTATGCACTATTTTGTATCTTGTTCGAGTGAGAGATTCATTTTCAGCAAACACTCTTGTGAAGACAGACTTTTGAGATTCCAAACTACGTTTCATGGACTCAAATTTATCAGAACTATTACTTTATTAACTATTACTTGTAGCCAAAATATTTGGTAGAAATTATGAAAGTTTGTGAACTTATTAAGAATGAATGATAATGCGTACAAAATATAAAGTGATAATCATTCAAATTAACTGAGGTATTAAAGTTCAAATTGTAAAACATTTTTT
Organism: Ceratothoa steindachneri; assembly: GCA_963969495.1. NCBI lineage: Eukaryota > Metazoa > Arthropoda > Malacostraca > Isopoda > Cymothoidae > Ceratothoa > Ceratothoa steindachneri. Next base: position 113,441,685 of record OZ018324.1, on the reverse strand, counting down.
ACGCCACCCAATAAATTTTACAAGTCAAAATTAAGTTTTATAAAGATCAAAATATTTTAAATCTATGTTTTATCTTTAAAACCTTCAATGTGAGCATTAAATTCTACTGGGTATAAAAAAAGTTTAAGAATTACTGCCTCTTAAAAGAAATTCGTAACGTCAAGTAAGCATGTGTAAAGAAGTTTATATTTGAAAATTAACTTCCCATACAACCCAAGACCAGTTGCTCTTTTAAGATAATAAGCATCTAATATAAAAAACCACCCTTTAAAATAAAATAAAAATTAATATTAAAAGAAACCGCCCCCTCCCCCCCCGAAAATCATGCATGTAAGACTACCTACACAACTTAAGAGAAAAAGAATCAGAGTCCAATATCTATAAGTGTACAATATGAAAAATAAAACTCACTTTGAAGGACTTAAAGTTAATTAAATTTCAACACTGAATTGATAATTTCTTTCATAAAAAATAATCACAATCTTAGTTTAATAGCACTTTAGAAACGATCAAAAGAGTAAATAAAAAAAATAATTATTTCTCCTGAACTATAGTAAAAATAACTCTCGTAATGAAAGCAGTATTCTCAATTTTTCTACCTGTCAGAGGGGTGTAGGTGGGAGGTGGGGGAAAAGGCAGAGTGATAAAGGAATGGAGAGAGTAGAGTTACAAGGAGTTACAAGAAAAGAAAGTACCCTAGGAGACCTTACGGTCTATTCAAAGAAGGTACCTTTGGACTAGCAATCGAGTATGCACCTGGCTGCTCAATTGTTTTGCGTCCCTAAACGGCCACTTTTCAAGACTTTGTCTAGTCTTGACTTGAACTGGTCAACAGATTCACTGTTGACAACTTCCACTGGAAGTGCGTTCCACTTACCGCAAATACTGTAGGTGAAAAAATTTCCACAGAGATTGCGGTTGTAACGCTTCAGTTCAAGTTTGAAGCCGTGATTGCGCGTTCTGTTCTCACTCAGTGTGAAAATATCCCCGTAGTCAACATTGTCGAACCCTCGAAGTATTTTGAAAACTTCGATGAGCTTACCACGCAGTCTACGGGTTTCCAGCGGGAACAGATCTAATTCCGTTAATCTATCCTAATAACTTTTATGTCGGATAGAGGGAATCAGTTTGGTTGCCCTAGCTTGTACGCGTTCCAACCTTGCGATGTCCTTTCGAAACGAAGGACTCCAAAATTGTACGGCATACTCCAGGTGCGGCCGAACGAGGGAGTTGTACAGACAAGGTAATATCTGCTTGTTACGGTGGGGAAATAGAAGGAGTGATAAATTTGGGGAGGGAGGCAATAATAACTGTAAGTGTATAAAATTTTACACATTGAATATTCTACCAAAAATGTTTTAGAAAAATAATAATTTTATGCAAAGTTGCAAGTTGCAATGCACAAGTTATATGCACATAATTATATTTTAGCTCATTTGTGGCACAGTGCAGCGGCGGGCCGGATGAACCGACCTCGCGGGCAGTAGTTTGGAGATCCCTGCTCTAGAATGATGTTTCTGGGATGCGTTGTGTTTTTGCTTAAGTGATGGTAAGCTTGATGTCTCTACAATCAAGTTTGTATCTTCGCTGCACGGTTGTTGGACGTGAAGTCTCATTGATGTTATCTTCGGCCTTTTTTAATGTCCTCCTCCCTGGTTCTGACTATGGTTGTTTTGGTTGGGGCGGGTGTGGTTTCCTGGCTGTCATCAGGCACTTGACTACCCTTCTTTGCCTCTTCCTGCGTATCTGGTTGGATAATTGCCTTAGCTGGTTACTCCTGAGCCTTCATGACAGAGAGAACTTTCCCTGAATGCAGGTTGTCCGGGAATTTTATGGGTTCTGTAGATAGAGGGAAGTAAGAAATGGGACAAAGAAAAAATAATAGCGTAGGCGAGTTGCGAATATATTCCCGCGTCACTGGACCACTGTTAGCAACCGAAAAATCCACTCGGCCATCCTGAGTCTAAAAAGACTCATTCAAGCAAAGCTTTTATGCTGCTCACTTGTAATTCTCGTACGCTACAGTTCGCACTGAGCTTTTTATATATCTCCGTGTTGAATTAACCAGGGTTAGATAGATTAATCCCATGAGCGTGAAGAATACACGCCAGCATTTTGGTCAGAGTCAAGTCTGTCATTGTATTATCTGGAGATGTGGTTGCAGGACGTTTGTTTGGTTAGCTGGTATGACCTTGACTGTTTCCGCGTAGGAAGCAAGGGGAGTAGGTCTCACTGCTTAGGACCGCTTCCAGTTAGGGTGCTCTTTCATTGCGTGCACTCTTAACACATCGTCTTGTCCTTTTCCGGACAGTCTTCCGCGGATGATCTTCGACCTTATATTAGGATAAGCATCTCAGTAACTGGAAGTATCTTTCTCATATAAAGGTTTCAGCCTTGCGTCTTTGGCCTTGACGGCCATCTGCATCTATTGGAACACGACCTTGAAGACGTGTGTAAGATTGCCTAACTTGATGACCTCAGCCACCTTTGCCTAGCCGTGGATCCTCTTAATCTCTTCTTTGATTTTGGCCGCGTTCCTCTCACCCAGCCATAGGTCAATTCTTCTGTTGATGGTGGATTTCCTTGCGTTAACTACTGTCCATGGTTTGGGTTTGAACACGATTTGTCCCAGTTACTGAAGGTAAAAGGGCTAAATATGCCCGGGTGCAACAAATAGCCGTGTACACTCCGGCCAGGTTAATAATATCTTTGGAGGGCAATCTCAAGCTTCACTAAGATGGTCTCGAAAACATTAGTTTTGCCATGATATCTCTGTGTTGTTAAGCTTTAGATAGGCCCGAAAGTCCAGTGATTTTCCTACGCCGTCCATGGCAGGAGGAATCTCAGTGACCGAGACAGCGTCCCTGCCCCACTCTCCCCTGTGCTCCTTTCATTCTCCACAGATGAGATGGATACAGGAGGAATCTCCAATCAATCCACCTCAACCTGTTTAGTTCCTGTCAAGGTCTTCAGAAACAGGAGGCTGGCTGTTTGTGGGATTATTATATAAGGCGACGGGATGGGAGTAATGTTCAGATATTTAATAGAACAAGTGGAGAATTATGTTTGAGCTTGTGCGTTGTGTTGAGCTCGGGTTTCACCTCCTAGATGAGGAGTGCTTCGATAATATTTAGGAAAAGGGAAATATAATCTTTTATATAGTTCTGTTTTATTTGAGATCTTGGTGCATCATATTGCTTTTCCGAGCGCTCTCTTCAATTTTTCTATTGAATTTAAGTCTGGGCTTCCTGGTTGCCAGTCCATAAGGGTGATCCCATTTTCTCCAAAACAATTCTTGCTGTAGTTGGATATATACCATGGAATATTTTCCTGTTGAAATATAACTTCATTTACTGATGTTTTGGGATGCGATTTATGGATAGATCGCTCTCAAACATATGGCAACATGGTGATGAAGTAAACGTTCACCCCAGTGTTCTGGCTTCTTATACGTGCATTTGCGTATTACCACCATTATGACATCATGACACCTCTCCAAATAACCAATTGTTTCCATAAACAATGAAAAGGAAAGTTCGTCTCTTGGAATGACCGAATTGTAACTGCAAAGCCAACTTGCGTGAAAAATTTAGTTAGCGCGCTAACCACATTCCTATATGTCGCTTTTCTAAGTGGCACCGCTTCTATGTATATCGTTGCTTCGCACATTCCTTCTTCTATAGCGCGCCACAGGGCCTACTATATATATCTAGATATATATCTATATCTATTAATATCTATAAATATAAGTAAAAGGCCCTCTGACAATATGTATAGGTTTAAGAGGAGACTTTTTGTATCCAAATCTGTCTCCTCCCGTCTACAAAACAGACTTAACCCCTCCTTGAGTAATCCTTTACGTGCCTATTCAGTCTCGGCCAAAGAAATGGACTAAGGATCCTCTGATAGGTCTTAAACACGCCAAAGTGGCCCATACACTCCGTCATGAGCAAAAGATAAAACTATCTGCCTATAGACCTTAGGGGGATCACTACTTGCTGCACTTCCGACCACGAGCTCACAACCTTTGCATCTAGGGTGCTCAAACCTCTTCATCAAGATTACTCCCCTTAGAAAGTATTTACTTATTGGGCCATAACCCACTGACCCCAAACACTTACGGAGAGGTTCGTTTTTAGCTTACCACTTGCCAAAAGGATTACTTCCTTTGGCTTCGGGGTCTTTGATCGGCTCACAAATACTTTCCGAATTCAACTCGCCCTTCCTCTTCCACTTGAGATTCCTCCCATATCATGGTTCGCCTCATAGGACGTTTCACTCTTACTCAGAGAACCACTCTCTTTTTCGATAGGGCCTTCATCCACTGATACATCAACACGAATACCGCACAGCATACCCCATCAGCTAAGTGCCTACCCTGCCTTACTCTGGTTTCCCTATCCTCTGGCCCCCTCCACTCACATTCTTGCTACTCTCCATCCGGTTACTCATAGAATAGGTGACCACAAATGCTGGAAACAAGGCTGGGTACTCGACCCCTAATCCTTCGTCAGACTAGTCTTTAAGGGAACATTCACCACTTCTGATTTTGCCACTATATGGTTGCCAGCTATATGATTGCCTAATATTAGACGGACACCGTCCTCCAGCAAGAAATCATAGGCCCCGAGCTCGTACCATCCCGTTGTGAACGCTGACTCAAAATATAGATTAACTAAACGGATTGTCTTCTCTTTGTTCACCCCTTTAGCTATCACTTTTCGCCCCATATACGGTTTCTCTGGTACATGAAATGAGCTACTGTCTCCTAGAGTCAACGAAACACCTGTCCCCTTTAACAGCTTTATCGTCACAGAGAACTCTCGTGAATCAAGTCTCGCATGTCCTCATTAGTCTCTCTTTTCCAGACCGATCTTGACCGTAATAATAACACATTTCGGCTACTTCTTCCTTGGCTTGTACTTCTTCCCTACCCTCATTACTCTTTTCTTTTCATCCTCGTTGTGAGCACATGGACACGCAATAATACATTGCCAAACGCCTTGTGGCAATACTAGCACACCAAACTGTTAATTCTATTGTCGACCTCTCTATTCTAGTTCGTTAGGTTCTCATTCCTAGTCTCGTCTTTGTTAAAGTAGCCCTTCTCAAAGTATGTCTTTTTTAATTTACGTAATCATCTTGAAACATGCAATTTTAAAACCCATTATTTCTATTATCTGGACTTCTTTTTGCATTATTAAATATAAATCGGCTCATCTAGTACCCTCGATCGGATAGCTTATACCTGTAGCCCTAAGCTTGGATACCTCTTTCATCTACTGGTCCAGGCTCAGCTCCATGCTCCGCTTCAGGCGTAAGATAAATTCCAAGCCCGACATAGTGTCATGCTTTTTCTCGAATCTAAACAATTGTCGTTAGCTCTCCGCGATTCATTGATATTGACTAAAAACGGCTTCATTTACCACAGCATAATACCTAGCAAACCTCAAATCAAATCAAAGGAATTACTAGGAAGAAGGTTTGTAGGGGTGCAGGATGTATAAAAGAAATTCCTTCCAACATGATAATATAAATAGCAGAAAAACTTACTCAGTCAAAAGAACGAACTTAGCCAGTCGTGTGACATAAACATCGGAAACGGAATCAAGAGGTACCTCGTTCGAATCTCAGTAAGTCCAAATAAATTTTATGAAATCACTCAAGGAAGTAAACGAAAACGCTTAAAGGACCACCTAAACCAGAATACGGAAGCCATGGAAATCGGAAGAAAACGTTTGAAGGGCCAACTCAAAGAAAAAGGAAACTCAGTCAGAAGATTCGATAACAAGACTATACAGCTAAAGTAGAAAAGAAAGGCCCTCCCATAAATTCACCAAGAATTAGCCAGGATTTTTATGATTGGTGGGCAAGAAAAGTCTTCGTTTATATCTGGATTATAAGAAGAAATGATGAGTCGACCTAGAGGTTGAAGCAAGATTTCTTCCTCTATCGTCAAACGGCTCAAGCAAGGCCATGGACGAAGAGAGCATGCAGCCTGAAAACGTCAGAGGATGAGAAGAATAATAGAAGTGAAAAGTAAAACTATAAAATCGAGTGGGAGAGATGCATTCGACCCAAGTTGGCCTGTCTATAAATAGGCAGAGAGAAATTTTAGTCTGTGAAGATCTGTGAGGAATAGAAGTCTAACGGTAATTTTAACGTTGGTTTGAGCCAAAGAGTTTTATTTTTTTGGTGTGGATCAGAGTGGTAAGACTAAAGTGGGTATGGCGGAACGTTTGAATAAAAAGTAGCAATGAACAATGGTTAATCATGAGTCTGTGAAATCGAGAATTATGTGGGTAAAGTTGAGCTTTGTAATGGGGTATTAGAATTATATTTCGACTGATGAAGTTTTCCAGCATCCATAGTCTGTCTCTCTACCGGATCGCTCTATCGATTGTAGGTCTATTATTTTCCTTCTCTGAATTAATTGCCATAGCAAAAGTCTTTCTAAGACTAGTTGGGGACCGACCCTAAAGTGGTTGGAGATCTGTTTACTCCAAATCAATTTTTTGAAACATGAGCTGTTTTGTAGTAAGACGAGAATTCTCCAGTATGAAGCAAGGCTTCTTTCATAGCCTTAGACCACTTCCCACTTCTTGAGAATGAGACCTTAGGTTTCTCACCCCGGGAGAAGGGAGTGGAAGGGAAGGCGTACATTTTACTTAGAGATAAAAAGACTTCCATACAGAACACCTTTAAACGTCCTCGCACCAAGTCAACATTTCCAAAATTGTTCAAAAAATGACTCTGTTCCAACTACTTCCAATTTTCCCAAATTTTCAACCTACATTTTGAAGCTTCCTCGTCTCACTCTTCAACATTGCGTTATTTTATTCGATTCATTATTTTTACCACTAGATCATTTACCTTTTCTTTACGGTATTAGCTGGTGATGGGGCATCTTTCCCAATCACCCGCTTCAGAGACTACATCCGGGAGCTCTTTTCAGGATTCAAGGTTCCAGCTGTCCCCTTAAGTGCAATTGTTTGGATTTCTCTTGCACTTGGGTCGCCAGGTATACTTGCCAGATATTTCTTAAAGTTCTTATTCATGAGCCGAGTAGTTCCTATAATAACTGGAATAATTGAGATCTCTCTGAGGTTCCAGTTTCTCTTCATGTCATACATGAAGCCTTGGTGCTTAGTCACATTTTCCTTTCAGCTCTGTTCAGGCCGCCTATCATTGGGGGCACTAGCCTTAACCACGGTTGCCACTTTCTCTGTCTTGTTCTATATTACGATGTCCGGTTTGACAGCTGCGTTTTCTAGGTAGATGGCTGTGGGGATTACATGGTCATAATGAAGGGTGTACGTCTCATTCCCCACAGTTCTCTCGGGTAGTTGTTCCTAGGGCTTGCTGCTACAATGGATGTTCAGTTTTTTACAGATGGTCCAGTGGAGATACTTGCACACGCAGTCGTGTCGCGTTGTGTAGTAGCTAGGAAAATTTCTGAGAAGAAAAGGTCATATGATAGATTACAGAGAGAAAGTACTTTTGATAATTTAAATCACTATAAGTCGACCAGAAATGAGATAAATAAGATTATTAAGAAGAGCAAAAGAGTGGCAGAAATGAATTCAGCTCAGAATAAGGTAAACATAAAGATCGGCTGTGCACCCCAAAGAGTGGGGGTTTTTTTTGCTTGTATGTTTCATTCACCCACACATGAATATTCATGTGTGTTTGGTTAAATAAAAATGTTAAAAAAAATGCTAGAACATTATTTTATAAACAATTATAATTATATACTGGGTAGCTGTTCTCTTCAGACCCTCCCCCTTCCCTAATTGATTGAAACTCAGGATAAACCCCCCATGAGCAGTCCCCTTGAATTTACTCCAAAAAGGTGAAACATATTGGAACAGGGACCTAGATATTTTGTGTCCCATCGTTCATCCTGCTGATCTTCATGTTTACCCAAAATAATAATAAGGATCCAAGAAAATTGTTTAGCTATTATAGAATTAATAACAAATATAACTGTGATAAAAGGGACTTGGGTATTTTGGTAAGTTCAGACCTTCGTCCTAGAAAGCAATGCCTAAATGCTAAGAATAAAGCTAATAGGATATTGGGATTCATTAGGAGGAGTGTAAGCAATAAGAGTGCTGAAGTCATTCTAAAACTTTATCTGGCGCTAGTTAGGCCTCATCTAGACTATGCAGTACAATTTTGGTCACCATATTATAGGAAGGATATTGATTTGCTTGAGTCTGTGCAGAGAAGGATGACAAAGATGATTGGTGGGCTAAGGAACTTACCTTATGGTGAAAGGCTCAGAAAACTAAATCTACATACATTGGAAAGGAGAAGAGTCAGAGGGGAATTGATTGAAGTCTTCAAATGGGTAAAAGGATATAATAAAGGGGATCTGGGTAAGGTTTTTATACTTAGTGAACATGACAGGACACGTAGCAATGGGTTTAGGCTTGATAAGTATAGGTTTAGGAAGGAGATTGGGAGGAATTGGTTTACAAATCGTGTGATAGATGAATGGAATAGGCTCACTAGACATGTGATAGAAGCCTCTTCTCTGGGTAGTTTTAAGAATAGATTAGATAAATATATGGATGAAGCTGCTAGATGGCACTGACTTTTTTTTATGTACATATGTATATATTTTTCTAAGGAGTGGGGAGATTATATTTTGGGGTTGCATGAATGGACATAATCCTCTGGATGCATTTTATGTATATTGTAGATTAGATCTGACAAACTCCTTAAAGGGTGAAAATGTTGATGACTTTTCTCTGGTAAGAAATCTTTTGTGTGTTGACTGGAACAGGAGTTGCCAAGTGTAGGCCAGGAATGGTCTTTTGCAGTCTCCTTCTTTTATTATGTTCTTATTGTTACAAATCTAAATATAATTGACTTAATGGGTGTAAATTGGGTGCTATATAACGAGCATGGAGACTATAAACATGCAAGAGGTTTTGCGGTTACGATTGCACTTGTTCGTTCCATTGATTCTGCATCAAGCAAACTGACGGACGCTCTCCACCTACTCCAAGAAAGTGGCTGTATCTAATGTACCAATCTTACAGCCTCCCCTCTCCTCCCTGTTTCAATCGACCGATTTTAACCCTAAATTTTGTTGCATTAGACAAGAATTCGTTTTCACCCATTCGTGGCAAGGGAAAATTTTCACCCACTCGTTCGGAACAGGCTATGCAAGAGGTTGTTGATGCTGTGAGATATCTGACTAATGGGAAGAGAGACGGATTAGATGATATAGTCGGTGGGATGGTAAAAATAAGTGGTAGTGATTGTGTTATTAAATGGATGTTGTGGCTGTGTCGTAAAGCATTTAAAAGTGGGACAGTTCTTGAAGACTGGAAGAGTGCAGTAATAGTGCCGTTGTATAAGGGTAAAGGGGAGAATGGTAAGTGCAATAACAGAAGGGAAGTGAGTTTGTTGAGAGTTGCAGGTAAGGTGGATGGAAAAACTAGTGATTGTAATTGATGGGAGAGGAACAAGATTGATTTAGATCAAGTATGTTGTGTGCTGGTTAAGTACTTTCCCTAAAGCAGTTGATTGAGAAAACAATGGATAAGAGTTGTCAAGACTATCTTGGGTGAGCTATTTGGAAATGTTGATTGCAGCTTTTGAAATGGTGCGGGAGAAGAGAGGTCAAAAAGTGAGAGCAGAAAATAGTGAGGTAATTTTTGGGGGGGAGGGGGGTGAAAATGGAGTGGAGCGTGATATCAGAGTCCATGGTGTTACTCTCGAACGAGTATTATTTTTTTAAATATCGAGGATGCATTGCAAATGGTATTGGTACAAATAAGAGTAGAATGTGACCACAAGGGTATCTGTGGTCATTAAAGCGTCAGTAAATGCTTAACGTTTGAGTGTGAAATGTGATAGGTCTTGAGTGTTTGCTGGTGCTAATGTTGGTGTATCTGAAAATACTTTGTTATGGAAGGAGACGGAAAGCTCTTTAATGAGAACACTGAAAATGAATAAATTCAAATGGATGTTTCGTAGGTTAAAGGTGAGTTGGTTGTGTAGGATGACTGGATATGACATTTTTACAGTGTGAAGAAGAGTATGAATCAGGTGGTGAGTTATAGTTGACTGAGATGTTATACATATGTAAGAAGAGTGGATGGAAATAGTATTATGAAGAGAAGAATATACGAAAGTGAATGTCATGGTATGAGGAAGTTGGAAGACCTCGTAAAAGGTGGGTTTATCATGTGAATGAGTTTGAAAGAGAAAGGACCGACTGAGGAAGAAATGATGATAATGCATATGATATGTGTGAATGGAGGGAATTTGTGAGGTAAAGTACTAGAAACCTTCTGCCCAGGGATGAACCATGATTGACTGAGGTGCCATAGCACATAGCACCACATTGCCTTGTTCTTAATAGGGCCTAATTAGGGTAAGAAAAGCAGTATTGTTAATAGATTTGACGCGCGCCCACTCCACTTTCTGAGAATCTGGTAAATTTTGAATTGTTCAGGGGTGATTGGCAGGTAATTTTCATTAGGTGGTTGGTATCCTGTTGCAATTCAAATTTTAGTTGGGGCTCTTTCGAGTTGTCTTGTCTTAATTAACCGATCTGCGCCAGGTAGAGTAGCCATGGAGGTGAGCTACTGCAGCAAATGAGGAAAAACCAGAAAAAACAGGTATGTGAATAGGAAAGCAACGACTAGAAATAGCACATTCGTATGAAAGAAGAGTACAACGAATATAAAAGAAAGAAAATAAAATATCAAATAATTACAGGTAAGTGCTATTGCAAGCAATTTCATGCATTGCTTATGTTTATGTTTCTATTGAATCCGATTTCGTCTGAGAGCCACACTTCCAAGAATTCCCTACACTTCTTTTTCGTTCCTCTCCCGATTAATTTGGTTCCTTCCCAATCATTCTCGTGTTCCTTCCTCAGAAGCAAACCGGAAGGCAATGACCGAGAGAGGGGAATTTTTTTTTATCTTGTTCGGGAGTATTTTTTTCCTTTTTCCAATGTAATTTTCGGGTATTTACTGTATATGATCGTGTACACAAAGCCGTTAGTGGTCCGTTTATCCTTTTGGGGTGAGCCCGCTCATTGGCTTATTATTACCGTTCATTCCTTGCCGCATATCGTATAGATCAGTATATCTTCTTAATAAGCTAGTAATGATGTGAACTCGAGAGATTTATATTTGTAGGAGATAAAGAAAATTGAATTACTGAATATATCATAGATTTAAACAAATTTAAAAAAAACACCAATAGGATAACGCTATTAAAAGACAAATAAATTGCTCAAAAACTTCGCCTGAATTTATATGGATCAGCACTTTTCCGCAAAAAGCACGAAAGTTTTTTTTGTGTATTTCCTTCTCTTCTAACCGAAGCTGAATCAGCGTGTAAACTCAAGCAACCATAAAAATAAGCTAGTAAAACTGAGCTACCCTCGGATATTCTGAGGCTGGTCATATTCACAAAGTCTGCTTTTCATTGTTATTTGCTGAAATAGGGAAATTCAACGAGAAATTTTGATCTCGTGAAGACTACCAATGGGTTTGTTCTTATTTTTAAAACATTAAATAGTCATGACCAAATGCTATGTAAATATTACCCCATTGAGGCAACTTCTTTCTTTCTTATAACGTGATTTGCTACTTATTCGCCTGTTTTATGTAAACGTAAAAAGTATTGTTTTCTTTTAGCCCTAATTCAAGCTGCAAAATTTTTAAATCTTTTGCCAAAATCTAGGTAGGTATTTTGAAAAAAAATGTATGATATAAAGCAGTTACCTATCGAGGAAATTTTAATCATTTTAGAATTTTATTTTTATATACTGCTCATAAATGTATTTCCAATGTCATCGAAATAAATATACTTTTCCTTTAAGCCTACATACGTACAAATTATTAATGCTTTGTGACAAAGAAATAATATGCTTGTAAATATCTCTGATTAATAACGGCTAAAAAAGAATATGTCAATTTTTGAGAACTAGTTAATTTGAGTGAATTTAATTTGCTATTCGACGAGGAATTTCCCTAAAAACTTACACCGACTAATAAAAGTAGGTAAAAAATCGAGTTAATTTTAGAAATATTTATGAAAATTCCATGTAAAATAAATAATGATATTTTACACTTCTCGAAATTTCATCATTAGATCTTAACTCATTTTATAACAGGAGCGTGCGTGATTCAGATGTCCTTTTTACTTCTGAGCCTCAAAAACGAGTTTTATAATTAACTCATGGGATTAATCTAACCTCTTCTATGATCATTTCCTTCAGTTCCATAATGTTTATAGAACTTTTGGAACAAGACTACGCCCTTTTAGAATTGATGACAGAAGACAACGGTCCTTTACAATTGATAGCAGAAAACGGCGGTCTTTTATAATTAAAAGTAGAAAATGGTGGTCTTTTATAATTATTGGAAGAATATGTCGATCTTTTAGAATTTATGGCATAAACTGTGGTATTTTATAATTGATGGCAGAACACGGGCTATTAGAATTGATAAGAGAAGACAGTATTTTAGAATTGATGGCAGAATACGGTCTTTTAGAATCGATGATAGAAGATGGTCTTTTAGAATTGATAGAAGTGTGTTATTTGAGGCGATAAGACGGTCGTTAATAATTGATGGCAAAAAACGACAGTCTTTTAAAATTAATGGCAGAACATGTCGATATTTTAAAACGTATGGCATAATCGTCTGTCTTTTATAATTGATGGCAGAACATGGCATTATATAATTAATGAGAGAAGACGGTATTTAGAATTGATGGCAGAATATGGTCTTTTAGAATTGATACCAAAAGACGGTCTTTTAAAATTGATGACAGAAGAAGGCCTTTTAGAATTGATTGCCGAAGACTGTCTTTTTAAATTTGATGGGATAAGACGGTCTTTTGGAACTGATGGCAGAAGACGGTCTTTTAGAATTGATGTCATAAAACGGTCTTTTAAAATTGATGGCGGAAGACGGCCTTTTAGAAATCCCATAAATAAAAATGGGGAGGGGGAGGAGCTCTAAATCGGTACTGTTAAGAACCATCTCGAATAATTCGGTTTTATAACCGGTTACTAATAACTGGGTCATAATAACTGATTATTAACTGGTTGATCTCTCTCTCTCTCTCTCTCTCTCTCTCTCTCTCTCTCTCTCTCTCTCTCTCTCTCTCTATATATATATATATATATATATATATATATATATATATATATATATATATATATGGAGCGAAAGACAAAAAGAACAGATCCGGCTTGATGTTGGTAAGGAGAGATCTTTAAAGAAAGAACGGGTGAAGATAGAGGAAGTGAAAAATCTATTGAAGTTATATAGCGGAATATCGTTTTCAATCATTGTAACTGGAGTGACAATCAATCTTACAGATGTCAACTGCAGCATGTTTGCAGATGCTCAATTTAAAACCTCCTTGCACGGTGCATTAACATATTCGAAAAATAAAATCGGAAAAAAAGCTAATGCTTTACTTTTTCTGTCGTCCATTTTAACGTTGCCATATACCGTCTGACTGCATTGATAAAAAGGGTTTTGCCATGGGTAAATATAGTAGCTAGATCACAGTACAACAAAGACCTTAAGTTCCACTCAAGGAGAGATCAAGAAAGAAGGGAAATTGCGGAAGTTAGAGGACAAGGACAAGTAAAGGGAGACATCATATGGATAAAGAATTACTCGTAGTTTCACAACTCTTATTTGTGTATAGTTGTTTTCTTAACATATTTACTTTTGTGCTTTCAACGGCAATCTAAGGCAAATTGTCCTAAGTTTGTGTTATTTTATAAGGAAAGAAATTTTGTGCTATCACATTGTTAAATATTTTTGAGTACTACTAGAATATAGACGTTATTTTAATGACAGCTCTGTTATCTAGCTCAAATATTCACTGATAAATTATATTAATGACCTGTGTTTAGTATATTAAAGACCAATTAGTTGTTGTGTAGACACCGATTTTCCAGTGAAAGTAAATTGAGCTGTCTCAGTTTGTCTTCGCATAATCTATTTCTAAAATCAGGAATTCATTTTAACGCTCGATTCTGTATGCATTTCAATATTAAAATATCCTTTCCCATATATTCCAATCATAATTGCACCGCATACTCAAAATGAGGTTATAAAAGCACTTTTTATAAGGAAAGCTTAATTATCTATTTGACCTTTGCGACGCTACAGTGCATTGTCTAGAAAAGTTAGATCCCTCGACATTAAATATCTTTATCCTTTTCCATGTTGACGGTGTTTAAAATTTGCGGCCCTATATTGTAATCTTCTCGAGGGTTATTATGACCTAGGTACAGTCGACCCCCATATTTGCGGGGAAGAGGGACCACGAACCCCCGCGAATATTGAAAAACCGCGGATAGTTGACGCTACTCCCAAAACACCCCCAACCCTTCCCCCAAATCGTAATACGCTCCCCATATTAATTCAAAAAGTTATGTTTTGTCATGTTAATACACATACAGTACGAAATAAAGTATCTGTTGGACCTGTAAATTAGGCTTGGTTTTATTATAAAGGCAACAGCATTGGCACACATAATGAGAGTTAATAGATCCTTCATTACTTTAAATCCGGATGACTTGGCCTCCTCAATCATCAAGCAAGTTCTTTTGGGCATTTTTTCCAAAAAAGACCAGTTTTGTCCATGTTAAATACTTGTTCTGGCTTATAGCCCTTCTCCCTAATCATTTCCAGCAGTTGTTCGGGGTATGATTAAGCTGCCTTATGGTCTGCAGATGCAGCTTCACCATGCAACGATACAGACCTCAGATTAAACCGTTTTTGGAATCTATCAAACCAGTCCTTACTGACTTGAAATTCACATGAACGATGGCCTTCAGACGTTGATGATTGGAGATTGTCACGATCTTCAGGATTCGATTCCTGTTTATCCATTGTTTTATAGAGCTGTTTTGCCTTTTCACGAATGATATTAGTATCCAAAGAAACACCTCTTTTACCAGCGCCAGAAATCCAAATAATTAAAGCAGACTCCATCCTAACAAGAACCTTATCACGCACTGATTTGCTAGTCTTCATCACTTGGTTTACACCCACTGACACTTTCTCTCTAATAGCCTTTTCACCGCTTAAAATTGATCAAATAGTGCTTTCGTTCACGCTAAACTCTCGAGCAACTTAGGCATTTTTCTTGCCTTCTTTCAACCTATCTCACATTTTCGCTTTCTCCTCCAAACTCATCACTTTCTTGGCACGCTTAGGCATGTCTTTAGCCAACCAACACTTACTCGTATGTTTTACGACTATGTATGTAGGTTTCCGTGGATATCTGGAAATGGCGCAAATTTTGAATTTTAAGGCTCCCCAAAATTTTCCGCTGATAGTTGAAGGCGCGGATGACGAACCGCGAAAGCCGAGGCTCAACTGTAGGTGTAAACATGTAGACGAGCAGCCCGGCTGGAAAAAATTATTTTGTGTATATATTATCGTCCACCCGTTTCTGAATATTCATGCGCGTTTGAGTCGTCTGACATCATACCTCACCCCCATTATAATTTGCAAAACGATTAAAGGCGCTGACATGTTGTAGTTAAAGCATTTACCCATGTAAACGTCAGAACATTATAAAAAATAGGATTATATACGGGGGCTGTCCCCCTCAGAGCCCCTCCCTAATTTAATGAAACTCAGGATCATCGTAGTGCGGTCCACGCATGGTGTTTACCACCACACGAGCCGTCCCCTATAAATGTACTCCAAAAACGTGAAACATTTTGGAACACGGACGAAATAGTACATCTTATCGGCCGGGCCGCTCGTCTACATATTTACCCAACTGTATATAACCTCACATTTATCCACACTGAATTCCCTCTTCCATATTTCCAACATTTTTATACTCTGTTCAAGACTTTTTTCTAGTTTTTAGGTTGGGTATGATATTTTTTTTACAGTGTCCAAAATTGCTCGCTCGTTTTTCTAATCTATTCGTATAAATAAAATAACAGTTTAAAGAATATTTTTTCTACAAAATAGCTTCCATACGTTTCAAACATTTTTTCCAACTAAATAAAAGTTTACGTATACATCTTAACCAAACTCATTAAGGTTTGAAGTAAAAAAATACTCCTGAAGACCCCTTGAAGCCCGTTCTTATGAACGAATCATCTATTGTGAATCTAAGTTTTGAAGAGGAAATGGTGAAGTAAACGCTCCAAAACTTCAAAGAGTTCAAGGCAATAGTATTTAAAGCATCCAGCGTTAATCAATCACAAAATAGTTGTTTTTACAAGGTAAGGAACAACTCTACATCGTAGGTGTATTGCGAGATACACTGAATAGACGAGGTTTGGAGCTATTGCCGACATATTCTCTTGACAAGTCTCTTTGAGTTGCTACCTTTTTTGTAGGCTCGAGGTAATTAGATTCTTAATGAAAGAACCTTTGTTTTTTTCTTACTTCAAAGCCTAAGGAGTTTTATTAGAAAAGAATAGATAAACTTCATTTTTTGTGAGAAAAGATTCCTGAAACGGGTGAAAACTATTTTGTAGAATATCCTTAACTCTATAATTTAACATGGTGAATTTTTGAAATTCTTGAAAATGTTTTTTTGATAGTAGACAAGTAACCTTTCATGTTTTTGAGTTTAGGTTTATTTGAAACTTTTATTCGCAGGGCTGTTTTTTGTATGTTTCGAGCGTTTATCAAAGTTCTTTCTAAGAGTTCAGAAAAAATAAATATAATTATCGAATGATTTGGAATGAAAAAACATACAAATCGTGAAGTTCAAAAAATATATTAAAATTAGGGCTTTGGCGCTTTTTTACTATCATTTCGTATATAAAACAAATTTAGATAAAAAAAGAGATCTGACGAAGGTTTTTCTATATATCAAACCGGGTGAAATAACTTAAAAAAAGGTTTCAGGGTGTCTATGTTGAAAAAAGTTTTGGAAAATTCTCAACTATATATAAATCTTCAAGGGATAAAGACAATATAATAAAAGGTGAAATAACTTGAAAAAAATGTTTCAGGGTATCTATGTTGAAAAAGGTCTTCAGGGTGTTAAAATAAAGAGTCTATAAAGGGGATTAAAAAAAGCGGTTTAGAATAGCAAATAGGCCGTAGGCCACACGCCAAAGGATTGCCTGTGGAACCAAGTTCTTTCTGTAAGAAAGAATACGAAGTATGGCTTGTTAGTTTTAGAAAATAAACCAATTTTCTTGGTCACCTGATATATTCTTTTCCTTGTGCAGTAGTTTAAATGATTGTTATTCACTTTTTGTCTTAATTCTGATATGAAAACATTTGATCTCACAAATGCAATAATTACATGTGTTATCATTCATAGACAATGTTAAGAAGACTAAATATAATTTATAAATGGTGCTATTTAAATAAAGATAAGGGAAATAAAGCAGTTATGTCACTGTTTCTAAGGGAGGGAAATATGGAGGTGGAGGCAGATTATATTTATAGTATCCTTTAAAAATTGTTCGGGATATACAAGAGAGAGTATTGAAGTTAATATACACAGAGGTAGATGCGGTGCTTCTCATTTAACCCAGGTAAATGTGGATACTGATGAAAATCTCATTTAAATATAAATCTGTTTTTGGATTGGAAAGGTTTTAGAATCTAGCAAACATCTGTACGGATATTCTTTAATAAATTTTAAATCTGACGCTGCAGTCCTTGCACACGATTAAATCTGAACTTTTTAAAATTTCCTCTAAATATCAAGTCAACCAGTTTGGTGGCAAATTTTTAAGATACTAAACAACCAAATCTATTTTAATCTCTTTCTGTCCACAATCATTTTCTCTAGAAATCCATTGTGTAGTTCTGTATGTAAATTTTATTTGAGGATCTTTTTTATTTAATATTCCTGTGTCAATTTATTTTTGTGTCATTTTCCCTAGAAATCCATTGTGCAGTTCTGTATGTAAATTTTATTTTAAGATCTTTTTTATCTAATATTCCTGTGTCAATTTATTTTTGTGTCATTTTCTCTAGAAATCCATTGTGCAGTTCTGTATGTAAATTTTATTTGAGGATCTTTTTTATCTAATATTCCTGTGTCAATTTATTTTTGTGTCATTTTCTCTAGAAATCCATTGTGCAGTTCTGTATGTAAATTTTATTTGAGGATCTTTTTTATTTAATATTCCTGTGTCAATTTATTTTTGTGTCATTTTCTCTAGAAATCCATTTTGCAGTTCTGTATGTAAATTTTATTTGAGGATCTTTTTTATCTAATATTCCTGTGTCAATTTATTTTTGTGTCATTTTCTAAAAAAAATCCTTTATTTCAGTTGCCTCAATTATAGCTAGTTTAATTAATGGTTTATTTCGTGCTATCACTAGAGAACTATATTTGAATAAGACATCGCTTTTTTATGGCTCTGATCTATACTAATGATAAGATTGTCTCCTTAACAGGAGCCCAAACTGTGATTGTTCTTGTTCATTTTGGTCATCAAGTCTTGCCACATGACTAGCCAAGTTCCACCTTAGTTTCTTTAATTTTTACTATTTCTTGAAGTTTGGTCTGTTTATTTAACCAGGTAGTTGTTTTTCTGTCGCACTAAGTTACTTAGGTGCTTGGGTTCTCTCGGCGGTTATGAGTTGCATCGAGAGTTTTCTGGTTATGTTTCAACTACATAGATTATAAGTGACAAACTGGCCCAAGCCTTTATGGGCCCCTATTCAAAATTGGTATGTGGGCCCAGCCGTCTCGGCACCGCCAATACTGTCGATTGTTGTCAACGTATGAGCCTTCTCACACTTACTGTAAATTAAATTTAACTTTATTAACTCCTGTGCTGTTACATCGTAGCAATGTCAGTCAGGCATTTTTTCCCCTTTTTCTGCTTTTTAATCTTCAAGGGTAGCAAACTCACATGAGTGTTCTGGCGTTAATATGACAGTATTAAGTGCCATGCTAAAAGTAGTGAAATTAAAAGATACAAAGTAAGCTGGCAGACAATACATTAATGGTAAACAAGTGGACCATTTTTAGTGCTGCTGCTTTAAAAAAAACTGTAATATACAAGGCTGAAAACCCTCAGCCTCATCCGTTCTCACTTTCAACACAACAGCTGTGAGATTGCCATTCATGCCTTCGTCACTACTACGACTCCTTTATCGCTTCACTCCTCAACTTCTCACAAGTGATTCAAAACTTTGAACCCTGTGGTGCCGTTCTCCGCAGAGGAAGTTTCTCTCGCGCAATTTTACTGCTTCGAGAACTTCACGGGCTGTCCATTCGATACAGAATCAATCTTAAGTTCTTATTCTTACATATAAGACCTGTAATGCTTCAGCTCTATTCTACCTGTATTTCTTACTGACACAATGTCAACAACTGAGACCCCTACGTTCTGGTTCTGCCCCCTTAACTAGTTACTCATGCTGTCTCTATATTTGCTCCGAAAATGTGGAATAATCTGCCTGCTGCGATACGCTCACTCCCCAGCCTTGACGACTAACCTCTTCTCTCTGGCTTTTCTCTCGTTGATAGACAGCCATTTTCTGAAGGTTCGGGGCCTTTAAGCGTGCCATGCTAAAAGGCTTATTATTAAACACTTTTCCTTAATAAAAATGCAAATATAAACACATGTAACATTGTAATTGTAACGTAAAGTAGTAAACAACTAAATAAATGCTCATATAACATACAATAAGGGTGCCAGAATAAGTGTGCTAGATGAACTATAAAGTTGAATAATTATTTTTCATAACTATGTACAGATGTGAAAAAGGTTAAGAAAAAATGAGAAATTTCCCAAAGTAAGTTATTTAATTTTTAAATTTACCTAGGCCTAATTTCATCCTCTTTGCAAACTACTTCACTTTAGAATCTGTTTCCTGATTTTCCTGGAGGAAAAGTGGTTTATGACATCACTAAAAGATACCACGTTCAACTTTGTTTCTCTTTTCTTTCTTGTGTTATGGAAGATCTCAAATAGTTCTTTGTAAATGTGCATTTCTCTGCTGCTTTCTCATTACCACTCTCTGTGTCACGACTGACAGTAACAAACAAGAAACAGTCACAACAAAGATTAAAGCGTGTTGTTCTCTTGATTCACATTGGAGAACTACCCTCTAAGTGGCAACCATTCGTGACTAAAAGAACTGAAATGACTTTAAAAAAGTGCGCTCGTTATTTATTTTTTATTCACGTCGTGGCTTCATTGAGGACGCAAAAAAAGCGGGTCAGGTGCGTAGACCGGCATGCTAGTAAAAGCCAAATGGAACTTATTTCTGGAGGCTATCCTCTACCCTCTCCCTCAAAAGGTTGCTTACAAAGCAGCTTGCAATGCTAAACCCTTTCCAGCGAATAGGGTGAAATTTGAATGGCAAAGTCAAAACTCTGTTGTTCTGGCTTCAGTATTCCTGCAACCTCCTCGTGGCTGTGGAGTATACACCATTTAATTAGCTATTGAATTTTCTTAATTATCATTGGTTAGTTTATTTTATTCTGGCACGACGTCGCAGTTTTTGGGCCACTAATAACACAGATTGCTATTTAAAGTCCATATTTATTAGTCATTTGAGTAATATTATTAAGTTACCAACAGGAAAAATTGAAGGAGGAACACAAGAAGACCAAAATAAATCTAAGTTACTACAAGAAACCATAGAATACCTTTTCCTACATAAAGTGATATCAAAACCAACTAGAGGTGATAACATCCTTGATCTCCTACAGACCAACAACCACGAAATCATACATGGGTACAGAGTCGACAGTACAATATTCTCAGACCTCAATTTAGTAACAGTGACACTCACAAAGAAGAGAGAAGCAAAACTGAGTCACAGCCGAGAACCAACGGATCAAGGATTCAGAGCACTAAACTTCAGAAGTGATAAATGTGACTGGGTTGCATTGAAATCTTCCCTTGCAGCAGTGAAATGGGACGAAATCTTACACAATTTAGATCCTGACAGGATGTTGAAGATCATCATCTCAACTGTACTACAGTACTATTACAAACACATCCCACTAAAAACGAAACATGGTAAAAGATGGGACAAGATACCAAGAGACAGGAAAATCCTCATGAGAAAACGAGGAAAACTATTCAAACAGACTACCACAACAACCAACGAGCAGAGGAAACAAAAAATTATCAAGTAAATAGACAAAACAAAAACAAAAAAACTTAAGACATCGCACGAGCAGCAGAGGAAAAGAGAAGAAACTAAAGCGATCTCAACAATCAAATCCAACTCAAACTATTTCCTCACTTATGCAAAACGTTATTACAAAACTTGCACTCCCATTAAACCACTCATAACATAGAAAGGGCATATAGAAGAAGAACCTGAGGCAATATGCCAACTTCTATCCATGTAATACCAGTCAGTGTTTAGCAAGTAGCAAACCAGATGAAACAAAGAAAGTTATGCAACCACATACTTTTTTCCACTCATCTCAACTACCTAGTGATACCAGGAATATACAAGACATTGAGTTCAGTAAAGAGGACATTGTTTCTGAAATTGAGGAACTAAAGCCAAACTCAGCACCTGGCCCCGATGGAATACCAACAAGGGTCCTAATCAACTGCAAAGAAGCCCTTTCATCTCCACTATATTTGTTGTGGCGCAACTCCCTATATATTGGCGTAGTTCCTACTGAGGCAAAGAAGGCGTTAATAACTCCAATTCATAAAGGAGGCAGTTAAGCAACGGCAAAAAACAACCGACCAATAGCACTTACTTTCCACATAGTCAAAGTATTCGAAAAAGTAGTCAGAAATAAAATCTACTCTTTCCTTGAAGAATACAGCCTTTCAAATGCTGGCCAGCATGGGTTCTCAAAGGAAGATCCTGCCTGTCGCAGCTCCTTGCTCACTACGACCAACTCCTTTACCATATAGCAGAAGGAAAAAATGTAGATACAGTCTTCTTAGACTTTGCGAAAGCCTTCGACAAGATAGATCATGGAATCCTATCCGACAAGTTGAAACAACTGGGCATTGCCGGTAAGATTGGTACGTGAATCCACATTTTTATTACAAACAGAACCCAATCAGTAACAGCCAGTGGAGCAATATCAGCAGAACAAAATGTAATAAGTGGTGTCCCCGTGTAACAGTACTGGGACCCTTACTATTTCTTATACTAATTGGGGACATAGATAAGGTTATTGTTCACTCAAAGGTTGCTTCCTTCGCCGATGACACTAACATCTGCAAAGCCATAAAACAAAAAAGATGTAGACCGTCTACAGGAGGATCTAGAAAAATATACAACTGGGAAAAAGAGAACAACATGGCATTTAACGATGGGAAATTTCAACTGCTCAAAAGCGGAGTAAACATGGAGATCCACAATAACACCTCCCTTCTTACCAAAGAGAAATAAACAATTAATGACAGCCTCCACGTCAAATGTCTAGGCATCTACTTAAGCAAAAGCAACAATTGCACATTCCAGCATCACATCACAAAAAAAGTAAAGAAGGCTAGCAGAATTGCCTGATGGATACTAAGAACATTCTACTCCTGTGAAGAAGATTCCATACAAGGCTCTTGTCCAACCTGTACTGGACTATTGCAGTCAACTTTGTTTTCCCGAAAGGGCTAGAGATATCCAGGCAGTCGAGTCAGTCCAACGATCATACACTTGACAAATATAGGGACAGACTAAAGAAGATAAATATCTACTTCCAGCAAAGAAGACGAGAAAGATATATTGCCATCTACACTTGGAAAGCCCTAGAAGGTCTAGACCCAAATCCCTCTAACACACAACTGGAAGCACAGGCATACCAAAACCCATAAACAAGCCACAAGTGTAAAAAAAAGAATCCCTCTGACACAAGCGCCGACCAGAAACAGAACACTCCTCTCATCCACCCTAAGTTATAAAAGCCTTCAACTGCCTACCATCAAAAATGAGGAACGCCACTGGCTGTGCTGTAGAAAAATTCAAGTGCCAACTCGATGGCTTCCTGAAGAGAATCCCGGACGAACCTCCAGTCCTGGGGTACACATCACTCTGCAGAGCCAAATCCAACTCACTACCAGACCAGGTGGACCTGACATTGAGGGACGCCGAGGTCGGATACAACGATGGAGCATCAGGGATGTGAGGATCACCTCTCAACAATATTAAGTATCAAGTAAGTAATAGTTTCATACCAACACTTGAGGCACTGAGTGAGAGTTTTCTAATGTTTATGAAACTTTTTATTGGACTTATTACATAAAATAAATGATACATATGAATATGAAAATGATGTGTCTGTTATTTCAAATAACTCTAGTGAAAATTAAATTCTTTATCGTCCCGATTATTCAAATTTGAAAGGTTTAATAAATTAAGTAGGCCGTACAAAAAATATTGTATGCAGGATACTAGTAGTGCTCTATTTTGTTCCGCAAAAGTTTAACTTTCTAATAAGTTCTATGTTACTAGTTCATACTAAGACCATGATCACTTTATTTGCCGCCTTATTTTTTTGTTTAGTTTCTTTTATTTCCTTTGACTTTGTCATATAAACATATGTCATCTATGATTGTTTATGATTGTTGCTTTCGAATTCGTTCGTTTGAATAATGTAGTTGTGTTGTACCTGTACTCTCATTTTTCCTATCAACTTCGTTTACTCCTTTTCACGAGCGAATGGTTTTTATTTGTTGGAAATGTAATAAATAAGAGAGCGAGTTTAGTGAAAAGAAAAACTTATTTGGCGCTGCACGAGGAGATTTCCCGTTCCGTGTATTAAAATGTGCATTGGATATAATTTTAAGTTTAAAAAAATCATCATGGATATATATATATATATATATATATATATATATATATATATATATATATATATATATATATATATATATATATATATATATACAAAAGAAAGGGAAAATACAAGTTCCTCGGATAGTAACAACCACCACAGGGCTTTCGCCATATTTAATTTCTACCCTACAAAAACCTTTTGGAGACAGAAGGAAAGATGCAGAATACTTATATTGCAGACCATATACCAATACAGTACAAGAAAAAGAGAAATTTGACGTAAATGAGCAATGGGACAAGTAACAGGAGTTTTTAAAGGCAAGAGAAAGGGACATTGAAAGAATGCAAGGATCAAAGAGAGCAAGGATGGTACAATGAAGGCAATCTATAATGAAAAGACAGGATTATTCAAACTTTTTCCCCTGGCATTATGGATTTCTACTAGTAGGTCTCGGAAAACGTCAAATAGAGATTACCAAGCCATCTTCCGTATCTTAAAAAATGATCAATAGAAGAGGGAAGCCAAGATTGTACGTTTGCTAAAATCAGTTAAAAAACGAAGTTTTGGAAAATAAGGGATGAAAGAAAATGACAAACAAATAATACCTAATAAAAAAAACAAAAACTGTTTTGGAAAATAAGAGGAGACCGGATTGTGGAAAAGAGTGGAAAAGAAGCACGGCTCTACATTGCAGTCTACACCTACTTCTGCTGCTGCTAAAAATATTATTTGAAACCAGGGATACCAGCGATGGTTTATTGATAAACCTAGATTGCGACCCGAAAAAAACTAGATGTTGCAGAATAAAGCTAGAATACGCTATATCAAAATATCAAGTACCAGGCAATGGCATGCCACTCCCCCCTATGGGGGGAACTTGCGCTTCGCTACTAAGATAAAAATTTTAAATTTCAAAAAATCAACCATGGTTAAATTCTTATAGATTTTCTGAACTTCGCCAATTATAATAATTTTAAAAAGGGACTCTAAACTAAATTTTCCCCCTTTAAAAATATCACGTTTCTAAAATATAGTTATAGAAGAAGATATATAAAAATAAATTTTCTTAACTTCACCATTTGTAATTCTTTGGGTTTTAAAGAATTCACCAAATTTTGATACTTATATTTATTTCTGAACTTCACCACTTTGTATTTTGATATTATAAAAGAATTATTAGAAATAACCTCGATAAAAAAACATGTCATAACCAAACTAAGATGAAATTATTATTCAAATACTCAAAAAAATCCCCTTCTTAAATTATAGAGTTAGTGATGAGGATGATGATTAAAAACATTACTTTTTACTTACGTCATTTATTCGTCATTAGTAGTTTCATATACTGTTAGCAGCTCGGCAGAATTCTCATCATCTTTCACTCGCTGTGAGTAACGTCTGTATGCACCTCCATCTTCTAAATCCTATAACAATTCCTTCTTAGGTAGCTACGTTACACATGAAGAAATATTTTGTTACCGATTGCTTAGCTAGGATTCTGTCCCTCGTCGAATTTGATATCAACTTGTTGATATGCTTTGTTTTAATTGTGTTCACTTGAGAGAAAATCAATCCTTTGACGAATGGGGTAAGACAGTCAGATTTGCCATGAAATTGGATAGGTTATCATATTTAAGTTGACCCAAACCATTTTTGATGTCTCTAAACCTGTACCAAAATTCAGGAATGTTCATGTTATCATCCATGCTGATATGCTGTTTCGTCATGGGAAAGCTCCTGTATTCATCATCAAGGTCGGTAAGTTTGTTTTCAGTGACAATAGTCATGAAATGAGATGCCAAATTTGCGATGGACGAGGGTGAACTAAAATTTAATGCAATCTTTGGATCTAACACTTTCAGCCTTGCAATGGCCGTTTAATTTGTATACATAATTCTGTTAAAAGTTTTAAGCAGTCCATTTGGAATCTGTCACTTGCAGGTTGTTTCTAGAGGTTAAATTTCCAGCAGAGAAATCGTTCTTCTGCTCAGATCTATGTACTGACCTTGTTTATGGATGCTGTTGTCGCTGGGATTTCTATCAGAAACTTACTTTTTGCAAGATACTCTTGCATAATATTGCTTACAAACGCATTCTTCATATTATTTTATGTATCTTATCTTATTATACCATGAACCGTCTTATTTAGCTATGAAATATAAGTTATAGTGCATTTTATATATTTATATTAATTTTTTTACCATAATTTATTTAAAAAACGTAGATTTTTTTACATTTTCCGAAAAAAACCCCGATAAACTTAGAATTAGGTGAAAAAACCCTAGATCTAGGTTTAGAAACCTAGCGCTGGCATCCCTGTTTGAACCTGGTGGTTAGTACTACACCCATCAACATGGTTAGAGGTAAGCGGGGTTCTGGTGGAAGCCTGGATGGTGCCGCTGCTGGTCGGTCTCACTCCACCCTCTCACTTACTTCAGTTGATCGCCACCCAGGGGCTCGGCATGACAGGACCCGGCAGTAGATGGAGGTGCGTGGGCGGGTTTTGGATAGTGCATCGTCTACTATATGTGGTACTTGCTGTGTTACCCTTAGTGATGATGGTATTGGATGTGACAGGTGTGATACTTGGTTGCATCCGTCTTCTATGTGTTTGGGACTCTCAGAGACACTCATTAGCGATAGTGTGGAGCTGGTGGGTAAAGGAATTTTTTTTGTCTGTTCAAAATGCAGGATTTCTACACAGTCCTCTGCGAGGGACCAAACTATAGGCAGCAAGGTAGCTAATAGTGCGGCATTCAAACAGCTCCATGGGATAGTTATGGCATTGTTGCAACACTCTTAAGTCTATGTCTGCTAAAATGGATCAACTGGTAGCAAAAGGCCCCAGCAAGAATCGTAATGTTGCCTCTCTTTCTGATCGCGACAGCAGGTTAGTTATAAGAGAGGTGCGTGACTAAGAGCATAGGAAGGACTCCATTACTATCAGAGGTCGTCCCAATGTGATTGTGAATGATGTGCATGATAAATTTAAGGACATATCCAGCCTTTTGATTGACAATGAGATTTCTCTGGCTGACGTTGGTTGTATTAACCAGGAGAGGGGCATTTATGGAGGTAAGTTTCCCGATGCACAGGTCAGAAGATCCCTTTTTTTGGGAAGCCCACAGGCTGAATCAATCAGCAAATTTTAAAAACTGTGTATTTGCATAGGGATCTTAGTTACAGACAAAGACAGGAGCTTCGTGCCAGGCGTGCTGACCCCGAACGGGTTGAGTCTGCTGAGTAGGTTCCTGACGAGAGGAAAGGCTCGCAAGTGGGTGACCCTTTAGTCATGTAAGGTCATATACAAATAATGATAGCTTCAATTATGATAATATGTTTTTTGCGCATGAAAATACTAACTCTCTGGTTAACAAGGTTCATTATCTTTATTCTTTCTTGTTGGACTACGATGTTTCTGTGTTGGTGGTTAGCGAGACCTGGCTGACCTCCAGTATTACTAATGCTTATGTAAACCTACCAAATGTCGTATTACTACGTAAATAAGTTGTAGAAAATGTCATAAAACATGGTGTTTGTGTATATATTAGGCGAAATATACAATGCAGTGAAATTAGGTTTAAGTGCCTAATGTATTGGTGTTGTATCTTATTGAGTTTCAGTTATACATTATCACTGTGTATCGCCCACCGTCCCACTAAGCTTCGGACAATACTATTCTAGTAAGCTGCATGCAAGATTTTTGCTGTGATAAAGATATTGTATTAAAGGGTGACTACAACTTGCCACTATCAAATAGAATGATGACTTGATTTGTGCTAGTCTGTTCCCTACTGATCTCCAATTCTTTCATTGTTTTAACTCTTTGGGTTTAATACAATGGGTTAAGGAACCCACATTTTATAGATCGGGAAATATTATTCACTTAATTTTCACATCAGAGGAGGACAAAGTGCTTGATGTACAGGTTTTACTACCATTTCCTAATTGTGATCATTAACCAGTTATGTGTGGACTTGATACCAACATCCAAAGACATATTCTCATAAGTCGTCATAAGTCATCTAGGTGCCTCCTCCCCCACTCAATTAATCTAAATCTTGACCAATCATTAAATGTGCGAATAAAACAATCAATAAAATAAAATGTAACAGCAAATACGAGTAGGATCACCTATTCCCCCACTCGCAGAATGTAGTGATAACGAAAGGAGTTAAGTTAGGCTTCTTTGACACATTGAAGTCATATGGTTGTCCAAAGGAATTTGCTTATCAAGAAATTTACTCATTATGTCATTAAATTACAATTTTACTCGCGAAGGATAAGGATAGTCGGATTTAGCTGAAAAAACTCGATAAACACTTTTTCTTGCATTGTCACTTCAATCTAAAGGCGAAAAAAAGGGGAGACGGTAGATGAGAAGTTAAAGTTGCGTGCCATCGCGCGGCGGTTGTTCCTATGGACCTAACCCCAATGCCACGACGGCTTCAAGCTGCATGGTGTCGTCTCCGCCATTTGAAGGAGCGCTCGTCTGCCCATTATTGTGATGACTGCGTTGTCCCCTAGACTGTTACTCCATTGGTGGCAGTCGCCAGATTTACTCGTTTGATGGCAGTCGCTCGATTTACTCCACTGGTGGCAGTTGCCCAATTTACTCCATTGGTGGCAATCACCCGATTTACTCCATTAGTGACAGTCACCCAATTTACTCCATTGATGGCAGTCCCCCGATTTACTCCATTGGTGGCAGTCGCCCGATTTACTCGATTAGTGGCAGTCGCCCAATTTACTCCATTGGTGGCAGTCGCCCGATTTACTCCATTAGTGGCAGTCGCCCGATTTACTCCATTAGTGGCAGTCGCCCGATTTACTCTATTTGTGGCAATCGTCCGATTTACTCCATTGATGGCATTCGCCCGATTTACTCTATTGGTAACAGTCGCCCGATTTAATCCATTAGTGGCAGTCGTTCGATTTACTCCATTGGTGGCAGTCCCCCGATTTACTCCATTGGTGACTGTCTCCCGATTTACTCCATTGGTGGTAGTCGCCTGATTTACTTGTTTGATGGCAGACGCTCGATTAACTCCATTAGGGGAAGTTGCCAAATTTACTCAATTGATGGCAATCGCCCGATTTACTCCATTGATGGGCATCACCAGATTTACTTAACTGGTGGCAGCCGCCTGATTTACTCTATTGGTGACAGTCGCCCGATTTTATCCATCACTGGCAGTCCCCCGACTTACTCTATTGGTGGCAGTCCCCCGACTTACTCCATTGGTTACTGTCCCCCGATTTACTCCATTAGGGGTAATCGCCTGATTTACTCGTTTGATGGCAGTCGCTCAATTTACTCCATTGGTGGCAGTTGCCCAATTTACTCCATTGGTGGCAATCACCCGATTTACTCAATTGGTGGCAGTCACCCGATTTACTCCATTAGTGGCAGTCCCCCAATTTACTCCATTGGTGGCAGTCCCCCGATTTACTCCATTGGTGGCAATCACCCGATTTACTCCATTGGTGACAGTCACCCAATTTACTCCATTGTGGCAGTCCCCCGATTTACTCCATTGGTGGCAGTCGCCCGATTTACTCCATTAGTGGCAGTCGCCCGATTTACTCTATTTGTGGCTATCGTCCGATTTACTCCATTGATGGCAGTCCCCCGATTTACTCCATTGGTGACTGTCCCCTGATTTACTCCATTGGTGGTAGTGACCTGATTTACTCGTTTGATGGCAGTCGCTTGATTTACTCCATTGGTGGCAGTCGCCCGATTTACTCTATTGGTGGCAGTCGAACGATTTACTCCATTGGTGACAGTCGCCCGATTTACTCCTTTGATGGCAGTCGCACGATTCACTCCATTGGTAGCCTTGGCCCGATTTACTCCATTGGTGGCAATCACCCGATTTACTACATTGGTAGCAGTCGCCCGAATTACTTCATTGATGGAAATCGCCTGATTTACTCCATTAGGAGCAGTCGCCCGATTTAGTCTATTGGTGGCAATCGCCCGGTTTACTACATTGTTGGCAATCATCCAATTTACTCCAATGATGGCAGTCAGCTGATTTACTCCATTGGTGACAGTCGCCCGATTTACTTCATTGATGGCAGTCGCCCGATTTACTCCATTGGTGGTAGTCGCCTGATTTACTCCATTGGTGGCAGTTGCTTAATTTACTTCATTGGTGGCAATCGGACGATTTACTCCTTTGATGTCAGTCGCCCGATTTACTCCATTGTTGGCAGTCGCCCGATTTACTCTATTGTTGGTAATCGCCCCAAATAACTCCATTGATGGCAGTCACCCGATTTACTCCATTGATGGCAGTCACCCGATTTACTCCATTAGTGACTGTCGCACGATTTACTCCATTGGTGGCAGTCCCCCGATTTACTGCATTGGTGACTGTCCCTTGATTTACTCCATTGGTGGTAGTCACCTGATTTACTCGTTTGATGGCAGTCACTCGATTTACTCCATTGGTGGCAGTTGCCCAATTTACTCCATTGGTGGCAATCTCCCGATTTATTCCATTGGTGACAGTCGCCCAATTTACTCCATTGATGGCAGTCCCCCCCATTTACTCCATTAGTGGCAGTCGCACGATTTACTCCTTTGATGGGAGTCGCCCGATTTACTCCATTGGTGGCAGACGCCCGATTTACTCTATTTGTGGCAATCTCCGTTTTAATTTATTGGTGGCAGTCGCCCGATTTACTCCATTAGTGGCAGTCCTCCGGTTAACTCCAATGGTGGCCGTCGCCAGATTTACTCCACTGGTGGCAGTCGCAAGAATTATTCCATTGGTGGTAACGCCTGATTGACTCCATTGGTTGTAGTCCCCCTATTTACTCCATTGGTGACAGTCGCCCGATTTAGTCTATTGGTGACAGTCGCCCGATTTATTCCATTAGTGGCAGTCCCCCGATTTACTCCATTGGTAAATGTCGCCCGATTTACTCCATTGGTGACAGTCGCCCGAATTACTTCATTGGTGCCAGTCCCCCGATTTACCCTATTGGTGACTGTCGCTCGATTTACTCCATTGGTGACAGTCGCCCGATTTACTCCATTGGTGGCAGTCCCGCGATTTATTCCATTAGTGACTGTCGCCCGATTTACTTCATTGGTGACACTCGATCGATTTACTCCATTGGTGGCAGTCCCCTGATTTACTCCATTGGTGACTGTCGCCCGATTTCGGCCATTGGTGACAGTCGCCCGATTTACTTTATTTGTGGCAGTCCCCTGATTTACTCCAATGGTGACCTTCGTCCGATTTACTCTATTGGTGACAGTCGCCCGATTAACCTCATTGGCAGCAGTCCCCCGATTTACTCCATTGGTTATTGTCTCTCGATTTATTCCATTGGCGACAGTCGCCCGATTTATTGCATTGGTGGCAATCCCCCGATTTACTCCATTGGTGACTGTACCCCGATTTACTCCATTGGTTACAGTTGCCCGATTTACTCCATTGGTGGCAGTCCCCCGATTTACTCCATTGGTGACTGTCGCCCGATTTACTCCATTGGTGTCAGTCGCCTGATTTACTCCATTGGTGGCAGTCCCCTGATTTACTTTATTGGTGACTGTCACCCGATTTACTCCATTGGTGACAGTCGCCCGATTTACTCCATTGGTGGCAGTCCCCCTATTTACTCCATTGGTAACTGTAACCCAATTTACTCCATTGGTGACAGTTGCCCGATTTACTTCATTGGTCGCAGCCCCCCGATTTACTCCATTGGTGACTGTCGCCCGATTTACTCAATTGGTGACAGCGCCTGATTTACTTTATTGGTGGCAATCCCCCGATTTACTCCATTGCTGACTGTCGCCCGATTTACTCCATTGGTGACAGTCGCCCGATTTACTCCATTGGTGACAGTCCCCCGGTTTACTTCATTAGTGGCAGTCTCCCAAATTACTCCATTGGTGATTGTCGCCTGATTTACTCCATTGGTGACAGTTGCCCGATTTACTCTATTGGTGGCAGTCCCCCGATTTACTCCATTGGTGACTGTCGCTCGATTTACTCCATTGGTGACAGTCGCCCGATTTACTCCATTGTTGGCAGTCCCCCGATTTACTCCATTGGTGACTGTCGCCCGATTTACTCCATTGGTGACACTCGATTGATTTACTCCATTGGTGGCAGTCCCCTGATTCACTCCATTGGTGACTGTCACCCGATTTGCTCTATTGGTGACAGTCGCCCGATTTACTTCATTTGTGGCAGTCCCCCGATTTACTCCAATGGTGACCTTCGTCCGATTTATTCTATTGGTGACAGTCGCCCGATTTACTCCATTGGTGGCAGTCCATCGATTTACTCCATTGGTGACTGTCGCCCGATTTACTTCATTAGTGGCAGTCCCCCGATTTACTCCATTGGTGACTGTCGCCTGATTTACCCTATTGGTGACAGTCGCCCGATTTACTCCATTGAGGGCAGTCCCTTGATTTACTCCATTGGTGACAGTCGCCCGGTTTACTTCATTGGTGGCATTCCCCCGATTCACTCCATTGGTGAATTTCGCCCGATTTACTCCATTGGTGACAGTCGCCCGATTTACTCCATTGGTGGCAGTTCCCCGATTTACTCCATTGGTGACTGTCGCTCAATTTACTCCATTGGTGACAGTCGCCCGATTTACTCCATTGGTGGCAGCCCCCCGATTTACTCCATTGGTGACTGTCACCCGATTTACTCCATTGGTGACTGTCGCCCAATTTACTCCATTGGTGACAGTCCCCCGATTTACTCCATTGGTGACTGTCGCCTGATTTACTCCATTGGTGACAGTCGCCCGATTTACTCCATTGGGGGCAGTCCCCCGATTTACTCCATTGGTGACAGTCGCCCGGTTTACTTCATTGGTGGCAGTCCCCCGATTCACTCCATTGGTTAATGTCGCCCGATTTCCTTCATTGGTGACAGTCGCCCGATTTACTCCATTGGTGGCAGCCCCCCGATTTACTCCATTGGTGACTGTCGCTCAATTTACTCCATTGGTGTCAGTCGCCTGATTTACTCCATTGGTGGCAGTCCCCTGATTTACTAAAGTTGTGACTGTCACCCGATTTACTCCATTGGTGACAGTCGCCCGATTTACTCCATTGGGGGCAGTCCCCCGATTTACTCCAATGGTGACAGTCGCCCGGTTTACTTCATTGGTGGCAGTCCCCCGATTTACTCCATTGGTGACTGCCGCCCGATTTACTCCATTGGTGACAGTTGCCCGATTTACTCCATAGGGGGCAGCCCCCCGATTTACTCCATTGGTGACTGTCACCCGATTTACTCCATTGGTGACAGTCGCCAGATTTACTTTATTGGTGGCAGTCGCCCGATTTACTCCATTGGTGACTGTCGCCCGATTTACTCCATTGGTGACAGTCCCCCGATTTACTCCATTGGTGACTGTCGCCTGATTTACTCCATTGGTGACAGTCGCCCGATTTACTCCATTGAGGGCAGTCCCCCGATTTCCTCCATTGGTGACAGTCGCCCGGTTTACTTCATTGGTGGCAGTCCCCCGATTCACTCCATTGGTGAATGTCGCCCGATTTACTCCATTGGTGACAGTCGCCTGATTTACTCCATTGGTGGCAGCCCCCCGTTTTACTCCATTCGTGACTGTCACCCGATTTACTCCATTGGTGACAGTCGCCAGATTTACTTTATTGGTGGCAATCGCCCGATTTACTCCATTGGTGACTGTCGCCCGATTTACTCCATTGGTGACAGTCACCCGATTTACTCCATTGGTGACTGTCGCCCGATTTACTCCATTGGTGACTGTCGCCCGATTTACTCCATTGGTGACTGTCGCCCGATTTACTCCATTGGTGACAGTCCCCCGATTTACTCCATTGCTGACTGTCGCCCGATTTACTCCATTGGTGACAGTCACCCGATTTACTCCATTTGTGGCAGTCCCCCGATTTACTCCATTGGTGACTGTCGCTAGATGGGCGCGTTTAAAGAAATCAAAGAAAATTTATCAGGATTTCAGACTAAGCGTTTGCTTTTAGTTTTTAAGGTAAAACGAGATATTTTTCAAAGAAATACTTAAAAGAATTTCCCCTCATCAAAATGAATCAAACTGAAACCGTCTCTCACTTAAAAATACGATGAATTCCTGTTCTCTTTCGAGTTTAAAAAAATGAAAAAAATGCATGTGACTGCAAATTATTTAGACCTATTTCTAAATTATTATCTAGACTAATGTGATAAAAGAACTAAATGCAGATTTTTAAAAGGGGAAACTCTGATTTCTGGCCTAAATAAAAGTAAAAGAGTTTTATCCTTTAATGTATTCTGAAATGGTTAGGGAATTTTATGTTTTTTCACGTACTGTATGGTAGAAAATGGATTCACTTATGGGAAATTTTTTGAATAAAGAAATGAAACAAAATAAATATACATATATACAAAAAGTGGCAATAGGATAAGACTAAAAAAACATCAAGCCAAAAATTAAGGAATTAGAAAGTAAACATCAAAATTTTCGGTGCTATGAATTGAAGAACTAATGATAAGTAAAACGATTAATTTATTTATTGGGGAAGGGGCTCTTTTTACGTAAAATCAGACTATATTATGCTGTCAAGGGACACTGATCAAAAAAGGTTGAAAAACCCTGATTTAGAGGGACAAAGTTAGTCTGTAGGTACTTATCCTCTTCGCAGCGTGGAGCGATTCCGCGACTGGATAATGAAATTCACATAAAGATAAGAATGACAATCGCTGGAAGGCCAGAAAGGCACTTGGCATAGAGGTCCTCGTTTGGTCGGGGGCTGCTGGGGTTGTATTGTGTTTTGACACTAACTAACGATGGTGGAAGCCTTCGTGACTCCAGATGAGTCGGGCACCCGTTCCTATCAGGGGTATTTGGATAGGAATACCCACATAGGAAACATAAGTGCTCCATCAGGACGGTTCCGGAACAGACTATGCTTCATGTGAAGGCGGAAAAATGATGATGCGTGTGAAGCTACTTACCCCGCAAGGGTGAATATCAGCGTGTGATGGCAGCCGGAGCTTTGTTGAGTGCGGTCAGCCTGACGGAGGCTTGGCTCGGAAAACGAGATCCACCTGGGCTTCTATGGAGTTCAGAGCGTCGGTTAAATGGCTTGAAATGGCACCCCTTCGTTCAGGCATGCATCAATCTTTCATTTTTTTTGTCCTAGTTTTTCTCTTCTGCCATTCATTCCCATGCGTTTTCTGTCTTCACCGCTTAAAAACAGAGGGGAAACCTTATTTTGGAGACTGGTTTCCGAAGTGACTACTGGTTTCCATCACTAACAAAGTTTTCCGTTGGCTTGCGTCTTTTTTAGCTTATACAAGAAGATCGATACTGAAGCGAAGACCTGCTCCCTTCGACCATTTCTACAAAGCGCAACATCTTCCTGTTTTCATTATCTTAGCAATCGATAATTTTAAAAAAATGATAAGAATTTTTAGTGGTTTAAGGTTTGTTTTCCTTTCGGGTGGGTCTATCGAGACGCTGGAATGAATGGAGGCAGGACAAAAGAAAAAAAGTAAATGAAAAGGAAAATGAAGTGGTGACCAAGAACTCTTAAGGTGGGGGAGAGGTCGTTTCCCTAAAAACAACCTTAAATGCTGAGGCTAAATGGGTCATTCGAAGCCTTCAGGAATCGTTGTCGTCGGCTCCAGCTTGTTTCCGAGCATCGGTTTTGTTGTCAATTATCCGGTTTCCTCGGCTGATGTATATGTCGGATATGACTTAGGAGAAAAAAAAACAGAGGCGAATGCCATTTGATGAGGAATTAGTTTCAGGCGATCGTGACTGCGCGACCGACACGCGCGCGCACTTGGCCAGTAACGCATCCATTGCGGCTCAAAACATTAAGAAATGCAGTTTCGGCGAGGCTGGTTGAATCGGGATGCAGGGTTCTTAGTTTATCAAGACCCGTCTTTGTCGCACCTGTCCGCTGAGCGCTGCCCTCCTCCGCCTGAGCCAGATATAGAAATCTTATTTGGTCCTTATTTGCTTGGCGCGCCGTTGGAGTCTTCCTGTTGGTTGAGTTTAGTCTGGAACCTCATCCACGACCTTACCACCTTGAGTGACCCTGCCAGGAGTTTGAAACTCTCGACGGTCTGACTCTTGGAATCATTGGAACACTCAAGCCCTTCCACCATTTGAGGCTTTGGTAAAGGATCAATGAATAAGTGATTCACATGATCCATATCTTAGATGTCAGGAACTTTTTTGGTAGCATCCTGAAGGCCGAAAAATTAAAACGAATGTTCTAATTGATCTCACACGAAGAATTATTTTTGGAGGGGTTAAATAAACTGATTAAACACATCCAGAGCGGCTTCACCACTCATCCTTATTTCATCATTAATTTATATATGTCATGAGAATATGTGCAATTTATTGTTTAAGTTTGGTTCTTTCTCTTTAATTAGAGGATAAACACTTAAATGTACGCATTTTAACCTCACTTGCTCGTTATTTTAGTTTTTTTAAATGGAAACAAGCAAAACATTGATGGCATCCCCACAAAGAAACTTTGGTAAAAGTTTCTAGAGACATTAATGAAATTTAGGAAAGTGAAAATGCATGAAGAAGAAATAGCGCGAGTCGTCACCTTGGTAAGAAGGAACTAACAGAACAGTGCGCAATTTGTCTAACTCTGCATTCGTTCTCTTTCGAAAATAAGTCTCATCGTAGATTTACTCAGTCTGGACGCTTGATCGCTTACTGCGAATTGGTGAAGGCGATCTTAGATAAAGGGGGGGAAAGAATTTTGGTAAGAGGAAAACCCTCCGGCTTCCTTAGGAGAACTTCAGGGGAGAAATATTTCTTCTATTCCTTTTTAGCGAGTTAGGGCCCCAAACAGGCTGCTCTTTCTTATTCTAACTTATTTCTCACTAGCACTACATAACTCGGTCACCAGTAGGGGCTGATTTGCAGTTGATAGTAAGGTATAGTGAACTTCTGAAAGAGACCCCGTTAGCCGACTAGAAAAAGGGACTAATTCTCGGTCACGAGACAGGAGCCAACTGTAGACCGCTGTTAGGGCTAGGAACAGATATGTAAGGTGACCAAGAAGAGTACGCAATTCAGAAGGTAGGTGAGATAGAATTAGGACAAATACAAGGGCTCTTCCTACTACTAGAGATTGGGAAATTTCTCCAAGATTAATGATCTTGAGAAGAACCCTTCTCTTTGGAGAGGGGGAACACCGGTCAGGAAACATGGATCCTCCGGACTTTAAAAGACTGCCTCTTAAACTTCCAACGAACGTAAGGAAGAGTTTTCTGCAGTAAGTGGTGCAACTGTATTTTCGGACCTAAAAATTGAAATCATCAAATATATAGACACTCCATCAGGATTCACAGTCATTTTCCCGGAAAACAAGGAAGTAGAGCAACTGCTTTCAATAACTGGAATTATTACACTAAAAATTAGGGTTTAGAAGCTAGAATGCCGCCCAAATCACGTCTATCACAAGCATCATATTGAAAGTTGGAGTCTTTGGTAGAAGGTTATTCATACCAGGAACTAAACAAAGATCTGCTGAAGATGCAGCAATGGCTCAAAATAGCTTAGGTGGTCAAATTTAAAGAGCACAATCACGTGTTTAAAGTCATATGCGAATATATTGAAATAGGTTCAAAGATGAGAATCCCACCTGCCCACATACAAAGAGACGCCTTCACAAGCATAAATATATGATTCAGGTGTTATACTATGGAAGATCACACGGTACAAAATGAGCCTGAAAATCACCTGGTCATCTGTTCAAAATCAGGAACAGAAGGATATTCGTGGCGCAATTGCAACAACTCTGTGAAA
Source organism: Ceratothoa steindachneri (assembly GCA_963969495.1). Lineage (NCBI taxonomy): Eukaryota > Metazoa > Arthropoda > Malacostraca > Isopoda > Cymothoidae > Ceratothoa > Ceratothoa steindachneri. Next base: position 113,404,146 of record OZ018324.1, on the reverse strand, counting down.
AGATTCATTAACTGCCATGGGGACACAGAACTATGTCTAGGATTTCTACCAAACAAAGAAAGATTATAGTAGACCGTAACTACCAGAGTTTAAAGGAGGAGGGAATTGGCCTTTACGAGAAGACTAATTGCGAGCATTTTGAGACGCTGATCGAATCCTCCTCGCTCACAGGACGACCTTCAATTAACTTAGAAGAGTTACGGAAAACAGCCATTCAGATAGGAGTGGGTGAAGAGCTAGTACTTCACAAATTCATCTAATCATTGTCACCTAATATCGCGCCAATTATCGCGACTCAAAAAGAACTAAGTCTAGCACAAATACGGAAACTTGCGGATGAACTTGTAACATTCAACCGAACGCAGTGCCATAATATAAATACATAAGGTGAATCGAGAGAACACACTGCACTTTCAAACGCGTTTATCCCCCATAACAATGCGAGTGCAAATTATAGTGATGCGCGATCAGCTAATGGCGGAAAAATTAAAGTCCACCTCGAAATTCATACGGATATAGTGATCTCTAGTCTTCGCCGATCATTTAGTTGGTCGTTCGTTGTAGCAGATACCACCTCTCCGTTATAGGCAATGATCTTTTGAGACATTATGATCTTTTAATATACTGTGCGCGCAACATGCTAATAGATAATTGAGCTAACCTCGTATCAAAAGTGAAAATGTCTGAAGAACTGGCGGAGGCTTTAATAATCGATGACCTGCAGCACCTACCACCCCCATGCCAAGCAATACTGGAAAAAATACGAGGCTGTGTACGCAACCGCACCCACTCAGCTCTCCCCGTCACCGCCATTGGACAGCGATTCTGGAGTACATTAGTGACATCGTATACGTGCGTGGATAGGATAAAGTAGTCGCTGACTGTCTTCAAGGAGCGTCAATTCGGTAGAAGTTGACTCTCTTGACCTCCAAACTTTGGCGGCAGCGCAGGAAGATGATGCCGCAATAAAAGAATTTCATTCGCGCCTGAAATCCTCACGGTTTCCCGAATATGTTCAGCTTTGGTGCGAAATAACATCTCAATAAGCACGACTGTTTGTCCCGCTGCCATGTAGAAGAGCAATCTTCCATCAATTGCACAATCTGTCATGCCCTCAAATCAAGTCTTCACTTTAGCTCATCAAATCAAGGTATTTCTGGTCAAACATGGACAAGTATATCCGCTCCTTGACAAGAGAGTGCCTCCCCTGTCAGTCTTCCAAAGTGAATCGTCACACAAAGTCGCCGATTCTCCCCATTAATACTCCTTCCTCGAGGTTCAAAACGGTACAGATCGATATAGTGGGACCACTGCCACCGTGTAGACTGCCTGGACAATCTTACCCCTCGCACAATCGGTACTTGCTCCCATGCATTGATAGAGCAAGAAGATGGATCGAAGCGCTATCGATCCCGGACATAAGTACCGCAACGGTTGCTTTAGATTTCTTGGACAGCTGGACTTCCAGATTTGGAGTACAGCTTTATGTGGTAACTGATAGAGAACTATTCAAAGAGCTATCAGCCATCGTTGGTTTCCATCGTCTTCGCACCACGGTGTACAGAACATCCGCGAACGGATGGTGGAAAGGGCACACAGGACTCTGAAGTGCTCAATAATTGCCCGTAAATAAGGTTGGCTAGTGGCACTCGTAATCGTTCTGTTAGAAATTTGCTATTTTCTAAATGATTCGGGATTCTCAGTGTAAAAGAGCAACCTCTGACCCCCCTCCCCCCGCCGCCACAATTTTTCGGAGACTACGGGCCATTGTATCCCGTCATGGACAACGTTACTTCCTGTTCGAACATTCGCGAATTTTCGACTCCTGAGCGCATTTAGGAAATATTTCCCAATCCTGCGAACTCGTCCCAAGCCCTCCCCCCTCCGGTGACGAGGCGAGAGAGAGCCGCTGTTTCTCGCACCTTGCCGTTAAATGATGAATCGACTCCGCCTCCAGATTAAGATATCTGGAGCTTGTGACTCCTTTCTCCAAACCCGCTTTTCCCTCAGAATTGGGCATATAAAGACTCGGGTTTTGCTGTAGTTCGAGGAGTCCAGCACGCACCTCATTGCCGCCCTTATCGCCTCGTCACGTGAGCGTTCATCAGACAGCAGACTTTCTCCTCCGTGATTTTACTCCAGTCAAATGGTAGCTTCTCTGATCGGCAAGCCTTTGAATTTGCGCAACAGTATCCCTTGGTTCAATCGAACCGAAGAAAATCTCCATCCATAACCTTTGAGGAAAAGAAGTTTCCTCTTCCAGTGGAATTACGAGAATTGCTACATTTCCCGTAGAACGTCATCTTTGAAGATTTGCTATCTTCATCGGAAGGTTGGTTCGGATCGTGTACCACCTTCCTCATTCGAACCTTGCCTCACTTGCCTCATAGGATCGTGCCCCACTTGCCTCATCGGATCGTTCCCCACTCGCCTCATTGAAAGAAGGACCTTTCTCGAAGTCACCGACCCATAAGACTGAAACCCTTCCATTATTAGTATTGTCAAGTTCCCCCTTTTGATCTGAGCCTAGTAACTCTAATCAATTAATTCCATTTGAGAATCCCTCCTCATAACAAGTATGAAGAGACTATTTTAATTTAAATAATTCCCTTTTGCCTATTATTATTCTTATTTTGATCTTTGTAAATAAAATTATATTTTTGTTGTTTCATCTTTAAATAACCTTGAACGATACTTTCGGCCTATTCAAGTAAATCTCGCCAACCATTTATGCACTCTGTCTAATTCCTAAGGATTTGAAACCCAACGCCTCAAGTTTGACCTCCTAGTCGGTCGTTAATCCCTGCGAACAGTCCGTAAACGGTTCGCGTTGCAGTAGGTGATTAAGTCACTCCCCACATAATATAGGAATAGTGTATGGTATAAAGCGGTATACCACGACACTCACAATTACGGCAGTCATGGGAACCACACTCTTGTGCCCAAAACCTTTAGTAGCATCATCTTCATCGAAGACCGATTTCCAATTGAAAAGAGAACTGGCATCCACCATGGCACAAATCGACTTTGTGTAAGTATCCTTAGGACATCTGCACTCGGTCCCCAAACCTTTCGTGCCCCATGAGCTTTGCGAAGTGTCTTATGTGTGGGTCCGAAAAGACCGCGTAAGAAAACCAATTGAAGCGCCCTATGCTGGCCCTTTCCCGGCTATCAAACGCGGCACTTAAGTTTGGACGATATGGCAGGACTCGGCATGAATAGGCCCACTTAAATACAGGCATGGGCATATGTAAATATTGACGTGCTGCGTGCTTATTGTAAGTACTACCACTATTAGGAGTACAAGAAGAAATGTGACATGTTACTGTATCTACATATGTAATACGACTTTCATTATAACTCCGTCTTCTAGAGGGGAGTACTTGCAGTGGTCGAACTACTCCATAAGTAGGCTTTGTGCTGGATTCAATCGTCCCAAAAAAACACTTTCACAAAGTGGACGCGAATTGGTCCCATTTTATCCAAGTATGTTTTACTAAAATGTAATGTAAAAATTCAATATTGTTTTGGTTTGTAAATGTACATATATATTTGTGTTTAAGCATGAGACCGTGAGCCTTAAAGGGAGCAAAGGTCAAACGCTCGAACACCTGTCGGATAAGACTTCCCAAGTTGTGTCTCGAGATAAAATTATCAGACATGGAGGTTTACCTAGGAGAATGAATAAATACAGCTGCTGACAGTACGAGGCGATGCAGCGAGAAGCATATCAAATGACACGAATAAACATTGGATCCGAAATGTAGACACGGTGTACAGGCAGATAAGCTCCGCCCAAGGGGTGGATAGTTGAGCCTCCTAATATGGACGCGGGTACTTTCTGTCCACACCTTCTGTATTTCGAGTATACATAAAGAAGAATCAGAAGAGGAAAAGTATATAGAGATCAGATCAGACTACTCGTAATCATTATTAGTCGGATTGCCATTGCTATTGTTACTTAGCTTTCACGCTCTGAATTAATCACTGAGTCTTGTTTTGCCTTCATCACGTATTCGCGTTGTTAATACTTAGACATACTAGTCTCCTGTCGAATACGCTCTGTAATTGCGCCGCTTATAGCATAACTTTCGTTATTTAAATAAAGTGTTTATTTTCGTAAGGCCCATCTTTGCCTTAAGCATCCGGTAAGCTCAGCCAAGCAAAAGGAAACCTTAAAATTATTGATCTTTCGAGTCAGATTAATAAATCACCGCAACAACACCCATCGCTCAAAATTTAGGACCTCGTCGCGCCCCTAAGTTAGTGCCTTTCCTTTGCTTCTTGCAACTGGTGACCCATACCACCACTGGTGACCGTGTCCTCGTTCCTTAACCATAACTGGTGACCATATATATATATATATATATATATATATATATATATATATATAGATATATATATATATATATATATATATATATATATATATATATATATATATATATATATATAGATATTTACATTTTATAGTGATGAATCATAAATAGTTAATTATCCTTTGCAAACCCGATGCCACCATTAATGATTTTAAAATTATAGATTCTTCCAATGATGATTTAAGCCTACGAATAATTGAATCCATTCATATTAAGACCCTTAGACCCTCTCTCGACAATGATGTATCCACCTTCCCTCTGGGTGTCTTATAATAACCAACCAATTATTATACCTCACCCTTCTTCATTGTTTCTTGCTCTCCATTGATTTTGGTCGTGTGTCTACAACTTGTGTGACCGGTAAGATTTCAATTTGTTAAAAATATTTAAAATTATAAGTTTTCTGCACTTAGCTGCTCATAAATTTCCCCGTCCCCTCCCCCTATGCTCACAATTTCTCAATCCTTGTTTAAATATTTAATTATTTATGATTTATCACTATAAAATGTAAATATGTATATATATGTATATTCATATATAATTGTACCTTCCAGTCCTAATTAATCTTAATGTTAATTGTTTTGCTATTTAAAGCTAATTTTTGTTCAATTGATCAGGCCAGAAGATGAGATTGTCTTTGCTCGAAACGTAGCCAAAAGAAAAAAAGAATGAATACTGTCATTCTCTTTGCCATTGGATTCTTACTCCGGATTAAATTGCAGTCCCTTTCTCTCTCTCTCTCTCTCTCTCTCTCTCTCTCTCTCTCTCTCTATATATATATATATATATATATATATATATATTTCAAGAGAAATAGAAATTTGACGCGACTGAGCAATGAGACAAGAAACCAGAGTTTTTTTTTATCCATGTAAGAAAATATGGTATAAAAATTCCTTGAAGGTTCATAGCTTAGGGAGATACTGGGTTTGATGGGGTAATGCTTTTTGTGAAGTAGAGTCACTGTGCTTGGTAGCTTAACGGTAGAGCACCTGACCGGCAATCAGCAGACCCGGGTTCGTGTCCCGGCCAGAAATTTCTCACTTTTTTCGCGTGGCGTTATTTCTGTATTCTCGTTAAAGGATTGCCTTCATTGTGCCACCCTCTGCTCTCTTTGTCCCTAGTGTTGCTCTTACCTTTAAAATAAACCTCTCCTGTTTCTTGTCTCATTACTCATTCGCGTCAACTTTCTCTTTCTCTTGTACTATATCATCATCATCATCATCCCTAACTCTATAAATGTATAACAGGGTTTTTGAAGATCGGTGAAAAATTAATAAATGTTTTTTATTCTTAGTTAACAAATGACCTGTTTTTTGCGTTTTTTGAAAAAATAATTACAAATCGTGAAGTTCAGTAAATGTATTAAAATTAAGGGACGGCTGTTTTTTATTTTTTATTATATAAAAGCAATTTCAGGTGAAAAAAAACTCTTCTTTTTTTAATCCAAAACCCCGTAGGTATATTTAAGATTTTAATCAAAGTTAATCTAATAATTCTTTTATAATATCAAAAAACAAAATGGTGAAGTTCAGAAATTAATATAAGTATCGAAATTTTGTGTTTTTTTTTATAAATCCCACAGGGTAACAACTGGGGAAGTTTAGAAAGTTTATTTCTATATATCTTTTTCTAACTTTATATTTTAGCAACGTGATATTTTGAAAGGGGGGGGGGAGAAATTTAGTTTAGAGTTCCTTTTTAAAATTATTATAATTGGCGAAGTTCAGAAAACGTAAAAATTCAACCATGGTGACTTTTTTTAGATTTTAAATTTTAATCTTAGTAGCAAAGCGTAAGCTCCCCCCGTAGGGGGCAGTGGCGAAACCATGACTGGTTGATATATAGTCTGCAAAACAAGGTTTCGGCATCTTTCTTTCTGTCTTCAAAATTGTTTTTAAAGGCAGAAAATAAATATGGCGAAAGCTCTGTGGTGGTTGTTACCACCCGCCGAACTTGTATCTGCTCTTTCTCTTTTTCGTCAAACAAAAAATCGTCTCCTTCCTGGAGCAGAAAGGAGCCCTAAATGAGAGTCAACACGGATTCAGACAAGGACGCTCTTGTCTATCATAGCTTCTAAAACACCAGATGATAATAATGAAAGACATCCAGGAAGGCATGATTACAGACGTCATATAACTGGTTTAAACCAAAGCCTTCGACAAGGTTGATCATGGCATCCTCCTGCATAAACTCGGCGGTCTGGGCATCACGGGACCCCTAGAAGATGGCTTCATAGCTTCCTAACAGGAAGGATCCAGAGGATATCGGTCAAAGGTGAACTGTCAGACCCGAGTGAGGTCCGGAGTGGCGTGCCCCAGGGCTCAGTACTCGGCTCCCTCTTTTTTATCATAAATATCGGGGACATTGATGCCACACTACTACACTCCGATGCCTCACACTACTACACTCCGATGTCCCTAAATAATGAGAAATTTGAGTTGCTGAGGTACGGCAACAAAGACGACATATTATCCATGACAACATACCAGTGTGGAAACCAAGAAATTGCGGCTAGTGAACATGTCAAAGACCTGGGAGTTTGGATGAGCCAAGATGGAACCTTCGCCCATCATATGATTAAGACATCTGAGATGGCCCGCAAATTGAGTGGATGGATCCTACGAACCTTTAAAACCAGAGGAAAGGGATGCATGACCACACTTTGGAAATCCCTAGTGCTACCCAGAATGGAATACTGCTGCCTACTGTGGTGCCCATTTAAAATCATGTACGTAACAGCCCTAGAAGCAGCACAACGAACATTCACCAGCAAAATCCAAGGTATGGAAAACCTAAACTACTGGGAACGACTGGACCAACTGAAGATGTACTCCTTGAAAAGAAGACGAGAAAGATACATAATAATCGATATATAGAAAATACTGGAGGGTCGGGTACCAAACGTAGGGATCCAGGTGAACAGACAACCGAGGAGAAGAACACTATGCTATGTGAGGGGCATTCAAGGATGTACACAAAAAATCAGGACCCTGAAACACAACTTCTTATTCCATGGAACCCGACTGTTTGACTGCATACCGAAGGACATCCGGGACCTCACTGGAGTGACTCCAGATACATTCAAGAGGAACCTGGACAAGTGGCTAAGCAGCATACCTGACCAACCACTAACACTAGGTTACACAGTTCAGAATCACAACACCCTCCCCGAAGTAACCCACGAGAGGGATCAGAAACACCGAAGTGGAGGACCACCTCAGCTATGCCACTAACAGGCAGAATCTACAAAGATAAAAGTAACCCCCATAATAGAAAATACAACCGAGGAAACTGAGCAAGAATGCACACGGGTTACCCGCAGGAAGCCTCCCCCCAGAATAAAAAATCTAAATCCATCAGCAAAAGGAGTCCATCTCCTAGAGATGAATCACCCGAGGTACCATCGAGCGCAAACAGCAGAGGGATAACCCAGGCGAAACCAAAAAAGAACCAGAAGAAGGAACACCAACTATTTATCTCAACGGAGATCTCATAGACAATTGGAGAGGGGAGGGAGAAAGCTGTTATTTGTCTCCCACGTTTTATTTGATTTCATGTCTCCTCGTAAAACCATGCGCGGTTGTCTTATGGAGGTCTTCATTGTTTTCTTTCAAGTAAAGTAATTCTCTCAGATGAATACCATTGTCTTTTAATGACACGAATCCATAACCCTATATTTTAAGAACGACATTTTTTGAAGGTTTGAATAAGATTTTTTCTTTTAGTTCGGTTGTCACCAAAGTAGATTTAATTTTTTTATCAAAGTTATTTCTAATAATTCCTTTATAAGAAGAAGAAGTTGAAGAATAAGAATAAGATGAAGAAGAAGAAAAGATGAAGATGAAGATGAAGAAGATGAAGATGAAGAAGAAGATGAAGATGAATATGAAAAAGAAGATGAAGATGAAGAAGATGAAGATGAATAAGAAGAGGAAGAAGAAGAAGAAGATGATGAAGAAGATGAAGATGAAGAAGAAGGTGAAGAAGAAGATGAAGATGAAAATGAAGAAGAAAATGAAGAAAAAGATGAAGATGAATATGAAGAAGAAGAAGAAGAAGAAAAGGGTGTTCAGCGTGTTAAAATAAAGAGTCTATAAAGGGGATTAAAAAAGGCGGTTAAGATTAGCAAATAATGCCGTAGGCCACACCCCGCAGGGGTGCCTGTGTAACCAAGCTCTTCCCGTTAAGGAAGAGAACAGCGGCTTGTTTGATTATAAAGCTATATAATGTGCCCGACTGGTTACTTTTTATTTTTTTTTCTGTTTTATCAGATTTCTGACTGCCGTCCTCGTGGGAACGGAGGTAGAAGGGATCAAAAATCCAAACACATCCTTGCCAGAGGAGTGGGAACGAACGGAAGAAGAAGCCTTCGCCGATGCTACAGTACAGATGCAAACAGCATCACTATTCTCTGCCTCGACCCACTAGGGTCGAGTTGTGACCCTCAGGCTGTCCTCCGAATTTTGGATTGGGTCGCACGGGTTCCTACATTATTAAGACACTTCTTTCAATTTCCCCTCCGTATTTCTCCCGAGGATTGAGGATGACCCAGTCATTCCCGTCCTCCTATAACGCTATGGAGACGTAGACCTCAATCCCGCTTCCTCTATTTATGCTGCAATGCCAACACACAATACACATGAATCAGGGCTCTATAAAGTGGACCCCACGACATAACAGCGCACCACAAGGAAAACACGCAACACGTGTAAACAGCAACACACCTTGAATATTTTGCATTCAGCATAAATTCCATTTACCTCAAACATGGGGAAGTACAAAATTCTCCCCGGAAACACAACACAACCTACGCCCTTTCTACCACTATACCGCACTTAGATGCCACCTCCAGAAGACATCGACTCATGACTATAGTAACCAACTCTATATCATTCATCAACACACTGAAATTCTCCTCATCAACGATATATACACATCAAATACAATCCATCGAGATTAACGTCAAAGGCTTAGAATACAACCTTATAAACCTATACATATCCACCCATCTTCACATGATTACCCGTAAACTATGCATGAACCAAGTGTCGAATCGCTCACAACTTTCCAACTTCTTCATCTTCGGTTACTTCAATTCCCACGACGAATCTTGGCTTAGCTACACATCTTAACCAGACTAAGCAGCACATCCCAACTAACCAACACACTCTAGGCACCCAAAGGTGCATTTCCCCAGACATAACGCTCTGCTTCCCTCACCTGCAGACCAGAACTACATGGAACACAATAACCGATCTTCACTCAATTCACTTAACCCCATAATCATAACACTCTAAGCCACCCAATCCCGATCAGCATCCTTCAAAACCACATAAATTAATTGTAAGAAAGCAACTGGCAGAACTATAACATATACATATGCAGAACATAAACTAAAGTACATCGATAAAAAACTATAAAAGTGGACAAAACACTGCATCACAACCCCAACACAATCACCCAAGCAAGCAAAAAATTCTCTAAAGCTGTATAATATCTTACAACTCAAATATCACTCAAGAAATAGCTGACTTTACTTTATAAAACAAAGAAACACCATAAAAGAAACAGAACATCCATAAAACAACAATTACAACACATCCAACAACTCAAAACCTTACATCACACTAACCTAATCTCACAACAACTATCTGAAAACTGGAACAATACATAAGTACAATTAACCACACGACAAACTCGATACAACTGCGGCTTCCACACACGAGTCAATAGTGAACCAACACTTAAACATTATTGCAATATATTCATGAAACACATTTCCAACTAGCATTAGATACTTTCTCATACACACAAGAAATATATAAATCTACAGGAATATAAAAATAAAAACAAACCAAAGAGAAGCTAACTCCATTTACCACAGATACTGTATTCCAAGCCATCAAATCCATCAAAAAATCCAAAGCCACTGCCTCAGATAACATCTCCAACATATATTTCAAACTCCTTGGGAACTCGGCAATCTTCTTCCTCACACCGATTTTCAAGCACACATGACTAAACAGGTGAACAAACTCCCCATCCATTTGCCCCCCCCTCCCACATTATAACTATACTCAAACCAGGCAAGCCACAATACAACGAAACTTATACCTCATCTCCAACATATATTTCAAACTCCTTGGGAACTCGGCAATCTTCTTCCTCACACCGATTTTCAAGCACATATGACTAAACAGGTGAACAAACTCCCCATCCATTTGCCCCCCCCCTCCCACATTATAACTATACTCAAACCAGGCAAGCCACAATACAACGAAACTTATACCTCATCTCCAACATATATTTCAAACTCCTTGAGAACTCGGCAATCTTCTTCCTCACACCGATTTTCAAGCACACATGACTAAACAGGTGAACAAACTCCCCATCCATTTGCCCCCCCCCCTCCCACATTATAACTATACTCAAACCAGGCAAGCCAAGATACAACGAAACTTATACCTCATCTCCAACATATATTTCAAACTCCTTGGGAACTCGGCAATCTTCTTCCTCACACCGATTTTCAAGCACACATGACTAAACAGGTGAACAAACTCCCCATCCATTTGCCCCCCCCTCCCACATTATAACTATACTCAAACCAGGCAAGCCACAATACAACGAAACTTATACCTCATCTCCAACATATATTTCAAACTCCTTGGGAACTCGGCAATCTTCTTCCTCACACCGATTTTCAAGCACACATGACTAAACAGGTGAACAAACTCCCCATCCATTTGCCCCCCCCTCCCACATTATAACTATACTCAAACCAGGCAAGCCACAATACAACGAAACTTATACCTCATCTCCAACATATATTTCAAACTCCTTGGGAACTCGGCAATCTTCTTCCTCACACCGATTTTCAAGCACACATGACTAAACAGGTGAACAAACTCCCCATCCATTTCCCCCCCCTCCCACATTATAACTATACTCAAACCAGGCAAGCCACAATACAACGAAACTTATACCTCATCTCCAACATATATTTCAAACTCCTTGGGAACTCGGCAATCTTCTTCCTCACACCGATTTTCAAGCACACATGACTAAACAGGTGAACAAACTCCCCATCCATTTCCCCCCCCCCTCCCACATTATAACTATACTCAAACCAGGCAAGCCACAATACAACGAAACTTATACCTCATCTCCAACATATATTTCAAACTCCTTGGGAACTCGGCAATCTTCTTCCTCACACCGATTTTCAAGCACACATGACTAAACAGGTGAACAAACTCCCCATCCATTTGCCCCCCCCTCTCACATTATAACTATACTCAAACCAGGCAAGCCACAATACAACGAAACTTATACCTCATCTCAAACATATACTTCAAACTCCTTGGGAACTCGGCAATCTTCTCCCTCACACCGATTTTCAAGCACACATGACTAAACATGCACATCACACTCCTCTTTAATCTGCCCCCTCCCACATTATACCGATACTCAAACCAGGCAAGCCACAATACAACGAAACTTATACCTCATCTCCAACATATATTTCAAACTCCTTGGGAACTCGGCAATCTTCTTCCTCACACCGATTTTCAAGCACATATGACTAAACAGGTGAACAAACTCCCCATCCATTTTCCCTCCCCTCCCACATTATAACTATACTCAAACCAGGCAAGCCACAATACAACGAAACTTATACCTCATCTCAAACATATACTTCAAACTCCTTGGTAACTCGGCAATCTTCTCCCTCACACCGATTTTCAAGCACACATGACTAAACATGCACATCACACTCCTCTTTAATCTGCCCCCTCCCACATTATACCGATACTCAAACCAGGCAAGCCACAATACAACGAAACTTATACCTCATCTCCAACATATATTTCAAACTCCTTGGGAACTCGGCAATCTTCTTCCTCACACCGATTTTCAAGCACACATGACTAAACAGGTGAACAAACTCCCCATCCATTTCCCCCCCCCTCCCACATTATAACTATACTCAAACCAGGCAAGCCACAATACAACGAAACTTATACCTCATCTCCAACATATATTTCAAACTCCTTGGGAACTCGGCAATCTTCTTCCTCACACCGATTTTCAAGCACACATGACTAAACAGGTGAACAAACTCCCCATCCATTTGCCCCCCCCTCCCACATTATAACTATACTCAAACCAGGCAAGCCACAATACAACGAAACTTATACCTCATCTCCAACATATATTTCAAACTCCTTGGGAACTCGGCGATCTTCTTCCTCACACCGATTTTCAAGCACACATGACTAAACAGGTGAACAAACTCCCCATCCATTTGCCCCCCATCCCACATTATAACTTTCCTTAAACCAGGCAAGCAACAATACAACGAAACTTATACCTCATCTCAAACATATACTTCAAACTCCTTGGGAACTCGGCAATCTTCTCCCTCACACCGATTTTCAAGCACACATGACTAAACATGCACATCACACTCCTCTTTAATCTGCCCCCTCCCACATTATACCGATACTCAAACCAGGCAAGCCACAATACAACGAAACTTATACCTCATCTCAAACATATACTTCAAACTCCTTGGGAACTCGGCAATCTTCTTCCTCACACCGATTTTCAAGCACACATGACTAAACAGGTGAACAAACTCCCCATCCCTTTGCCCCCCCCCCTCCCACATTATAACTATACTCAAACCAGGCAAGCCACAATACAACGAAACTTATACCTCATCTCCAACATATATTTCAAACTCCTTGGGAACTCGGCAATCTTCTTCCTCACACCGATTTTCAAGCACACATGACTAAACAGGTGAACAAACTCCCCATCCATTTGCCCCCCCCCCTCCCACATTATAACTATACTCAAACCAGGCAAGCCACAATACAACGAAACTTATACCTTATCTCAAACATATACTTCAAACTCCTTGGGAACTCGGCAATCTTCTTCCTCACACCGATTTTCAAGCACACATGACTAAACAGGTGAACAAACTCCCCATCCATTTGCCCCCCCCTCCCACATTATAACTATACTCAAACCAGGCAAGCCACAATACAACGAAACTTATACCTCATCTCAAACATATACTTCAAACTCCTTGGGAACTCGGCAATCTTCTTCCTCACACCGATTTTCAAGCACACATGACTAAACAGGTGAACAAACTCCCCATCCATTTGCCCCCCCCCTCCCACATTATAACTATACTCAAACCAGGCAAGCCACAATACAACGAAACTTATACCTCATCTCCAACATATATTTCAAACTCCTTGGGAACTCGGCAATCTTCTTCCTCACACCGATTTTCAAGCACACATGACTAAACAGGTGAACAAACTCCCCATCCATTTGCCCCCCCCTCTCACATTATAACTATACTCAAACCAGGCAAGCCACAATACAACGAAACTTATACCTCATCTCCAACATATATTTCAAACTCCTTGGGAACTCGGCAATCTTCTTCCTCACACCGATTTTCAAGCACACATGACTAAACAGGTGAACAAACTCCCCATCCATTTGCCCCCCCATCCCACATTATAACTATACTCAAACCAGGCAAGCCACAATACAACGAAACTTATACCTCATCTCCAACATATATTTCAAACTCCTTGTGAACTCGGCAATCTTCTTCCTCACACCGATTTTCAAGCACACATGACTAAACAGGTGAACAAACTCCCCATCCATTTGCCCCCCCCCTCCCACATTATAACTATACTCAAACCAGGCAAGCGACAATACAACGAAACTTATACCTCATCTCCAACATATATTTCAAACTCCTTGGGAACTCGGCAATCTTCTTCCTCACACCGATTTTCAAGCACACATGACTAAACAGGTGAACAAACTCCCCATCCATTTGCCCCCCCTCCCACATTATAACTATACTCAAACCAGGCAAGCAACAATACAACGAAACTTATACCTCATCTCAAACATATACTTCAAACTCCTTGGGAACTCGGCAATCTTCTTCCTCACACCGATTTTCAAGCACACATGACTAAACAGGTGAACAAACTCCCCATCCATTTGCCCCCCCTCCCACATTATAACTATACTCAAACCAGGCAAGCCACAATACAACGAAACTTATACCTCATCTCAAACATATACATACTTCAAACTCCTTGGGAACTCGGCAATCTTCTTCCTCACACCGATTTTCAAGCACACATGACTAAACAGGTGAACAAACTCCCCATCCATTTGCCCCCCCCCTCCCACATTATAACTATACTCAAACCAGGCAAGCCACAATACAACGAAACTTATACCTCATCTCCAACATATATTTCAAACTCCTTGGGAACTCGGCAATCTTCTTCCTCACACCGATTTTCAAGCACACATGACTAAACAGGTGAACAAACTCCCCATCCATTTGCCCCCCCTCCCACATTATAACTATACTCAAACCAGGCAAGCCACAATACAACGAAACTTATACCTCATCTCAAACATATACTTCAAACTCCTTGGGAACTCGGCAATCTTCTCCCTCACACCGATTTTCAAGCACACATGACTAAACATGCACATCACACTCCTCTTTAATCTGCCCCCTCCCACATTATACCGATACTCAAACCAGGCAAGCCACAATACAACGAAACTTATACCTCATCTACAACATATATTTCAAACTCCTTGGGAACTCGGCAATCTTCTTCCTCACACCGATTTTCAAGCACACATGACTAAACAGGTGAACAAACTCCCCATCCATTTGCCCCCCCCTCCCACATTATAACTATACTCAAACCAGGCAAGCCACAATACAACGAAACTTATACCTCATCTCCAACATATATTTCAAACTCCTTGGTAACTCGGCAATCTTCTTCCTCACACCGATTTTCAAGCACACATGACTAAACAGGTGAACAAACTCCCCATCCATTTGCCCCCCCCTCCCACATTATAACTATACTCAAACCAGGCAAGTCACAATACAACGAAACTTATACCTCATCTCAAACATATACTTCAAACTCCTTGGGAACTCGGCAATCTTCTCCCTCACACCGATTTTCAAGCACACATGACTAAACATGCACATCACACTCCTCTTTAATCTGCCCCCTCCCACATTATACCGATACTCATACCAGGCAAGCCACAATACAACGAAACTTATTCCCCACCTCTCACCAATGTGCATACAATCAAAAACACTTGAAAAACTAATACACCAAAGAATTAGTCAAAATATCCTCCTATTTCAAACACAACACGGATTCCGAAATGACCATTCGACCACGGCCCCACCATCCTCACTGACCTCACACAACACATAAACGACCGCTTTAACAAGCAACTTCCCCCCATCCCACCCCTTACGCAAAATCTTCGCTGTCCTAAATATAAACAAAGCCTTCGACACAGTACCGAAAGATATACTCGCACAAGAAATCCTGAATATCACCTTCGCCAACCACAAAAAATGGCTAACAACTTTATCTTCGGCAGACAAGGTCAAGTGAAACACTCACATCACGCACCCGGCCGCTTCACATTGGCTTTCCCCAAGGAGTCATACTCTCACTCCTATGTTTCAACTTATTCACACAAGACATTCCACAACCACAATCTCCAATTACCCTG